>CM055269.1:28510390-28684565 GCA_029237695.1 Conchocele bisecta | reverse complement strand
CATGTTGGATAGTTTGATATGTTGGTAGGGCACCCCTTGATTATGAGCCTTCGGTTGAAGTTTGGTGGTCCTAGGTAGGTACAGTAACAAAGAAATGGAAACGAACACGAAAACTTTTAACATTGGATCTGGTGCCGGACGCCGCCGCCCGCCCACACGCCCGCCCACCGCCCGCCGGCTTTCGCCATCCACTTGGCCTGGATTGGTCACATGTTGGATAGTTGTATGTGGTAGGCAAACCCTTGGTAAATGGAAGCTTGTGAAATGATTGCGTGGTCCCTAAGGTGGTTACAGTAAAACCAGAAATTGGAACTTAAACACGAAAACTTAACATTGTAAAACGCGCGGGGAAAAACTTAACATTGAAAAAATGGCTAAGTCGACTACGCGGAAAAAAAAAAATGGGGTCAAGTTAAAAAAAAAACATGTCAACATGTTGGGATAGTGTATATGTGGTGGGGCAAACCCCGTTGATTATTAAGAACTGTGCAAAGTTTGGTGGTCCTAGGTGGTACCAGTTAACAAAAGAAATGGAGGACTCAAACACGAAAACAATAACATTGATTTGTGGGACCGCCGCCCCCCCGCCCTCTTCAGCCCGGCTTTGCCCCAAAATCCAATAGCCCTGGATTTTTTTTTTTCAAAAAATAACCTGGCTAAAAAAAATAATTTAAAATTTGGTCCAAAAATTTAAAAATTTGTTCTTCCCTCAAAGTGTTAACTTTGCTAAAAAGAAAGTATTACTTTGCAATGTTGGTGAAATCGGCTACAGGACTTCACCATATTTACCATTTGATGTATCTAGGGCAAGGCAACACTTCCGTTCATTGTATGAGTGGATCAATAAATGTTGGACTCAAATGTGCAAAAAATTGTAGGGCACGAAGTTTTCAAGATTCAATTAGGTAACTTTGGGTGGGTTATTTGTCCTAGGGACCTTTAAACCCTTTCTTTCACCCCCAAGTCAACTTAATAGGATGTTTCCCATGCCAATGATTCACGCTATTTTCATTAATTTTGTTCAATTGTCAAAGTTATTCCCATTCCTTCTAAAAAAGGGTAATCTGGTACGACGTTTAAAATATTGAAAGCTGTGAAAGGTTTGGTGGTCCTAGGTGGTACAGTACCAAAGAAAGAAATGGACTTCTAAACACGAAAATATTAACAATGTGCCTTGTGGACGCCGCCCTCCAAGTCCCTCCGCCCACCTCCCACCCACCCCCCTAACCCTAAATTGAAAACCGCGAAAACTTAACATTTGAAAATGGTTTAAGTCGACAGCTGCTGGAAATAAGAATCGGGTGAAGTTAAAAAAAAGTAAAAAAAAGAAAACATGTTGGGATAGGTGAATATGTGGTGGGGTGGGGCACCCCTTGAATTATGAAGCTGTTGAAAGCTTTGGTGGTCCCTAGGGTGGTTATAGTAAACAAAGTAAATGGACTCAAACAACGGCCAACAAACCACGAAAACTTAAATTTTATTTGTTGGGACCGCCAGCCCGCCCGCCTGGTGCTTTTCGAAAAAACTTTAACCAAAATACTTAACCAAAAAAACTTAACCAAAAAGTTTAAAACCGGCCACCACAGTACCGTTACGCCAAAGTGCCGACTATATCACGCTTTTCCGCAAGCTGGGCACGACAAAAACGATTTAAACCAAAAACTTCAAAAGTAAATTTGACCTTGACATTGGGCACAGGGGCCTCGACGGGTAGGGGGGGGGGGTGGAAATGTAAAAAGAATTGAAATATAAGTTGGATTATAAAACACCCCACCATGTGAACGTTTCAATGGTAATGGGCCAAAGCAGTTGCATAGATTATAGTATAAAACGAAAAATTTAATTTAACCAAAAAACTTTAACCAAAAAATAACTTAACCAAAAAAACTTCAAAAGTAATTTGAACTTGACATTGGCACAGGGAAAAACTTTAACCAAAAAACTTAACCAAAAAACTTAAACCTTAAACAAAAAATACTTAACCAAAACAACTTAACCTAAAAACTTCTCAAAGTAAATTTGACCTTGACATTGGGCACAAGGGGCCGCACGGGATGGGGGTAGAAATGAAAATATAGATGATGATAAACAACCCTGTATTAATGTGAAGTTTCAAGGTAATGGGCAAAATGCAGATTGCAAAGAGATATTGTGTATAACGAAAAACTTTAAACCAAAAAAACTTAACCAAAAAAGCTTAACCAAAAACTTTAAACCAAATAACTTAACCAAAAAACATTCAAACGTTAATTTGACCTGGGAAACAAATTGGGCAAACAGGGGCCGCACGGGAGGGGTAGAATGAAAATTATAGGATGAATGATAAAATCCCATAATGAAGTTTCTTCAAGGTAATTGGGCAAAGCAGTTGCAGAGAATATTAGTTTAATAACGAAAAACTTTTGTAACCAAAAAACTTAACAAAAATAAACCTTAACCAAAAAAAACTTAACCAAAAAGAAAACTTCAAAGTAATTTGAACCTTGACATTTGGGCACAGGGGATCCGCACGGGAGGGGGAGGGTAAGAAGAATGAAAATAAATAGATGATGAAATAACCACCCATCATTGAACGTTTCAAGGTAATGGGCAAAGCAGGTTTGCAAGAGATATAGTTATAACTGAAAAAAACTTTAATAACAACAAACTTTAACCCAAAACAAAACTTTAACCAAAGTCTTAAACCAAAAACTTTAACTTAAAAAACCTTAAAAACCCTAACCAAAAACTTTAACCAAAGAATTTAACCAAAAACTTCAAAAGTAAATTTGAACCTTGAGACATTGGGCACAGGGGCCCGCACGGGAGGGGGGTAGAAGATGTAAAATAATAGATGATGATAAACACCCATATGAAGTTTTCAAAGGTAAATGGGCAAAGCAGTTGCAGAAGATTAATAGTAAAATAACGAAAAAACTTTCTAAACCAAAAAACTTAACCAAAAATAAAACTTAACCAAACAAACTTAAACCAAAAACAAACTTAACCTAAAACCTTCCAAAGTAATTTGTCCTTCCTTGACATTGGGAGCCACAGGGGCCGCACGGGATGGGGGATAGAATGAAAATTATAGATGATGATAAACACCCAATGTGAAGTTTCAAGGTAATCGGGCAAAGCAGTTGCAGAGATTTATTGTATAAACGAAAAAAAACATTTAACCCAAAAAAACTTAACCAAAAAAGTTAAACCAAAAACTTTAACCAAATGAACTTTAACCCAAAAACTTCAAAAGTAATTTGACCTGGACATTGGGGCTCAGGGGCCGCACGGGAGGGGGTAGGGGGAATTGAAAATGAAAAATAGTTGATGAAAAATAAACAACACCATATGAAGTTTCAAGGTAATGGGCAAAGCCAGTTGCAGAATAATGTTAGTATAACGAAAAAACTTTAACCAAAAAACAAAAACTTAACCAAAAACTTTAACCAAAAAAACTTAACCAAAAACAATTCAAAGAAAATTAACCTTTGACCATTGAATTGGACAATAGGGGACGCACGGGAGGGTGGGGGGTTAGAATGAAAAAATAAAAATAATAAATGATGGATAAAAACACCCAGATTGAAGTTTCAAGGTAATGGGCAAAAGCAGTTGTACAAGAGATATAGTAATAACGAAAAACTTTAACCAACAAACTTTAACCTTTAACCAAAAACTTTAACCTAAAGAAACTTAAACCAAAAACTTTAACCAAAAAAACATTAAACCAAAAACATTTAACCAAAGAAATTTAACCAAAAAGAAAACTTCAAAAAGTTTATTTGACCTTAGACATTATGGGCAAAGGTGGGGCCCGCACGGGAGGGGGTTAAATGAAAATTGAAATATGGGATGGATGATAAACAACCCATATGAAGTTTCAAGGTAATGGGCAAAGCAAGTTTGCAGAGATATAGCTATAACGAAAAACCTTTAACCAAAAAACTTTAACCAAAAACAAAACTTAACCAAAAACAAAAACTTTAAACCAAAAAACTTAACCAAAAACTTCAAAGTAAATTTTGAACCTTGACATTGGGCAACAGGGGCCGCATCGGGATATGGGTAAGAACGGAAAATATAGATGATGATAAACAACCCACCCATGTGAATTTGTTTCAAGGTAAATGGGCAAAGCAGTTTGCAGAGATATAGTTTATAACGAAAAACTTAACCAAAAAACATTAAAACCAAAAAACTTAACCAAAAACCTTTAAACCAAAGAACCTTAACCAAAAATGTCAAAGTAATTTGACCTTAGACATTGGGCACAGGGGCCGCACAAGGAGGGGGTAAAGAATGAAAATATAGATGAATGATTAAAACAACCCATATGAAGTTTCAATCACATCGTTAATGGGCAAAGCAGTTGCGAGATATAGTAGTAAAACGAAAAACTTTGTAAACCAAAACTTTAACCAAAAAACACTTAAAAAACCAAAAACTTCAAAAGTAATTTGACCTTGACATTGGGCACAGGGGCCCGCAACGGGATGGGGGTGGTAGAATGAAAACATAAGATGATGATAAACACCCCATGTGGAAGTTTCAAATGGTAATAGGGAAAAGAAAAAAAAAAAAAAAAACAAGCAGATTTGCAGAGATTATAGTATAACGAAAAACTTTAAACCAAAAACTTTAAACCAAAAAAACTTAAACAAAAACTTTAACCAAAAAAGAAATTTAAACCAAAAAATTTTTGTAACCAAACAACTTAACCAAAAAACTTAACCAAAAAAACTTTCTAACCAAAGAATTCTTAAGCCAAAAACAACTTTAACCAAAAAACTTTAACCTTACAGCCTTTAACCAAAAACTTTAACCACGGAACACGTACGTACGTACGTTATGCCAAAACGGCCCGACTTTTATCGCGCTTTCCGCAAGCGGACGCGACAAAAGTAAACATGTTGGCTAGTGATTTCCTGTCAAGTGGTGACACGGACGCAACCTTTAAAAAATAAGACACCAAAAAGTTTTTTTTTACTTTTTTTTAGTTGGTACTATTGTTTTTATTAACCTTTGATTATTTAACCATTTTTATTATATATTTTTTTGGTACATTAACATATATTCGGGAATATTACTAAATTATATTCCCTTACCTTGATTATGAATGCTGTGCAAAGTTTGGTGGTCCTAGGGTGGTACAGTAACAAAGAAATGGACCTCAAACAATGAAAATTAACTTAAATTTGATTTGTGGTCGCCAGCCCGCCCCGCCCACCTAACCCACCCCCACCCTCCCCCGCCCGCCCGGCTTTCCGCCAATCCAATAGCCATGGATTTTTTTTTCTTCAAAAAACCTGGCTAAAAAAGTATAATGTTGTTACGTCCTCACAGAAACGGTTTTAATGAGTGGTTGACAATTAATCGTATACTTTCGAGAAGAAATGAAGAAAATAGGAAAAAGTATGATTATTTTATTTTAACAAAATTTCTATACTGCTTTAATGATATCCCGTCTGCAATGGGTTAATTGGAGATTCCACTTATATTTAAAGGGAACATTGGAAGTTTGAGGTGGTTTGTTTGTTTGTTGGGGTTGAACCCTCCTTCAACAGCTAAGGTCATTTAAGGTGTCGGGGTATTGTTGAGGGGAAATTTTTCCCGGGGCCCTCCTCTAGAACAACATTGACAATGTAAATACTAAACTGCCTTCTTTATTACTTTGTTATATATACTACTCATTCTTCAAGCCAATGGACAAACAGCTGAGACATTTTGTAAAATAGTATAAAAACAAAGGCTGAACGGTGAAATAAAATATTTGGTCAGTAACATCAAATGTTGCTGAACTGACTACTGGTTATCAAACGTACAGTCCCACATATTAACCCTTTCAACCCACTACAGAATAGTTATAGTGGGGTTTACATTGTATTGGCAAACAGTTGTAGAATCCAAGATGAGGCCGGGCTCGTGACGAGTCGTCTCAAATCAGGATTCTGCACTTTTCTGCAAAAATTTTCATTTTCTTTTATTTTTGAAAGAACAAAAAAACACACCGCAATTTCATAAATGGAACTAGGTCTGGAAAATCATTATTTATACCCCGGGTGAGTGACAATTGGGAGTTGGTTGGCAAAATAAACGCATATCTTATAATCCTATTCAGTTAACTTAGGGGTTTGAAAAGGGTAAATTTATGGTTACAACCATATGTACTGGATGAAGGACGTTGTATTTTCTCAAAAAAAAAAAATTGAAAAGAGAATGTATTTATTCTACACAATGAGCATTAGAATCTTCCAATGGTCAGCCATCCACATTATAATTAATTATCAGAGTTTCCCAAATACTTCCCAAAAAAGGAGTCAATTACTCTGGAATCTTAGGAATTGACTCCTAAAACTTGATTGGCCAATTAGAGTCAAAATTTCATACTCCTTGCCAATTGAAGCTTAGGAGTCATTCAACTGTCAGTCATTATCAATTTAAAAAATTCATGTCCATTTCCTTTAGGTTGGACAAATTTATTTGATACTGCAGAAATAGATCATTTGTAAGCTTTTTTTTTTAATTTGAAATTGTGGAAAGTTTGTTGATGAAATTAGACGTCAAATGACTTCTGACTCCTAAGTTTGACCAAATAACTCCAAAAAATGCAGATAGAGGAGTCGAATGACCCATGGCATAAACTTTTTACTGGAAGCCTTGAATATGTGGCTGTGACTGGAGAAATTGGGCATATGTGATTTGTGACCAGTATAACCCCTGATCAAATAGCACTCATGTAGCCTGATAACAATCTATAATGCTTGTTAGATGCATGACGGGAGTTTCAATGATGGAATGGCGAGCAGTGCAGATCCTGAGCACTGTGTGGTCGCAAAACCCATAAGCCACTTTTAACCAGCCAAACTCAAGAGTTAATTTGCAATAATTCCAGCACAAAAATATTTACACAATTCCCTAACATTTTATTGGTCCGTAGCAAGTCTCTGTCCGAAATTTATATCCCAGTAAACTCCAATGCCGAACTACTTTCCGTAACCGTGAGGCGAAGTTAAAATAATTCTTAAGAAAACGGAAAATAAACACATTTTCTTGATGAATTTATTTCAAATGCTGGAATTATAAGGAATGAATGGCATTTTTGTGGAATTTATCGGGGATATAAACTTGGAAAAGTCGCGGGAATACTGGACGAGGCCTTCCGGCCTTCGTCCAGTATTCCCGCGACTTTTCCAAGTTTATACCCCGATAAATTCCACAAAAAGGCCGTTCATTCCTATAATATTGAGATCAATAGTGATGACTCTAGTCCTGAAGGTATACTGACTCTCAGAATATATGTAGAAAGCGATGAAATAGGTACCGTAATATTAATATTAACCCTAAATATTTGTTGGACACCATTTCTTATGGGAAACCCCAAACCAAATTGTATGAACCCTTACACCGCTATCTTATTTTTTTGTCGTCTGCTGTTTATTTTCTATTGTCCATATTTTTATCATCAAAAACATGCTTTGACAGCACTTTAGAATAATTTACAACATGCTTTGACAGCACTAGCCTCAGAATCATTTCCATTGGACTGTGTTATCAGGCAGACCCATCAACAGATGAGAAAGTAAATATTTACCAATAATTCCAGCACAAAAATATGTACACAATTCCCTAACATTTGATTGGCCTGTAGCAAGTCTCTGTCCAAAATGTATATCCCAGTAAACTCCCACGCCGCACTACTTTCCGTAACCGTGAGGCGCAGTTAAAATAATTCTTAAGAAAACGCAAAATAAACACATTTTCTTGATGAATTTATTTCAAATGCTGGAATTATAAGGAATAAATGGCCTTTTTGTGGAATTTATCGGGGATATAAACTTGGAAAAGTCGCGGGAATACTGGACGAGGCCTTCCGGCCTTCGTCCAGTATTCCCGCGACTTTTCCAAGTTTATACCCCGATAAATTCCACAAAAAGGCCATTCATTCCTATAGTATGTTCAATATAACATATTTATGCAAGGTCATGTACCTGGCTGTTTCTCATAGTAATTTATGTTATGTACACACAGAGCTCCAGATAAGGTGTGTATTGGCGTATTTTACGCAATTATTTTAGCTGAATACGCATTGATTATCAAAATTGGGAGCACAAAATAGTGAAAATACGCACAGCAATGTGAAAATACACATTAATTTTCAAATTGAGTAGTGAAAAATAATGACATAAAGTTGAAAATTCACTTAGATGAGCTGCAAAAAGCAGTGTTCAGCACAATTAAGTGAATGTTTAAATTTGTTATATTTTCTTTATCATTTGTTCCCTATTTAGTAATGAAAAAAATCAATAATCCATTTATAAAAGTAAAATACGCAATGATTTTGAAATCAGGGAGTATAGTACACTTTAGACACAAAGCTTATCTGGAGCACTGTGCATATACATGGTAGCCCATTGCAGGCTGTAGATACAATACATTTTTGTTGAAAAAATGATTTAATTTGTTTCTCAATAAAAGTGTATGTTGTTACCACTGATTTGAGCCGTCTCAACGAGATATTAGTAACGGTTCAAATGAGTGGTTGAGATGGTTCAAACGAGTGGTAACACTGCAAACATGTACTTTAAAGAACTGATGAAACTAGATTTGTCAGTAAGCGGGGGTTTACGGAATACCTCCCCGCGTCAGCCCTGACCTAGAATGAAGAATCCCAGCTCGCATACTATAATTTTCAGATAAAAGACTATGTCAGCACATATGGAGAGTGCAATGGTGGTTCCAGTTGAAAAAAGCAAACTAGATATTCCAAGTCCGTGACCTTGACCCCTGGCATAAATGGGGGTCGTAGGTTTGTTGCAGAATGATGTATGAGTGTCAGAGAAGGGCCGGGTAAAATATCACTGCATTCCGCAAAGGGAAAGAGAAGTTATAAGGAAATTTACATTTGTTAAGTTTTAGTTTTTTTCTAAGTTTATAAGTCCGTGACCTTGAGCCCTGGCATAAATGGGGGTCATAGGTTTGTTGCAGAATGATGTATGAGTGTCAGAGAAGGGGTGGGTAAAATATGAAAGATTTCCGCAAAGGGAAAGAGAAGTTAAAAGGAAATTTACAATTGTTAAGTTTTCGTTTTTTTCTAAGTTTCTAAGTCCGTGACCTTGACCCCTGGCATAAATGGGGGTCGTAGGTTGTTGCAGAATGATGTATGAGTGTCAGAGAAGGGGCGGGTAAAATATGAAAGATTTCCGCAAAGGGAAAGAGAAGTTAAAAGGAAATTTACAATTGTTAAGTTTTGTGACAGACGGAAACACGGAAACACGGACGGACGGACAAGCTGACTCCAGTATACCAGTTGTGGGGGTGGGGGGGGGGGGGGGATTTTATTATGTCTTCCAAGAATCATCACCGGCACTTTTGTGGTATGAATGAGAAAAGCATCTTTAAATCATACCCAATTTTACTCCGGTATTAAATATCTAGAAGGTAGGACAAACGGAAGTGGATTATTTACCTTGGGGTCCAGCTCGCTAATTCAGTAATTGAAATGCGCACGAAGGCTGGGACCCTTTTGTCTAATATCGGAGTAAAATTGGGTATCATTTAAAGAGCATTTTGTTGTTCATACCACAAAGTGCCTGTGAAAATCATGACTAAACAGGACAAATGGTAGTTTTTACCACCTCATTGGCATTCAAATAAGTAAAGCTCCAGACTAGGACAAATTGTATTGCAGAGCTACAAATATCAAATCTACGGAGCCCCGCTGGGGACATGAATTTTTATTTATTAATTCGTTCCCACGAAATAACAATTTGTTCCCGCAATTTAACAATTTGTTCCCACGAATTAACAATTGCTATATCGTGGGAACGAATTGTCATTTAGTGGGAACGAATTGAAAATTTGAGGGAACAAATTGTTAATCATGGGAACAAATTGTTAATTTGAGGGAACAAATTGTTAAACTGAGGAAACAAATTGTTATTTCGTGGGAACAAATTAATAAAAAAAAAATCATGTCCCCTGCGGGGCTCCGTACATTAATCAGCCTAGAGTTTGCCAATGCTTACTACTTTTCAGACGATTACGAAACAGCAGTACAGGAAAATCTGGCAGTTTGAATTGAGAATCCTGAATATTCATTAGCGTGCTACTGGAATTAGTTTGCCATGTTTACTGAGCCAACAGCTATGTGGGCCATGGCTACCAACAGGTTTCCAGCATTATTTCTTGTGACACCATTACTGCAGAGCAGCCGAATATCTACAGTTCTGACATGTACACACAGTGAGTGATTCAGCCAAAGCAGGGCGTTTCCTTTAACCCTTTCACCCCTAAGTAACTGGAATGGACTTTCATATGTTAATTTTCCTACTAATCCAATTGTCACATAATGATTTTCCGACTGGTCCACTTATGAAAAGGGGGTGTTTTTTATTTCAAAAATATGAAAATTACTTGCAAAAAGTGCAGATCCTAATGAGCCGACTCATTTGGATCTACACTGTTTGCCAATACCACTCACTATACAGGCCTGTGGTGTTGAAAGGGATAAGCCTTAAACGTGGGAACCGAACATTGTCGTCTGCTGCTGTGTGATATTTTCTATTTTTTCTCAAAATAAAACATGGTTTGACAGCACTTTAGAATCAGTTACAATGGAAATGAACCCCTTTAGAATCAGTTACAATGGAAATGATTCTAAACTGCTGCCAAACCATGTTTTTGTTAAGAAAACTTGAAATTGAAATATAAACAGCAGACGACAAAATGAAATTCAGCATTGTAAGGGATAACTGCTACTGGTGAAGTAATAAAGACAAACTCATGTGGCTGTGACTGGAGAAATGGGGCTTATAGGATGTGTGAACAATGTAGCTCCTGATCAAATACATGTAGCACACTCCTGTAGCCTTATGATGATCTACATGCAGGGGCGGATCTGAAGGGGGGGGGGGGCGGTTCCGGGGTTGCAACAGCCAGATCAGCCACGGATTTTACATAGATCACAGTTTACCACCAGTTGAAGTCTGAATTTAAATGCCGTAAAACACAGAAAGTGCCTTTCTGGAGTTTCATTGATGGAATGGCGAACAGTGCAGATCCTGATCAGACTGGATCTACACTAGTCGCAAAACCCATAAGCCCCATTTCTCACGTAACAGCCACCTGTAACCAGTGGTGGGGTGATCAGGCTCTAATGTATATTGATCTGTCAATTACAAATATGTGTCTATATATAACATGAATCAATAGGCACTGGCAGCAGTGTGGTGTAATGCTTACTGTAGTCATGGCACCAGATAATCACTATAGTGCATGTATACATGTACTTAAAGTTCTTGTATTCAAAATCAGCAAGTTTGACTGGCCGACACTGAGCTTTTTACAAACATGAGGCCCAAATTTGCCTGTATCGCTCACCTGAAAGTATTATCCCCATTATAAAATAAATCAGACATGGCACAGACTGTTGATTATATACTTGTATATACTAGTAACAAGGTTCATCAAACGACGTTCGACGGCCTACTTGGAAGACGTAATCATCAGATTTCGACCAAAAAATGCTCCAGAGTGATTGTCTGCTTGATACCTTTGATTTCATATACATGAAACAGTATATTACATTGTACAAATGTAACTGGGTGAAAAAATGCCAGATCGGCCCCATTTTCGAATGAACAAAACCTGTATTTTCTCTATATAAAACCACATATTGATAATATTATGAAACTTAAAATATACTTCTCACTCGTCAGACGGTGTAGCAAAACGTCAGGACAAATTGGGCTGTTATTGTGACTAAATTTTACACTATAAGGGTCTCAGCTCTCACGTACACAGAAAATATAAAAAGACAGATGAAATAGTAAAACACATCCGTAGAGCTGAGATTTTCTAAGCTAGCAGGGCACAGCATTACAGTTGAGTTTACAGAACTACAGATTACACAAGAATTCCGCGGAATCAAATGTCTCGCCTTGTCCCGCCGCCTTGACCTCGAGCCTGGGCCAGAAAGCAATTTTCATGGTGCACGACTTTAGTTTGAGCTGGCGATCAGCTATCGGCCAAATATGACTGATAATCCAGCCGGACGGCCTCCGATTCTGTGTGAGATTCTTTCGTACACGCAACTTTCGCTTTGGATGGGGTAATCAAAACGCGAATAACTCAATAAATACTTGAAACAGCGATTTGAAGTGAGTATATTCACACACCTAATACCTTTATCGATTGCCAGAGACAGAAGTCATACATTTAATCGATGTTTATTATGTTTGTGCGAGCCGGAAAAGAGAGGGCTTTTTCTATAATAGCGCTATTTATGCTCACCTTTATATTAGCATATGGTACTGTACGAGACCAAGTGGGTGGGGTAATGGGATTTTTTTTAATAGGCATTTTTTTTTTGTGTCATAGGTCCGAGTCTTCCACCCCTTGGTTATGAAGCTGTGAAAGTTTGTTGGTCCTATGTGTTACAGTAACAAAGAAATGGACTGGAAAACTTAACATTGATTGTGGACGCCGCCCGCCCGCCTGGCTTTCGCCAATCCAATAGCATGGATTTTTTTGGCAAAAAAACTTGGCTAAAAATGGAAAAAAAGTTTAAAAAAAAAAAAAAGTTTAAAATGATTTTTTTCCAAAAAAAACCTGGCTAAAAATTGAAAAAAAGTTTAAAAATTAAAAAAAAATAATGCTCGCTACTGGAGCCCAGAATTTTTATAATAGTCCTATATTTATGTACATATCATATCTGCACAGGTCCACATATTGCCAGAATATTGTCAACACAGTTTATGGAAATGTAATACCCTGCAGGTATAATAATTTACCTGTATAAATTACCTGTAATAATTTAGCTGGACATTTAGTGGTCAAGCTGGAAATTTGCACATGCTTGCACATGCAGAAGTGTTCAACTGGAGAAGGCTATTGTTCTCTCTACAGGTAAGGTGTACTGTGAAAGGTAAGGTGCACGAGAAAACGGGTCTTCATGCATTAATGTTCAGTTTGTAGCATAGAAAGAAATAGAGTTTGACCTTGACCCTGGAGCCCGGAATTTTTTTAATAGTCCTATATTCATCTACATATCATAGTAAAGGTATGTATAAAGTTTGATAATTGTAGCTGATAAGGTGTTCAAGTAATGACCATAACACGAAAACTTAACATTGAATGATGACGCCGACGCCGCCGCCGACACCGGAAAAGCAAAACCTATGTCCCGCTTTCCGCTACGCGGGCGAGACAAAAAACATTTCTACACAGGGGACAACAAGATACTGGTAGAACATTGCAAACGTCGTGACTGAAAATGCGGATTTGTTCAGTTTAATTTTGAAGAAATTTCTTTATGATCTGAAGCAACTAAAGGTCTAAGAATTGAAGGGCTCTGTGAAAGAAGTGGGGCTAAGTCCATAGGGATCCATACTTAAGAAAGCAGATTCTGTAGTTTTATTATGAATTATAATTAACCATCCCTCAAATTGCTGATCTTTGTTGTAGGAGAACAGCGTAGCTCGACTACGAGGGTTGTCGATGTACACATAGCTTGACATTAAGTAAGTAATTCAAGGTTAAATGTAGGTGAAGGTAAAATATAGGTCAGGGGTTATTGATGTACATCCATATGAGAAAAAGTTATCCAAGTATGGTGTCTGTATGCACAATAGTATTGCATCTACAAGCTTGACTAAAAACCTTAACCAAGGTTGACTGAAAACCTTAACCAAGGAGAATTAACTAAGTAATTCAAGGTTAAATGTAGGTCAAGGTCAAATATAGGTCAGGGTTTGTTGATGTACATGTACATCACAAGGAGATGAAGTTGTCCAAGTATGGTTGTCCAAGTATGGTTGGTGTAGGGCCAGGAGTATTCCATCTACAAGCTTGACTAAAAACCTTAACCAAGGAGAATTAACTAAGTAATTCAAAAGGAAATGTAGGTCAAGGTCAAATATAGATCAGGGGTTATTGATGTACATCACTATGAGAAAAGGTTGTCCAAGTATGGTGTATGTATGCACAATAGTATTCCATGTACAAGCTTGAATAATAAAAACCTTAACCAAGGTTGACTAAACACCTTAACCAATGGGAATTAACTAAGTAATTCAAGGTTAAATGTAGGTCAAGGTCAAACATAGGTCAGGGGTTATTGATGTACATCACTAGGAGATGAAGTTGTCCAAGAATGGTTGGTATAGGGCCAGGAGTATTCCATCTACAAGCTTGACTCAAAACCTTAACCAAGGGGAATTAACGAAGTAATTCAAGAGGAAATGTAGGTCAAGGTCAAATATAGATCAGGGGTTATTGATGTACATGCCTATGAGAAAAGGTTGTCCAAGTATGGTGTCTGTATGCACACTAGTATTCCATGTACAAGCTTGACTAAAAACCGTAACAAAGGTTGACTAAAAACCTTAACCAAGGGAATTAACTAAGTAATTCAAGAGGAAATGTAGGTCAAGGTCAAATATAGATCAGGGGTTATTGATGTACATCACTAGGAGATGAAGTTGTCCAAGTATGGTGGGTGTAGGGCCAGGAGAATTCCATATACAAGCTTGACTAAAAACCTTAACCAAGGCGTGACGGTGACGCCGGGGTGACTACATAAGCTCTAACTATTCTTTGAATAGTCGAGCTAAAAAGGCCAATATATATAATAATTCCCAACCACAAATTAGATGTTTTCAAGTGTAAAAAAAGTCATAAAGAAGGAGGTGTGACATTACAGTTGCTATATTTCACCATGTTCACCGACTTCCCCCTAGGGAGTCTTCTCCGGTAATCAAATCACAATACGGATTTCATATTTAAATATGTTGAAAAAAAAACTACAGTATGTTGGTTTATACCCGCCATCCCAGTATAGGAAACTGTAGTTTAGCAATAATTATTATACATGTACTTGTGCCACTTTGTGATTTTTTTCCAGCAATAAATCAAAAAAAACTTTGCACATCTGCTAGCCTACATACAAAGTTTCAGGTTTACGAGCTACAAGGCAAAATTCTAAGTCCAAACGGGGGAGATAATCCATGACCCCGGGGTCGAATAAAAAATCGAAATTAGAATGCATCTACTCATTATAAGGAAGCTACATACCAAGTTTCAGGTGTGTAGCTAGCACGGTTCAAAAGTTTTACGACGTACAAGACAAAATTGCCAAATTCTAAGGCGAAAAGGCGGAGATAATCCATGACCCCGGGGTCGATTAAAAATTAAAATAAACTTTGCGCATTTACTCATCATAAGGAAGCTACATGTACATACCAAGTTTCAGGTGTGTAGCTAGCACGGTTTAAAAGTTTTACGACTTACAAGGCAAAATTGCCAAATTCCAAGTCGAAAAGGGGGAGTTAATCCATGACCCCGGGACAGGGCTTCTAAAATTTCAGAATGCCAAATCGGTCTGGACATAATTATCTACTCATCATAAGGAAGCTACATATCAAGTTTCAGGTCTGTAGCTAGTGCAGTTTGAAAGTTTTACGACTTACAAGGCAAAATTTCCAAATTCAGGTGTTATTGAAAACTTACACGCATTTGCCTTACGGACGGACAGGGGTAAACATAATGCCTCCCCAATAAATTGGTAGGGTATAAACAAATTTAAACAGAGCTCCAGTTAAGGTGCGTAATTTGACCAACTTGGGGCAAAATTTTGTTATTTCTTCATCAAAAATGGCAAGTTGGGAGTCCTTTAGAATCGTCTCATTGAGACGATTCTAAAGCACTCCCAACTTGCCATTTTTGATGGAGAAATAAGAAATTTACCTCCAAATTACGCACCTTAACTGGAGCTCTGTTAAACCGTAATAACTGGAGACTTCATATTTACAACATGTATGTGGTTTCTTTATGGATTTATCTCTCCATTTTTTTTAGAAAAGTGTGTATTTTGCGATGGCGTGTCATCAGTCTCTAATTAACACTTACCTACACACAACAATTGTCGTCTGCTGTTGCTTTTATATCTTGCCTTATTTCTCAATAAAAACATGGTTTGACAGCACTTATGATTCACTGATTTATCCAGACTAAGGGAACACAGTTGTACCTGCGACAGTCATTACCAAGTTGTATGTTTTATTATGGCCTACTTCAGTCATTTATTGATACAGAATAACATGAACATGTCGATGTTTACAACCAGCGTAGACAGAGCACAATAATACCTGTAGGCCTACAGCAGGTGTGAAACAGAGTTCATGATGTGTGCCAGAGTGTGACTTGGCAGGGGCGGATCTGGAGGGGGGGGGGGTGGGGGGGGGGGGTTCCGGGGTTGCAAACCCCTCCCCCATTCAGCCACGGAGTTTACATAGATCACAGTTTACCACCAGTTGAAGTATTATACGCCGGTGCGGAGTGCAGCCCGAGTGAGTATAATATAGCGCCAGCAGCCCGTTTCAGTAAACTTCGTACGTCTAAGACATTCGTACGTGCAAAAGTGAAATGTAGAATAACCTTTGCACTGATAATAATGTTTGAAAATATTGTACAGCGGGTGCAATTACATGTATTGAACTATACATGTTGATAACATATCGTAGCCTCAGTCAACCCCGTGTGTGAAGCAAATTCAAAGGTCCAACAGAGTGGTATATAAAAGCAAAGTAAAGGTTTCGGTAGAGTTGAGCGGCATATAGAGAATAGTACTGCCCTCCCAAGTCAAACAGCAGTATCTGTTAAACTGCAGTATCTGCACTATGATGCTATGCTGACCTGTGCAACCATCCCCACCTATTATAGGTGGGGATGATTGCACAGGTCAGCATAGCATCATAGTGCAGATACTGCAGTTTAACAGATACTGCAGTTTGACTTGGGATGATTGCACAGGGTCAGCATAGCATCATAGTGCAGATACTACAGTTTAACAGATACTGCAGTTTGTCTTGGGAGGGCAGAGTAGGTTAGTGCAGTGAATTGGAAAAAAATATCTGGCAAGTTTAGGAAACGGAATGGGCGAGGCTCTGCTGTAACCTACTATTCTCTATATGCCGTCAACACTACAAATAGCTTTAAAACGCAAAAAAATAATCCCAGCCGCATCCTCAAAATCGGAGAATCGACTATTATGACAACCGCACATATTCATACGCAGTGATAAGGTCGTATTGACAGGATATCAAAAATGTTTCACGGCACCGTGTTTCACGGCACATACCCACTGTGTTGACGGGATAAATAGTGTTTGGACGGTGTGTCCGATTAAGAAGTTTGCCGGAGTTTCTCCAATCTACCACTGTGGGCATTTGTTTTCTGTATTAAGGTGTCACCACCATGGAAACAGCCTGTCCGTTTTTACTTATGAGGCGTTCTGATATTTTGACCAGCAGCACTTCCCAACTTCTATCAGAAGCTACATTTTTTAAACCAATGCTTTTTGTCATCTTTAGAGCACGAAGAACAAAACTTGGGTTGGTTTCATTTTGTTAGACTATTCCTTGACTGCCATCTTGGATTTCAAAATGGCAACCATGAAATGCTATATTCATTATATTATACACTTCTAATACAGGTAGAATATTGCTCATTCCTTTGGTGATAATCATCTTTTGGCCACACACAACAAAACATGTGTTATTTTCATTTTTTAACAGGTCCCATGGCGGCCATCCTATATTTAAAATGGCCGCCTGAAATCATATACAATATATTGTAATATATTTATCTACATTTATAATGCAGATAGAATGTTGTTGTTTTTGGCTATGCCATCTACATACATGTACTTCAAATAATAAAACTGGGGTAGGTTCCACTTTTTCTGATAACTGGTATGGCGGACATTTTGTTTTCAAAATGGCCTCTATGTAAATGGCCTCTATGTAAATAATATGTCTTGTGTCTTCACTACGTACTGTCTTTAGTAAAGTGTATTTATAGTTAGGTTGTATTGACTGCTTTGCTACGTTCTTGGGGCAAAATTTCTTTGTATCATCAAAGAAAACATAATTTTCAAAATGGCTAACAGTGAGTTAGCTGAGCCAATACATGCTGGCCAATTGATTACTCGATCTTTTAATTGGATTTTGGTACGCGGTGCTTTCAATTTTAATTGGGGTTTCAGATTTTTTGATTGCGTATTTACGCAAATACGCAGCTTATCAAGGCCTCTGATATGGTGTGGCCACCATTTGAACCGCCTCATTGAAATGGTTCAAATGAGTGGTCACAACATATACTTTTGATGAGATAAATTTCAGATTTCTTTTTAGAAGTTTTATACCCATACAGGGCTCCAGATAAGGATTTAGTAATTGAGTATTGTCACTCCATCGCTTTTGAAGTAATTGGGTATTTCAAAATTTTAATTTGGTAAAATAAAACCACACTACTGTTTACACATCAACAGGCAGCAACTATTGAATAGTTTGCTTCTAAATGAAAACATGTCTTGGCATTTCATCAGAATTGTCTCTTTAATGAAATACCAAGATGTGTTTTCATTGAAAATAAGAAAAATATGCTATATTTGTGGTCTGTTAATCGTTTTCTGCAGCATGATAAAGGTACCACAACATTTGTATTGCATTACATGTAAATATAATGTAATATTTGTGTTGATCCTGTGGAAATTAGTCTAACGTGTTGTTAAATAAATATGGCTTTTACCTGTGGCAGATGCACTTCTAATAATAGACAGTGCATCAGTTTGACCTTTTACACATTGAAAACGTGTCCATTGTTTATTTGTGAGTGATGGTAGAAATGCTCCAATATCTAGCTTTTTGTGTAGTCTGCTGGAATAATATTTATAGAACGTTGTTGTCCTATATATGTGGGACGTATTGCACCAAATTTTATTAGATTTTCGGCCATATTAAATTATTAATTTGCTGTAGGTGTCAAACTACATTTGAAACAAACGGTCATATTCTATACAATCAGTCCATAAATAGTCCACATACATGTACAGTCTTGTAAGTGTAACCTCTATATTTGTATCTAACAATCAATATATTGATGTATCATCGATATTTGAGTTTCAATATATCTATATTATCAGTTTCAATCAATGACACCTCCAGTTTAAAGCCTTTGAAGTGTTATATGTATCTCAGTATGGGTTTTCTATTGATGCCCGGGTGAAAACAATATTTTTATTTTTTGTATTTTCCTGAAATAAAAAAAAGATGCTAATATCAAGTTTTAATTAATATACTGTACCTTTGCCAACCTTGCTCGCTTAATAAGGTCATTTAGTTTTCTCAGAGCAGCATTTCTTGGAAGGCTTTGAAGATCACTGAATAAATCTTTCTCTTCAAGCTCGAACAATTTTCTGTTCATGTCGTGTTGCAAAGGATGATCCCAGAATGAACCAATATAGACTCTTGCTACTTCTGGAGTGTTTATCACTTTTCCAAGGGACCACATCAGTGCACCGTATACACGCATAAGTTGCTGATGATCCACACCATCTGCTTTGTTCAATACAATCCTAATCTTATCATCATAACCTTTAATGGCATCAATTGCACGTCTGAATTCATCTGAAATGTCAAGTTTGTGGGCGTCAAACAGAGAAGAATTATCCTGTCCACTCGCTCGGCAAACCATTCCAACACACCAGGAAAGTCATAGCCACGGTCAACACGCTGTTTTTCCCCGACAATATTCCGGGCTGTGTCAATGATCGATATACTTTGTACAACTTGGTTATTCAACAGTGAACATTGAAATCTATTTAGAAATGCATTTCCAAACTTTGTAAGTGGTCGGAATTGTTTTTTCTGGATCAACAACTGCTGCATTTCCAGGTATCACACCATCTTGAGCGCCATGCATAACGGCAATAAACCGATCCGTCGTCGGCTCTGGACCAATACGAATACTGGGAAATCCTGTTCCAATAAGTATCGAATAAATGTTGTTTTACCTGTAGAATATGTCCTATTAATAAAATCATCGGTTTAGCATCAAAGTCAGGGTCATCCAGTTTTGGAGAATGAAAATCATGAAATTTGTACGTTTTCTTCAAGAGGCAACAGTTTAGTTCTGTAAATTTTCTTAAGTCCTTCAGCCACTGTATCGAAAACATCTGGCTCCTTGTGACGTTTATCGTCTCCTGAAATCCATTTCAACATTTTGCTCTGTGTAATGCCTCAGAATCTGTAGATACTGAGAATGTTTGTGTTTGACAGATGATTATTTTGGGAGTGAACACGCACCAGGCGGAAGTGAGCAATATTAGAAATCGAAAGGTGACTGAAATACCACACCGCACATAGAGATATAGTTTATAAAGCGGCCCCGATAACAAATAAGATAATAGTCCACCAACATTTGAGACTTTTTTTAGTAATTCTTGGCCGAGCGAGAGCTTCCGCAATTTTTTGTTCTCAGATATCCTCTTCATATATTCACAGAGGCTGTTTGCTGTATACACATGTTACATTATATGTCAAGAAACTTTAGTAACTACACGTACATGTCAAATTGGCATATCAGCTAGAACTATTTATAATGTAAAAGTTAGCATGTGGTGGGTCAATTTCTGCACTTATTCCGTCATGGCCGCTGGACTGAAGGCGCCAGACAGCTATGTGACATGCAGAGTTTGCACTAACATGCCTCGGAAGCAAATTAATATTGGGAAGACGAATGTCGACCCGAGCGAATTGAGTTAATGCTATGGGGTCCTGGGGCATGCACCCCAGACAATTTTTTAATTCAAGATGCCATTTCCTGCATTCTGCTGCATTTAAGGGACACACACTGATCATAGTCTGTACTCGTACCGAGTGTTTTGTTTCTAGCTACAAACCTCTGTTTCAGACTGGTAAAATTTTGAGCAAAAGATATGTAAAAGTTGAATCTGAATATGCTCACAGAATGGACCAGATCACATTTTAGCACATTCTTTTACAAACACATGTTTTTGTTAGCTGAAAATAGCAAAGGATGCTGGTATTTTAAGTTTAAGTCACATTCACAGTCACATTATTATACTGAATGTATGACATTATCACAACCAAAATGGCTGTGATAATATAATAAATTCAGTATAATAAAAAATAATAAATGCTAGAAAAGTATACTTTGCAATGTTGGTGAAATAGGCTACAGGTCGAAATAACCTGCTTTTTCTAGTTTGTTAAGTGCAAGGATTTATGGTTAGGTTGTATATGTCTCTGATCAGGGTAACTAACACAAATATACTGATCAACTAAGATAAATTATGACACAGTAGAGAAATTCCACTTTCACTCAATTGTTTAAGCATTCCAAGACACATCGCTTAATTGCCTGCTTAACAATCTTAAAGGTCACATTACAAACTACTAGCTGCGAGAATAGTAACCGGTTTAACACGGTCAGTGTCACTTGATAATTTAAGGAAAGAAGTTGGATGGCAACTTTTATCTGTTCGACGTAGTATTCAAAAGCTTTCGATCATGTACAAAGCAACCAACACTCAAGTACCTAGTTATATCTCCAACCTGATTCCTCCCACTGTTAATAACGTATCTCGTTACAACCTTAGAAACCAATTTGATATAAATGTCCCGACTACTCGACTGGAAGTATACAAACAATCATTTATACCATCTGTGGTACAACTCTGGAATGAAACTGACCCTTCAATGAGAAATGTAGATAGTCTTAGACACTTTAAAACAGCATGCGCCAAACAACTATACACTCAATATGAAATACCAACCATATTACTTAGTGAGACAGGTTTTCGTCAGTTATGCATGCAAGACTTCGTAATAAATGTATCAGTCTCAATTCCGATCTTTGCAATAACCATATCAGAGAAACTCCTTACTGCGAGTATAGCGAAATTGTAGAAGACGCTGAACATTACTTCTTTGAATGCAACAAATATCATGCACAGCGTCTCATTCTACGCCAGTCACTGCAACGATTTCATAACCTGAACGCGCACATGCTTTTGAACGGCATATCTGAACAAAACAATGAAAACAATATTATTATCTTCAGTTCTGTACAAAATTATATTAAAACTACAAAACGATTTGAGTAACTTCGTTGATAGATGTATGTAACGTAATCCATATCTGATGTATTCCATTCGATTTGCCAATATCATCCACAACCACCCCACCGGTTATTAATGATCACTGAAATTTATTGCAACTAGCACTAATACATTGATGGATTTGCTCATGTAGTATATGTACTTGGCGACAAAAACAACTTTTATTCTTTCTCCAAATCTCATATCTCACTATCCACCTCTTCTCTACCTTTCTGTCGTTTTCATTCCATACATTATGTAAACATATATTTATCGCTTGATAATTGGTTTGTATCCGTGTTTATATGCCTGTATACATGTATTCATGTATCGCCATTGCTGTTGAATTATTGTACTTTGTAACACTTAGGTGAGGGCTGTAACTAATGTTGAGAGAACTTGTAGCCCGAGCCTATTGTATTTATATGCAATAAACTATGTTTAAACTACAAACTATCACTTATTTTCTTCAAAATGCTCTAAAAACTACAACGGCGACCATAATAACCGATTTCCGGTTCGTTTGTATTTTTCGTGATATTGAGATTTCTCATATCGCACATTATCTGACACCTATACAGATCCATGCAATGAATTGGTCATCGCTTATCTCTCCTGTTACTATGACATACTGGCGCGAGGTGGCGCTGTAAAAATAACCGCTGTGACGTAGCAGTAGTACAGCTTACCTGCTGTGTGGATGACGGTTTCTTATATATCGTTTGGGGATTTACGGACATCATGTATTTGTTGCATATATATATAATTTCTTCGTTTTTGTCGTTTAATATATATACGTTAATCGTTGTTTTTACCTTCACCTAGTTATACTTGGATTATTTATACGTTGGTTGCAATCGTCGGCGACGACTATCTGTGCGGAAGTCGGTTGTAATTCACGGTCAAACAGAATCAGAAAAAAAATGTGAAATTGAATGTTATATATTCTATTATTTTTTTTTACAAAATGCTGACATAATCTCCGACATTTCGTAAATTGATTCTGCAATGCTTTGCAGAATGCTACTTCAGCATACGTGTGCTTTGACAATTTCGTGTGAAACGTGTCTCAAATGTGGTTCCCTGATGGACAACTTGGTAGAAGATTGTATTTTGGACTGTCCATCTACATTGAATAGTATATGTAGGTTAATGCATGCTATACGACAAGCTTATGGTGATGCTATTTGCATGCGCCTAAGGTCACTTACCAAGGAAGATTTAGTCACTACTATTAAGCTGTTGAATTCAATCGCGTAGACGATCGCCAAAGAGTTGTATTTGTGAGTCTACATTACTTGTGGCTGCAGTATATTTCCCGAACATGAACACATCTGTTTATTAATGTTTGTGAAATTAGTTGCAGTGTGTAGCATTAAGTGAATGTATGTACATGTATATATTTGTGTATATGTTAAACAAACTGAGAAATAATTGTTAAATGCAATTCCATGTCACAAATCTCCAATCATGGGGGAAATAAAGAATAAAGAAAGAATCCGATGATTTGACCGCAGGCAAACAGGGAAATGGATCTTGGCACAGGTGTATTCTGAATTCAATGAAGCCACACATATTCTATGCTGATTGGTTGTCTATGCTGATTGGTTGAATCCAATTTGTGTATCTGGCCTAGTCAGTTACAGATAGACGTGTGAAGCTTTCTTTGTTGCTTACGTTTAACGGCCGCACTGTCTCTATATATGGACTTGCACTCCGTCCACAAAAGGCGGAATAAAAACTTGGGCCGAATGGGAATTTTGAATCTGTGCAATCTGGGTAGAACCAGTTCGCGGGCTTAGGGCCCCCAGAGAAAAATGTGCAAAATGGATTACTGCTGGCAGCCACCAATTTAGTGACCTAATTTTGCGCAGTAATCCGGTGCACGGCCGCCGTGTGTGTTGATTGCTGCTTGCAATCAGCCGCCTAGAACACCGTGGTTATATGTGGTCGTTCCATGGCTATTCTGGCCCCGAGGTCAATGCCGCCTCGCTTCCGCCCAGGTTTCCGCATTACTGACTCGAATTCCGCCGACCCGTCGCCGTAGTGCTTCTTTTAGTGTTGAATCCGTCTTCTGACCCCGCGGACGTTCTCGTTGCTGATAAGATGTTCGTAAACTCTCTCTCCCTGGAGATTTCCGTCACGGAAGGTGCAGGTCAGATATCCCTTGTGGAGATATCCGTTGATATCCGTGACGGTTGTCGGATGAACGACGGCACGTACGGATCCTGTCGGCGCGTATCCCACGATGTAATGATGTTTCCTGGCGGGCGATGGCTGCAGCTCAATTTTCTTGATCTGGGGGCCGTTGTAGTCACAGTCGTAGGTAAATCTGCCGGTCGATGTCCCGGCGATTGTTGAAGTGGCTGTTTCCGGTGTTCTTCGTGGCGGCTGTGGGACGATGGGTGACGTATCGTGCCACTCGTCTTCGCTGTCAGAGTCCGGTTGCATTTCCCGGGACGAGTTTAGCTCGTCCTGGCTTATGCTGGCGCTCCCCGAGTGGCTCGCCTCCGGACTCCATTCCTCTCGTCGTGGTGGAGTGGTCGGCGTCGGTGGCATCATGGGTGCTGGCTCGACGGTGGTGTCAGTGGTGTGTGGTGTCGTCGAGGGGCCTGAGAAGGGCCATTGCCGGATGAGCGTGACTCCCCTAGGGGAGCCTTCTCAATCCCAGCAACTTTCCTCGAACGACGAGATCGCTTGGGTTTTTTTCACAGCAGCGGTGGTGGTAGGCTCCTGTGGCTTCAAACACCCATTGACCTCAAGGGTAAATGTCGTATATCCATGATGTATACGATACAACGGCTTGGCATTTACCCCCTCAGGCATCAAAGGCTTCAAAATCGCGAACACGGCGTCCAGAGTGCTAATTAGCGACATCCTAACAGCTCGGTGTCCAAACAAGAAGTGAGACGTGTGAAACTACGTTTTTTTTTGTTTTGTTTTTTTAATCTTATATTTAAGGGTAGGAATTGGCTCGAGGACCTTCCAAACCCGGGCATTTTAACACAAAAGTGGCAGGCCAATGACCGTTGGCCCGTTTGTTTCCGAATTTACTAATATCTGCCATACAGTCGAAATATGTGCATTAAATGAAGGAGGCAATGAGGCGATTAATTTAACCTAGCTAGTTCATTCTCCTATCGCACGAAGCCGGTATGTAAGACCGTGAAAAAGGCTTAGCGCGAGTGCATGTGATATATGGAGATTCAGCCGTAACAGTGTTATCCTATATAATGATGATATTTGACGGTTGGTCAGGGCATAACATATCAGGCAGGGAATGATCGATATTTGGTTATGCAAAGTATGGTGTAATACGTTTTCGGGCCAAGCTACTGTCGTTTCGCGGCTTATCGTTATATACGATTTGCTATTATTCGAGTTCAGTTGCGGCGTTTATCTGTTACTATTTGGGTATATGACATTGTGTTTCACATATTCTGAAGACGAAATAAAAAGAGAAGATAATACACGGCGGTATAGCAATTGCCCATATATTAGTGAGTGGCCCGTACCATACCGCCGGTCATGGTCCAAAATGTTAAATTTTATTTCAGACGATGCATATTACAGTCAATAATGTTTAATCAGAGTAATGAGGGCGGCCAATTCCGGTCTAAACTGCATTACTCCGTGAGATGAATGGTGGGGAAACCGGAGTGCCTGGGGAAAACCACCTCCTCCGGCAAGTAATGACAACTTCACATACGTCGGTGTAGAGGTGAAGAGCTGTGATCGAACAGCTACCGGGGACCAATGCTGGCGCTTTACTGCCGGTCCAAATAACGGCATCAGCTACTGTCACTCCGTGCCCGGCGCCCGGCCACACCGCAACGATGTCCATTTGGTTCTACAACATATCTTTTAAAAGAAGAGAACGTGTATGATCAAGGGTTAAACAAGAGGCGATTGGCTGCCATCATTATAACCTCTGAAAAAGAAGAAAAAAAAAGAAAAAAAAAGGTATAGGGTGCGGTCGCCAGTATTGGAAGACGATTATTGGTCAGTGGGAGTTGGGGTAGAGGTTGCAAGTCAAGTTGTCCTAGTCCATGTATATGGTGTCATCGGAATTGTGTATGGTACAGAGGGAGGGGTAGGCAGTGACATATATATTTATTATTACATAGGTTCATCTATATATTGTCGAATATATTGGTTGTCATACTGGTTATACTATGTTATGCTTGGAGATTGGGTTTGCGTTAATTTATTTAGTTTAGCTTCATGTATTAGCCCCTACGAGCCTGTACATATCGTCTCGTTAATATCCCAGTACTAATCCTCCATAAGGCAATCCATACCAATTAGACTTTCCCGGGCCAGTTCCGATCGAGTACATACCCATTGGATGGTGGAGAGATCACTTATCTTATATTTATATTTACAGCCTGATACTAATTTAATATACTTTTTCAGATTGGGTTTATCTTAATTTATTTAGTTTAACTTCATGTGTTAGCCCACATGAGCCTGTACACATCAAGTACATGTATAAATGTATTAATCGTTGCACTTTCACATGCGTCTGTATCATGCGAAACAATCAACAGTGGTACACAGTGCCAGCTTCTGGCCCAGGTGAAGCTCCCACGTATCGGGTTCTCGGTGTCCGCATACCAAAGTATAATGTTTCACACGAAACATACATATATTTCTTATATTTAAGGGTGGGAATTGGCTCGATGACCTTCCATACCCGGACATAATTATAAGTCCATAAAAGCCGAATTTTGAAGTGTTTTATGTGATATATGTATGTGCAGGGCGGACAGATGTGTATAAATGTGTGCCGAAATGGGACACTGCTTAGGTCCAATATGGTCCTGTAATTCCGCACAGTGTCCCGGTGCACGGGAGGCGGGAAGAATTTAAGAGAGGAGGTAACTGGGTAGAACCTGGCACCGGTGATGCAGAGCAAAACGTGTCCCAGGTAGAACCAATCCACCCCTGGCGGCACTTGACACACTCATTCACCGAGCTGCAACAGCCCGGCTGTGCCTCAGCAAGCCGGGGCCGGAAGCAGGCAGATGAGAGCAGCATTCAGTTGAGCACGAGTATAACCTAGCGATGATATATTGTACTGAACCGGAGTCTTATTCCAGCGAGTTCGTATATGATAAAAAAAGCCTATCAGAAGTCGCCTGTTGCGGTGGTAATACGCGGACCAGTGGCACCCCCCGGCGGTCCGTGTTACCAGGTCCGTCAAGTGCCACCGTACCACCGCTAACACACCACAGCCTAATATAATAAGAATACTTGGATGCGGTTACTAATGGCGATTACTAATGGTGCATACTTGTGGCAAACTCGTAATCTGTTTGGGACCACTTTCTAACACCACGTTCTCTAACAACACTTTATCTAGCACCACCAAAGTAACTGCGGATGGAAGGAAATCAGTTCCCCAGACCAGTGGCAAACTAATAATCTGTTTGAAAACGCACTGGTCCCACCATTCTTTCCTAACGGTTCTACATACATTTCTCCATGTAAACCTGAAGCAATGCTTCAACGCAGAAGAAGAATAGTAATAATAATAAAAATATGATCTTTTCTCACCATCTCGGCAGAGAGAACAACAGGCGACTGACTTCATAAATATAGCTCGTGCTCAACAGAATACCACCCACACCGAGCCCACCCAGCCCCGACTTACCTTAGCACATATCCAGGCTGCCACAATCCAGCGAATAAGAATAACACAATGGAAATACGAGTTAATTTCCAATAGTTAAGATGGCCGCCGCCGGTAACCTTGAAATAATTACCGACCGATAAAAACACGACCTGCTCAGTCCAAGGTCGTCGTTAGAGTCCGACGAAACATGTATACGTACATTTATATACCTTGAAGCTACGTTAAAGTGCGGCAGGTGTATATTGAATCCGCGAGACCACACCTATGCCAAGCTGATTGGTTGAGTCCAATTTGACAGACATGGTAGAATAGATACACTGTACACATCAGGGTGCTTTCTACAGTTCCGAAAATCCAATCTTGATGTGTTTGTTTTTACACATGGATGAATGTTATACACGTATTGCAGACAGAAAATCTGTAACTTGAATGTCCACTCGCTTATTTTTTCGTAAATACTGTTTTCGAATACTAAAATATAACTAAATCAGATATTTTGTTCGTTGACAGATAAAAAGAATTAAAAGTATATATTCAATTTTCACATACATGTACAGTAAATTCTTTACTATTTCTAATCTATTTTCCTAATGACTTGTTTCAAATAAATAGAAAATGTTTGGACTTGATGTTAAAAACTAAAGATGTTTTCCAGAATAAAATCCTTGTTTTGCCAAATGGGGGTTACATCGAAGCTTGGTCCTATATGTGGCTGTGACTGGAGAAATGGGGGTTGTGTGATTTGTGACCAGTGTAGGTCCTAATCAAATATAGCACTCCTGTAGTCTAAATACGATCTAGATTACATGTTAGTGTGTTTTATTGAAGGAATGCCGAAAAGTGCAGATCCTGTTCAGACTCTGCGAATGTACAGGCTGAACTGGATCTACACTAACTGGATCTACTGGTCGCAAACGCCCTATAAGCCCCGTGTTGTGTTTGGCTTATTGCACCTTCTCAGTCGCAGTGTATAGCGGATGTTGACACAATCTTCAAACCACACCCCACCCCCATGGCAATTAGAGCGACTAATTTTCCCACTGCTGTCACCCCGGATTTCCTTATTTATTTACCCCGTGTACAGCATTGTTTCATTGTAAGTGGACAATGGCCTACAAGAATGACGTTATGACAGTTTGACTAGCATAGCACCAGATTCATATATGCACCTGACAGCTCTGATAAGTGTCTACTCTGTTGCCCCCGTCTGATTTAGCATTATATATAAACATACTATCGGGGGAAACATAGATTGTAACCTGACGATTTAAATATAAATACATGTATATACAGACTGGTATCCTACAGCTGTTGAAAATTGCACAGTATGTCCATTTTGTCACCCACTGTCGCATTTCAGTATGTAGTTTGTAACTATGTCATTCTTATATGTTTGCAGTACAGTACAGTCCCATATATTTATATCAGCGGTCTAATAAACTGGAGTTCTAAGTTGTCTGTTGAACTGTTACCTGTACTAATCGTATTATGCATACATTTCGGAAGTACTACTTATTAGTCATATACCCACGTGACCGCAAAGGGAAATAACTGTGGTAAGCAAAATAAAGGGAAGTTAGTCATGCAGTGACGGCTGGAAAAACTGGTTGTCCGGAATATGAAATCCGTAATAGAACGGCACATACTGCCATGGTCGGATTACATGTACAATTTGTTTGTTTTATTTGATATATAAATGATGATTACATAAGCGTACCGCGAAAACAGAAGCTTGTTATATCTCCTTTAAACACATATGTGGCTGTGACTGGGAAAATTGGGTTTATGGGATTTCTGGATATTCAACTTCTGATATTCTAGCACACTCCTGAAACCTGAAAGGATTCAACACTATACGTTATAACCAGTATACGTAGCTAGTACATGTGTTCCATTGACATAATCACGAACAGTGCAGGTCCTGATCAGACTTCGCGATTGCGAAGGCTGATCTGGGGCTACACTTATCGCATAGCACATAAGCCCCATTTCTCCAGTCACAGCCGCATACGTGGTTTGGGATTATAATAACAAAACCATAACGACAACGCGTCAGAATTAAATTCACGGATATTTTGTTTCTGTGTTCGGATTAGAGCGGTTCGACATATAGTGGCATGAACACATACTCCACATAGAGAAGCCTTCTACAGCACTAATCAGACTAAACAGAGACAAACGAAGAATACATGCTACTAGTATACAGAACAAGAACTATCAAATTAGCAAACAATTAAAACACCATGCAGTACCAGTAGGTAGAAAACAATGAACACACAGTTGATTAATACAAATCAAACACAAAATAAACTTTCCTCCATGTTTAGGGAGAGATTACCAGAATCCATACTCAGGTTACGGTCGTAGCACCGATATAAAATGAAGACCATGCGGTTACTGATTCATATCCGTTAGTAAAATTGGATTTCTATTAAACGGTTCGGCTAGATGCTGCAGTCAAGTCGATAGGAGTCAAACAAAAAATGATTAAAGAAAAATGAAGCAGGTGTTCACTAATGTTCTGCAGTCATGTTTTGGTAAAAAAAAGTGACAGATCTCCTAAACATGGTGTGGTATGACCTCCGATGGCACGAATGTAGACAATTATTTTACGGCGCATTGACGTAACATACCGGCCAATCAGTGCGTCGGACAGATCCTGCGATCCCCGTTGAAATGCCTGCGACAGGTCACCTACTGTATGAATGGCTACATTGTAAATACTGACGCAGTGATTCTGGCTACATGCAGACGGGCATTGTCGTGTTGATGTGTTACACCAAGGCCATGGCAGCGTATGGACGGCATGACGTGAGGTGTAAGCATTTCCCGCAAGATGGCGCTGTACATTCATATTTCCCTGTACATACGGTCACATGCAACCAGGCCAGTCCTCTCCAATTTCCCATGATCTCACCCAAACCATGACGGGATACGGACAAAATCCCCCCCCTCCCCCCCGGACATAATCCCCCCCCCCCCCCGCCACCATGATTTTTTTTACACAGGAGGACAAAATCCCCCCCCCCCCCCCCCCCCCGCCCCCCCCCGTCTAACATGCAGGTATGACAAAAGAAAAATCCCCCCCCCCCCACCCAAACACCCCCCCCCCCCCCCCCCCCCCCCCACATCAAAATTAAAAAACAACAATATGGTTTGGGACCGACATCAGTAGTACAAATGTACAAAAGATAATACATACATATTCTTGTTTGACGTTTATTGTGCAACTGAAAATACTTCATTAGATGTGCTTGTTTCATTGTGCAACTGAAAATACTTCATTAAATGTGCTTGATGTTTGATATTTATTGTGCAAATAAAAATACTGAATATGATTTACCTTGATTCTGGACGGGGGGATTTTTTCCAACCTTAAATTTTGTGATGGGGGGGGGGGGGGATTTTAGACGGGGGGGGGGGGTGGGGGGGGATTTTGTCCTCCAGTGTCAGCAATAATGGGGGGGGGGGGGGGGGGGAGGAGGGGGGGGGGGGGGGGGTATTATGGTCCGGGGGATGTTGTCCTACACTCAACCATGACAGCCCGCCTCAAACATCTCTTTTCAGAAACACAGCAATCGTCGAACCGTTCGTTCTTTCGCCGGTGTATCGAGATTCATCAGTAAACAACACTCGGTTCTAGTCGGTTCTAGTCGGTGCGCCTCTAATATAAGCACTGTCTTTATGGAACATCATCATTTATTTCAAATATAATAGCTTCATAAATGTGTTTGAATACGTGTATATAAAAGCATATACATGTATGTCCAGGTATTTCTAAGTGTATGATATACTGTTCATTGAGCTACCATCTGAAATAGCTTAGCATGGGCAAGCTGTCGGCCAGTTTCAGCTCTTGTAGCGTTTGACACATACAGGTCAGCTAATTTGACAGATACATTAAGTTAATAAAGTTTAGTGCACTGTGTTCTATGCACTTTGTCCTAAAACCATTGCTTGTTAAACGATTATAACAATACAACCGGTCCCAAATTGTTTGTTGAGATTAATGTATTGGGCCCCAAACGCCAACGTCAAACATTTAAATATAGTTCGAAAAACGTCAAATATTCTCGGATTAATGGCCGAGCTCCTGGAGCGGTGAAATTTGTTTACACAGCCTTACTTGGCCGTGTAAACCGCTTTATAGCTTATAATATGTTTATTAAACGTGTTTACTTATTTCATAAGAAAGGGGTCAATGCCGAATTTCTTGTGAAATCAATCAATGAGTTCAATAAAATATGTTAATATCCTTATCATGCGGTAAAAAAAAGAGAGCATTATTTGTGTAATAAAACGAGATAGGTAAACATGCGTGGGGAGAATGTTTTTTTTAATCGCATATCTAATTGTAACAATATGAACAAAAGAAAACCATCGACTATTTGGTCTACATTTGTTTTGTTTCGAAGAATAAGAATACGTTCAGTTAAAATAAATACATATTATACAATTAATTAGTATTGTATAATGCACTGTATGTCAGCTCAATCATACAGTTGGAAGCCGAATAATTGGAATTATGTAGACCAGGGATCGAGCACAACAAACAAAACAACCGTTCGAGGAGGCCCGCGTATGCCAGACCAATTAACTCTTTGCATGCTAGAGGTGAAAATAACATCAAACAAATTACGAGTATGTTTCTTATTTCATCTGCTATTTTTTAATTATTAATAGCCCACAAATTTCCCAGCATGCAAAGAGTTAAAGCATCAGATATAGGCAACATAAATACTGACGTGATTTGTGATAATAAGGAATTTAAGCATAGAAACAGACTATATGTTGGTGTAATTCAAGCTTATTATAAATGTACATACACAACTAGCAACATAGCATATACCAAAATGAATTATATACATGTGTGCTAATTATCGTTTTGTTAGTTCATTCGTGCATGATATTGCTTGATTTAAACATATTTGATTGCTCTATTTAGACTGTATACAATAGTTTCAATATATACATATGCTACTTGTCTTATAATAAGAGCAAATGATGGTAATATTATAACATATACACTTTAGTTATCCTCATACAGGTTAGAAAATCGAGGCTGGTAGATGGCATAAACCTATAAGCACTCCATTTGATAGGAGAACATGTCCGATATGTAACGTTTTAGAGAGAGGACGAATTTCACGGCCTTATTAAATACCCTTTATATATGGAGTTAAGTCGTACATATATTCGTAATTATTATCTAAGAATATCAAGTATGTATATATATATAAAGTCGTTTTATCTGCTAATAGGAGCATTGCTCGAAATCTAGGAATAATTGTTAGGACATCGTTTGAAAAACAGTCTGAATTCCGGTCGCAACTGTGAAATATATTTAGATGAAGAATACACAAGGTGTATGATCACGTGGTACTAACAACAACAACAACAAGTACCGATTCAAAGTACGTATTCTTTTATAGTGTCCTTATTACGTAACGGATTTTTGATGAAATATGGCGCATCAAACGCGTATTATTAAGCTGCATTTTGTTGTCTCTGTATTTTCGCCCAAACTTCTGTCGTTTTTGCGAAGAATCGATTTCCGTGTCGGAGGCACGGAAATCGATTCTTCGCAAAAACGACATAAGTCTGTGCCAAACTCCATAGACCACCAAATGCAGCTCATGAAGACGCGTTTGCTGCGCCATGTTTCATCAAAATCCGTTGCATATTAAGGAAAATATCAAATAATAATTACTTTGGAGTGGGCGACGTTTTTGTTGTTGTAACCACGTGATCATGCACCTTGCTACAGTTACTTATAGCACAATGTCATAGGTTTGTCATTTTCAACCACAAGAGAGTAATAAATTTGTTCTGTATCGTACTGTATGTGTTCACATGTGTTTCTAGCGTGTCTTTGATGTGTCACTTATTGTTTGTATATACTATAGGAATGAATGGCCTTTTTGTGGAATTTATCGGGGTATAAACTTGGAAAAGTCGCGGGAATACTGGACGAAGGCCGGAAGGCCTCGTCCAGTATTCCCGCGACTTTTCCAAGCTTATATCCCCGATAAATTCCACAAAAAGGCCATTCATTCCTTATAATTCCAGCATTTGAAATAAATTCATCAATAAAATGTGTTTATTTTCCGTTTTCTTAAGAATTATTTTAACTGCGCCTCACGGTTACGGAGAGTAGTTCGGCGTGGGAGTTTACTGGGATATAAATTTTGGACAGAGACTTGCTACGGACCAATCAAATGTTAAGGAATTGTGTAAATATTTTTGTGCTGGAATTATATGTACATGTACATGTACATGAAAAAACCTTTACAAAATATGTACAAAACAATTCAAATGCGCCCGGGTCTGAAGATTATGTAATTTAGAAAGGTAGAAAACTAGCATTCGCCACCGTTGTATTGAAATCGCACAAATAGTCGTAAATTCATACTCGCGTATACAATGTGTTCACATGGTGGGCCAAAGTATAATGTAAATGCATTATAGTTGCATGTTGAATATGCATGTATTTACTCTATACATACTTCACCACTGTTTGTCGTCTTGTGATACTTGTTTTGTTTTATTATAGTGTATGTTGAAGGGCCAGTAGGCCTATATTAATTGCTGAATAAACATTACATTACATTTATTCCATTAACACTGTGTCGCGAGCTACTATACTGTCTGTTTCACGAAAGCTGCCCAAATTTTACGGCTATATAAACAATTCAAAAACAAGATTTCTTTTGATAATATTAAATTAAAGGAAAACATAAGAATGAGCCTTCTTTTTATTTCGTGAAATTTGGTAAAATATTGATTTTATTGCGAAAAAAACAATTTCCCCATGTTAAATCCCTATAGACATCTCTCACGGAATGAAAATGTCTATGGGGATTTAACATGGGGATTTTTTTTTGAATTTTAGAAATACTGGACCGATTTTTAAAATTTAACTTTTGTTTTCTTAGTTTGACAAGCTAACTAGTCAGGTTTCGGAGTCGATTTCCAAATTTTTTCGTTTTTTGACTCCTCCCACACTTCCTTACCACTTTTTCCCCCATGTTAAATTCCCATAGACAAATCAATGTTTCGTAATAAAATCAATATTTGACCGAATTTCACGAAATAAAAAGAAGGCTCATTCTTAATTTTTCCTTTAATTTAATATTATCGAAAAAAATATTGTTTTTTAATTGTTTATATAGCCGTACAATTGTGGCAGCTTTCGTGAAACAGACAGTAAATACATACACAGATAGGCAGTTGTGTCACTGACTGAATGACGAGCAGCCCAAACACTGATCAGACCGCGCTGTTTGCACACTCATCCGGGTCTGCGCTGATCTCATGGTTCTTGTTTCTCCATTTTAGTCGTACGAAGTTTAGTGAAACGGCCCCCTGTACCGACATGCGTGTTTGAAATACCAATTATACATGTATTTTCTCTATTCACATTTATATATTATACCTAAACTTAGTGAACTTACCTAGAAACATTTATGTCTACCGTTATTATACCACATTTTATAGCTAGTATACATGCAATACGACATTTGGAAGGGCTGTAGCTAATGTTGTTGAAACGTGTAACCCAACCCGTTTGCCTTTATTAATAATAAATATCTTGAAACTACTATATACTGTATTCTGTCTAAAAAGAGCAATAACATATATGTTTAAATCAAATATTTGGCTTTTGTAATTATGCAGATTTTTTCCAAAGGCTCTAGTATTGCAATGTAGTAGGAGGGGAATGTGTATAAATTGAAAAATATCTTTTCGGCAGCTGGGGTCGAACCCATGCAGCCTGTGTGAGAGACGAACATTCAACCACGTCGCTATAAAAGCCGACTTCGGACTTGTACCGCAAGGCAGTACAAATGTTCTGTTATCCTACTATGGCCGTACTACTACACAGTAATACAAATGTTCTGTTATCCTACTATGGCCGTACCCCAGCCAGCAATACCACATCGGACCGACGTCGGGCCTATGTCGTGTACATCATCGGCCCTACATCGTACAATTATATCGGGCCGATGTCGATTTTGCAAAGCGTGGCGACAGCGGCCCTATGTCGGCTAACACATCGGCCCAACATCGGCCTAATGTCGGCCCGACAGCGTTCTTTACAGCGGCTTACAAGCAGTAAAACTCTTCGGCCCTACATCAGCTTACACATCGGTGCAATGTCGGCCCGACAGCGTTCTTTACAGCGGCTTACAAGCGGTAAAACTCATCGGCCCTACATCAGCTTACACACCGGTCCAATGTCGGCCCGACAGCGTTCTTTACAGCGGCTTACAAGCGGTAAAACTCATCTATATGAGTGGCGATTCATGTCATAAGTGCCGTTTCTAACGCGTTAGAGAAGAAACGCCTTACTTGTGAGAAGTAACGCGTTACTACTGTATGTACTATGTGCTTAACAGTAACGCGTTACAAGACTAACAGTGAGTAACGCGTTAGAAATTGGCTGTAACGCGTTACAAATCCTATATATTGGCGGATCGTGTCATAAGTACAGCTTCTAACGTGTTAGAGTTCTAACGTGTTTACACTTGGTAAGTTAACGCGTTACTTCTCAGAAGAAACGCGTTACAAATGTATGATGTATATATAATAAGATATCAATATATAACGTGTTAGTGAAGCAAGCTTGCGTCCAGTCTGTACTTTTACACATTCCGGTCTTCTGGAGAAATGGCGGGTGTTGTAACATGAGCTCTGATTGGTCAAGCAGTAATCCGTTACCAAAAATAAGTAACGCGTTACTCCTGCTTCACTGACGCGTTAGATATTGATATTTTATTATATACATCATACATTTGTAACGTGTTACTTCTAAGAAGTAACGCGTTACTTACCAAGAGTAACGCGTTAGAACTCGGACACGTTAGAAGCTGTACCTATGACATGATCCGCCAATATAGAGGATTTGTAACGTGTGACAGCCAGTTTTCTAATGCGTACTCACTGTTAGTCTTGTAATGCGTTACTGTTGAGCAGTAACGCGTTACAAATCATGTGCTTCACTATATAATACATACATTAGTAACGTGTTACTTCTCTAACGCGTTAGAAACGGCACTTATGACATGAATCGCCACTCATACTCATCAGCCCTACATCAGCTTACACATCGGTCCAATGTCGGCCCGACAGCGTACTGTACAGCATCCTCAAACTGAAACACGAAATCACATGACACAGATGTTAAACAGCTATTACCAGTTTTACAGAAAAATGTACGATTTATGATAATAACATAGAACTAAATATATATAGATCTACTTATCTAAATAAAAAAAAACTTCATACTTTAAAATATGTACAAGGATCACCATTCCCTATTGCTAAAACAAAGAAAATCTTCAAATTGAAACACGAAAACACATGACACAGACTTTATACAGCCTTTACCACTTTACCAGCTTTATACGTATGATTTATGACAATAAACATAGAACAATATATATATTATTTATCTAAATAAATATCACATCCATACTTTAAAGCATGTACAAGTATCACCTTGAACAATTGGATAATTTCAAAATATTTTTAAACTGCACCTGCTGCCGCCTATGAAAAAATGTAGATTCGCACAAACTTTATTTTCTTCTTTAATACTTTTCAAAATAAATAAAGAGGTACAAATTTTTAGTGTCATATTTAAAAAAACATAATCTGATTTTTTTTTTTATCATTATTATTTTATGTCTACTATATAATTTAGAGATGCTCAAATGACATTGGTAGATGTGACTGCCAGTGTTTTCTCCAAAAGTTAACTCCCTTTACCCGACAGCGGCCCTATATAGTACCGACCTCGTTTGAACTTTGCAAGATCATTTTAGACAATGCATGGATGTCAAATATTGAACGAACACTATTTTCCAGTTATTTTATTATGTAAATAATATTTTATCGTTCAAATTGTCTTTGTTTCACTATTCCTTTTTAATTTACAAAATGTATAGTACACGTAGGCCCGACGTCGGTCCTACGTCAGCACTCGTGATAGACAAAATATGCCATATAGGAAACAAAATCTGCATTTCCAGTTAGTTTCATATGTAGACATAGGCTATATAATCTTTAAATGCATAAGTTTGTTTTCTCTTACATTTTATTTCATAAAACAACATATCCAATTGACATCGGCCCGACAGCGTACCGACGTCGGCATACGCCGCCGCTGTACGACTTACAGCCGACGTCGGCCCGACATGGTGATGCTGGCTGGGACGTACTACTACACAGTAATACAAATGTTCTGTTATCCTATTATGGCCGTACTACTACACAGTAATACAAATGTTCTGTTATCCTACTATGGCCGTACTACTACACAGTAATACAAAAACTACGGAGTTAAAAACAAGGTTAAAAGTTAGGCCCAAAATCAGCTTTTGATGATCAGGCTATGGGGCTGGCATATAAGTGTCAATGTGCGAGCCGCCGCTAGTTGCACAACGCCCGATATTTCCATAATTATTCCGTTAATAGTGCGGTGCGGTACATGCGGTACCCTTTTGCTAAGTGCGCAGCCGCTGTAACCTTTTAGTCTAGTTGACCTTTCTAAAAATAAGCACCTGGCTTGGTGACGTCACCTAATGTTTTGGTTCCGAATACAGCTGTCTGAACTGAAGTATACAAACAATCCGCCTTATTTCTGGGCGAACAGAAGTTTGTTTCTGCAGCAATAATACTGCAGTTATCGAAAACACATCAAGTTCCTTGTTTTGCCACAAATAATCTTTCTTTAAAGCTAGGTAAGATGGGCCAACAGCAGTTATTGTGCATTGTTTTGCTGTGTTGTTTTGCATTTCTGGTTGGTAATTAATCCATGATTCATGGCAGTGAACAGATATATTTCTTACTGGGTACGTGATACTAGAAAGAGACAAAGATCAATTTGTACATATTTTGTTATCACTGGGACTATTTATTGATGAAATATTGCCTATTATATGACTAATTAATATTATATGTATATAATTGTACCTGTTGCTAGATGACCTACATTGGCACTGAACCTGTAATGCTGTATTTGACTAATTATGACTTGTCAGTGAGGTCAAGGTGATAATGCACAAGTCAGTGTGATCCTTCCAGGCCCCCTCCACCACCCGAACCAAGGTAATATCGGAGCAAGACGCGAGCTTTAAACTTTTCTGGATGTCCCAAAGTTCAGCGATCAACCAGACATTTTAATTGGTGCCAAAATTTGCCTGACTTACCGAGGGAGTTTTAAAAAAAATAGAATATGTTTTGCATTGTTAACCAGGGGGGTCCAAGGTTGTACTTGGAAAAGTCTACTGAACGTCCAATTCAGTACAGATGCCTCTGTAGTGTCCGGCTGTGGTGGTGAGACACGATCGCCCGGTTAGCTCAGTTGGTAAGAGCGTCGTGCTAGTCACAGTTACGGGGGTCGTGGGTTCAAACCACACATCAGGTGACACATACTTTTTCCCCTTAGAAATACTTCAATGGTGTCAGAAGTAAACAGGATTGTACCTGGGTGTACTTTGGTTGCAAGCTATACTCCTCATGAAGCTGTGAGGTTGATGCCTTTCTTCCAAAGGATAAGAAGGGGAGGAGTGTAGTGTCCGGCTGTGGTGGTGAGACACAATCGCCCAGTTAGCTCAGTTGGTAAGAGCGCTGTGCTAGTGTTACGGGGGTTGTGGGTTCAAACCCCACATCGGGCTACATTTTTCCCCTTTAGAAATACTTCACCTCTGTACCTAATTGGACATTCAATGAACTTTTCCCAGCACGACTTCAGAGCCCCAATTACAAAATACAGCTTTTTACACCAGTTTCAAAACAGGACTATAACCTACAGCCACACTCATGCCACCGAGTGACTGACATTATTACTCAACCGTCGCTATTTATCAGCGATCATCCACCAGTGTTTCAAATTCACTTCAATCAGGGCTCCCGATAAGGAATTAGTAATTGAGTATTGTCACTCCATCATTTCTGAAGCAATTGGGTATTTCAAAATTTTAATTGTGTCAAATAGAATCACACTACTGTTTACACATCAGCAGACCGAACTTATTGAATAGTTTGCTTCTAAATTGAAAACACATCTTGGTATTTCATTAGAATTGTCTCCTTGGAGACAATTCTAATGAAATACCAAGATATGTTTTCATGGAAAAATAAGAAAATATTCTATATTTGTGGTCTGTTTATTGTTTTCTGTAGCAGGATAACGATACCACAATTTTTTCATTGCTTTTTGATACTGAGTCACTACTTCTGATTTCAATTGGGTTTCTGGCCATTTTAATTGGGTATTTACGCAAATACGCTCTTTATCTGGAGCTCTGCTTCAATATTTTCATATATTGCACAAAAAGATGCCCATTTTGCTACAGTGTAACAAGTGTGACAAAGGTATTTTCCCCCATGTAACAAAAAGACACAGTGTGAAAAGCAGTATGTTCTCATATTACAGTGTAACAATGCAGATGTGCAGGATATTTTAACTCTGTTACAGCTTGTTACAGTAGTTCCCCATACGTTACACACTTTATCATTGTCAATGTCCCCTAGAAAACATGTTCAATTTTATTGAAAATATGCAAAAATATAGAAGAAATCAAGAGTACTTGTCAGTTACATGGGAAAATATCCTTCTTCACACCGTTACACTGTAATAAAATGGACACCTGCTATCTTTTTTGGAAGTATCTAAATATTTTATAGGGATACACAATTGTGAAGTACACATTTGTACTGCACCTACACCCGTTTGTTTAGAACTGTCCGATTTTCATCATAAACTATAAATTTCAGAATGGGGAGAATCTTCTTGAACCACATCGGCGGGACACGCCTGTTTTCCTGTGCTAGCTGTGACACGCCCCTTACCAATAGGGCAGAGCTGATATCTACTAGGTTTACAGGTATGCCCACATCTTCCACATGGCTACAGCACCTACCTGTACATTGTCACTGGGTTACTTGTTAAGCTGCATTTGGTGGTCTCGGTGCTTTAGCCCAAACTTCTGTCATTTTTGCGAAGAATCGATTTCCGTGTCTACTGACATGGAAATCGATTCTTTGCAAAAAAAACAAAATAAGTAAATTGTATGTGCCAAACTCCCTGGATCACCAAATGCAGCTCATGAAGACGCGTTTGCTGCGCCATATTTCATCAAAATCCGTTGCCTATTAAGGAAAATATGAAATGATACTTCCTTTTGAGTAACTTGGAAAAGTCGCGGGAATACTGGACGAAGGCCGGAAGGCCTCGTCCAGTATTCCCGCGACTTTTCCAAGTGGACACGCTTTCAACACTTTCATCCATTGTTGTTGTTCAGGGACGATAGCCGTGTTTCCTTAAAATGTTAACGGACATTACTATTTATTCTCTGTATTTATTTTTATGCCACCGGGTTTCGAAGAAACGGGTGGCATATAGTGTTTGAACCGTCCGTCTGTCCGTCCGTCACACTTTTCGGTTAACCACTTTGTCACAGTTTCTCAAATATGCTGCAGGTGGCATCCGCGTTCGACAGACGCATTTCTTGTTTTAATATGCAATGATTATAATCTGTTGAAAATATTAGTTTGTCAGGTGACGCATTTAATTAATATAAATAATTAAAATATATCATGCCTCATTTGCATATGAAAATAGAAAATACCATCGCGATCGAGTCACTATCAGTAGTGTCAGTAACATAAATATTACTAAATGATTATATCTCTATAGGGGGCACTCGTAATTTTTAGAACTGGTGGAATAGTGACACAATTATACACTTATTTAATTCATATAAAGAACAGCTTGTGCCTACTGAGTGGGCATGATACTTTAATTCCAAGAGTTGAAACTTGTTGCTCAAAAGGGTCACTAATAGGATGACAAAAAAGCAAAAAAACACAAATATGGGCACTTACCTCAAAATTAATTTATGAAAATACTAATTGCCAATTTTTCAATTAGTGCAATGTACAATCCAGTAAAGCCTATTTTCACCAAAATTTGCTAAGTATACTTAACCTCCCGTGCTAAGTACACTTTGAGGGAGAAATTGTCAATTTAAGAATACATTTATTAATTTTTATTATACTGAATTTAATACATTATCACAGCCATTTTGGTTGTGATAATGTAATAAATTCAGTATAATAATTCTGCATACTTTTGATCATCAATCCATTGGTGGGGGGGGGGAATAAATGATTACTCCCTCAAAGTACACTTTGCTAGATAAGTATACTTTGCAATTTTTGTGAAATCGGCTACAGGTGCGACAGGAAGGGCGTTCCTATTCAACAAGGTCGTGAATCTGACGTACAGCGAGGTACAGGATCGTGTGATGCTCACAGGCCGACACATGGTGAGGGACGTCATGTGCAAGAACTGTGACGCAAAGCTCGGATGGATCTACGAGTTTGCTAACGAGGAGAATCAGCGATACAAGGAGGGGCGCGTTATACTGGAGCGAGCACTAGTCACAGAGAGCGAGGGATTTGAGGAACATGTGGGAACAGATAGTTAGTGGAAGTCACGCATGTGGGTCCATGTTTATTTGGTGTAGTATTGTCTTTGGCATCAAACAAAGAATTGCATTTTCATCAGTAGCCTATTTCAACAACATTGCAAAGTATACTTTCCTAGCAAAGTATACTTTGAGGGAGAAATTTTCAATTTTAGGATAAATTTATTAATTTTTATTATACTGAATTTATTACATTATCACAGCCATTTTGGCTGTGATAATGTAATAAATTCAGTATAATAATTCTGCATACTTTTAATCATGAAATATTTGCATTTGTTAGTTTTATATGAACTAATGCATTTCAGGAAAAATAAATCAAAGCATACTTTGCAATGTTGGTGAAATAGGCTACAGGGCTTAGCCTTGTTTATGTGGAAATCATATAGATATATACTTGATTTCATTAGAATGCTAATTGTGATTTCGGTGCTTGGTTGGCAGGACCTATTTTATTTTGTGACTGGATCAGATGCTAGCCTACCCACAAACATAGACCCTGTCTATTCAGTCATAGTCACAGATCTGGGGGCCGTTTCACTAAACTTCGTACGACTAAAATGTTCGTAAGTGCAAAATTATGATAGTCTGTAAATTTCACTTTAACAAAGTTTTCTTGTAAATAATTATTGGATTTACATTTATTGAGCATAGGCTGCATATGCAGCCTATGCTCAATAAATGTAAATCCATAAATTGACATTTACAGACGATCTTAAATTTGAACTTACGAACATTTTAGTCGTTAGAAGTTTAGTGAAACGGGCCCCTGTATCCTATTTCATCAACATTGCAAAGTATACTTTTCTAGGAAAGTATACTTTGAGGGAGAAATTTTAAATTTTAGGAGAAATTTATTAATTTTTTATTATTCATGTACTGAATTTATTACATTATCACAGGTGGGTGGCAGGTGGGAGAATGCGATGGGTAATTTAACGATCGGGGTTCATCCTTACCGGAATCCCGACTGGAGACATGGTTTGGCCCTCATATACGTCTTTGGACAGTTTTGTATGTGACAGTTGAATCTGGTTATACCCCTTATGTGAGTATTACGATTATTCATAATCTTATTTTAGGGAAGGGGCCAAGTGACTTTGGTGTGGTATGGACCTGGCACCAGGTCAGGTTATTGTAATTTCAGGGCTGAATATTTTGTTTCTCGATGTAAATATTCCGTTCTGATTTTGGGATTTTCCCCCCAATGCAGCAGGTTAAAACGGGATCGAACCCGTTTGCCCGGCCTTACATGCCCTTAGTGTTGATAGGCCGTTAAACACCAATAAACAAACATACATTATCACAGCCATTTTGGCTGTGATAATGTAATAAATTCAGTATAATAATTCTGCATACTTTTAATCATTACATATATGCAGTCGTTATTTCTATCTGAAATAATGCATTTCCGGAAAAATAAATGATTGCTCCCTCAAAGTATAATTTTCTAGAAAAGTATACTTTGCAATGTTGGTGAAATCGGCTACAGGGCTAGACTGACCCATTGCAATACGCCCCATTTCTCCAGTCACAAAATATGTGTCTTTCAACAGACCAGTTAAGTGACAATTTAAATGTTTGATGCGGTCATGTATATATGTATCATACCATCATTGGCATACAAGTACATGTAGATGGAGAGTTACTTGTGAGATTTAATACTCGCACAAACTATAAGCTATATTGCTTCATTCACCTTGTTAGCTTTCTCCAAATTCACACAATGAGGTTCAAACTGTATCTGTGTTATTTTTATTAAGATGCTTAATACATATCCATTTTTTGTCTGGATTGCAACAAGCTAGGATTCCTGAATTAAATCACAATTCAGGGATTCCACTGGGGAAAGTAAAAAAATCGCCACTTCAAAAAAAAGGAATAACCAATAGGATAAAAATAAACCATTGGCGATAAAAAATTACAATTTTCGAAAATTGTAATTTTTTATCGCCAATTGTTTATTTGTATCGCCAATTGCGAAAGTGGCGATCGCCAGCGGAATCCCTGCAATTAAACTCACATGCATCCAAAATTACCTTTTGCAGCTTTAGACAAAAGTCATATTCTATGCAGTGGTATTGTAAAATGTACAATTGATTGTTAATTTTGGGTTGTTGTTAAATTTATACCTTAGTAATTTATATATTAATACCTAAAACTAGCAATTCTGACATTTAACTGTGCGCCATTAAACATGTTATATCCCGTGTGTCATAGCAAACCTAGTGTGCCAAAGACAATCTTCTTCGAATATATACACATGGACCCATTGTGTTTGAACTTTTCCTGAAAAGACAGTTGAAACCAATTCCTGTACATAGGTTTGTCATTGCATTGGTGAAATCTGTATGGTATTTGACTTCTCCACATATCCTACGGGAGAGTGTTTCAATGTAGGTGAGATCTGTACCCGGGTGGGTCGGATCTGTGAGGGTTTGAGCTAGTCAAGTTCATTCGATTCACAGACAGGATACTGGTTCCTGTCGTTAAGTAATGTATAGCTGAACTGGGAGCCAGGAGTAGATGTGTTGTTATAGGGAGTCGGGGGATTGGATAATAGGCTACACAAAGCAAGTCACTGTTTGTGTGCCTGGGGCCCGTTTCACTAAACTTCGTACGACTAAAATGTTCGTAAGTGCAAATTTAGGATCGTTTGGCAATTTCAATTGATGGATTTACATTTATTGAGCATAGGCTGCATTTTCAGCCTATGCTCAATAAATGTAAATCCAATAATTGTTTTAATACAAGAAAACACTGTTTATATGAAATTTACAGGCTATCATAATTTTTCACTTACAAACATTTTAGTCGTATTAAGTTTAGTGAAACGGACGCCTGTATCTATTGAACGGGTACAATGTCGGTTTTTCAAGCAACATAGACTCGAATCAGTGCAAGGGTGTTTATCACTATGTAAACAGAATAATGTTAACACACATCTATATCTAGCAAAAAGAAATATTTTGGACTGCTTTGTTATTTCTTAGGTGACACCATATCTAATGCTTTTGCAATACTAGTAACCTGTATCAGTCAATCCATTATAATTACACAGAGCTCCAGATAAGCTGTGTGTCTAAAGAATAGTGTACCCCCTGATTTCAAATTATTTTTTATAAATGGATTATTGATTTTCTACATTTATATTAAAGAGGGAACAAATGGTCAAAACAAACATAAAACAGATTTAATCATTCACTTATTTGAGTGCTTTTGCAGCTCAACTAAGTACATTTTCAACTTTATTTACAGTATTTCCATTACTCAATTTGAAAATGAATGCATATTTTCACATTGCTGTGAGTATTTTGTACTCCCATTGTTGATAATCACTGTGTATTCAGCTAAATAAGTGCGTAAAATATTCCAATACACACCTTATCTGGAGTTTTGATTACAATATGGATCCGTCTCTGGCCGGAATTACCTCTCTTCTTGTATCACCATGTTTCGCTGATAGTCATTTTGAAAAGAGCCCTGTTTTCTGCAAATGGCGCTGAGAATTAAAAACAATATATAGAAATTCAATTGCATATATCACTGAATTGTGTAAGGATGTTAAACGTCACTTTCGAAAGGTATTGTATTTTATCGCAATTGATATTTGCAAACAATAAGGGCAGTAATATCTGAGCCGGGCCCAGATATAGGCCTGCGTATGGGATTTTCTCACACTTCACTGATTTAAATTTAAAAAAATAGAAGCCCATGTTTTTGATGTCAAAATTTGGCCAAAGTTTCAGAGTGAGTTCTCCGCATGTGATCTGAGGTTTTCATTAACTTCGGACGTCATTTACTGACGATATTGCAGATATTCAAAATAACTTTAAAGGTACATTCCCACTCAGTAGGCACAAATGTTCTTTATATCAGAGACATCATTGGAGACATTTTCTGGCAAAATAAACATTCATTCACCATTACCCCACATATTGATTGGCATTATTATACATTTTATATCAGACATATATTTCCACACTGATATCAGGGGCGATAACCGTACGTTTTTCCTTAAAATGGTCACGGACATCAGAGCTCCAGATAAGCTGCGTATTTGCGTAAATACCCAATTAAAATTGCCAAATACTCAATTGAAATCAGAAGTAGTGAGTATCAAAAAGCAATGAAAAATTTGTGGTATCTTTATCATGCTACAGAAAACAATAAACAGACCACAACTATAGCATATTTTCTTATTTTCCCATGAAAACACATCTTGGTATTTCATTAAAATTGTCTCCTTGGCGACAATTCTGATGAAATACCAAGATGTGTTTTCATTTTGAAGCAAAATATTCAATAAGTGCGGTCTGATGATGTGTAAACAGTAGTGTGATTCTATTTTACACAATTACAATTTTGAAATACCCAATTGCTTCAGAAATGATGGAGTGACAATACTCAATTACTAATTCCTTATCTGGAGCCCTGGGACATTACTATTTATTCTCTGTATTTTTTGATGTGCAATGATCATACTTTATAATCTGTCGAAAAAATTATTTGTTCATTTCATTAGTGTGAATAATTAAAAAATATCATGCATCATTTGCATATGCAAATAGCCTGATACTAGTGGAATAGTGACACAATTATACACTTATTTAATTCCTGTAAAAATAATTTTGTGCCTACTGAGTGGGCATGTACCTTTAAGGCAGAAAATATCTCTCACCGTGCCATATGTGACATGCCCTGACCAGTCGTATAAATATGCCAGTTGACCTCGGGGACTGTCCTTCTTTTAATATACATGTTTCTGAACCATTCTCCTCATGGCATGAGGTATACTTTGTATTTACCCCGTCACCCCTATGTGTACAATGGTCTGTTCCATGTTGATTTTAGAATGTTCCATTAATCCTTTCAACACCACAGGTTTGTATAGTGGTATTGGCAAACAGTGTAGATCTCGATGAACCGGCTCGTGACGAGCCAGCTCATCAGGATCTGCACTTTTTAAGTAATTTTCATATTGAGAACAAAAACACCCCTTTTCATAAATGAACTAGTCTGAAAATCATTTTGTGATGGATGGATTGGTTGCATAATTATTAACATATCAAAATTAATTCCAGTTACTTAGGGTTGAAAGGGTTAAACATTTCGTCGTCCGTGAACATTTTCAAACGTCTTCTGCTCAGTAACCATTGGGCCAATAGTCACAAAACTTCATGGTCATGGTCCTTAGGTAGGGGGATTACAAAATTGTTAAAATGACGGCATTACATAATCCAAGATGGCCGCCGTCTAAAAATAGCACAAATTCTTCAAAAATCTTCTTCTCAAGAATCGCCAACCGGATTTCGACAAAACTTGGTAGGAATGATCGATGTACATTGCTCTTTCAAAGTTGTTAAAATGGTGACCCCGGGGTCAAAAATGGGCGTGGCCCGTGGGGTCAAATTGGGGTCAAATTTTATTTTTGACCGAATATGGTCATGTCATATATCAAATTGAAGGTATAAATGAGGCGATCACTCTGGTGCATTTTTTCTCGAAATCGGATTGTTATGTCATCCAAGATGGCCGCCGAAAGGTCAAAAGGTCGTTCTTTTATTAGAGATTTAAAAATTCTTCTTCACATGAACCGCTTGGCCATGGTAGCCAAACTTAAAAGTTATGGTCCATGTGTGAAGCCTTTTCAGATTTGTTAAAATGGAGGTCATCGCTAATCCAAGATGGCCGCCGTCTAAAAATAGCATAAATTCTTAAAAAATCTTCTTCTCATGAACCGCTGGCCGGATTTCGACTAAGCTTGGTAGGAATGATCGATTTACAATGCTCTTTCAAAGTTGTGAAAATGTTGACCCCGGGGTCAAAAATGGGCATGGCCCGTGGGGTCAAATTGGGGTCAAATTTTATTTTTTGACCGAATATGCTCATGCCATATATCAAATTTGAAGGTATCGCTGAGGCGATTGCTCTGGTGCAATATTTGTCGGAATCGGATGATTATGTCATCCATGATGGCCACCAAAAGGTCCATTTATTCAAGATTTTGAACGCCTTTTCTTAGGAACCACATGGCCGATGCTGGCCAAACTTCATAGGAAGTTAAGATCCTTGGGTGAAGCATTTTCAGATTTGTTAAAATGAGAGTCATTGCTTAATCCAAGATAACCGCCATCTAAAAATAGCACAATTTTTTTAAAACACAATGTCACATTCTCCTCTGGTGTTCATGGAGTCAGGTGAGCGAATTAGGGTCATCATGGCCCTCTTGTTATATATCAATTTTGCAACCAATCCAATCGTCAAAAAAATTATTTTCGGACTAGTCTGTTTATGAAAAGGGCAGTGTGTTCATTATCAAAAATAAGAAAGTTACTTGCAAAAAGTGTAGATCCTGATGAGCCAGCTCAACTGGATCTACACTATTTGCCACTACCACTATACAGGCCTGTGGTGTTGAAAGGGTTAATATTGCATCTTCGGTATTTGCAGACAATGAGGTTGCTGCAATAAATTTGTTGATCAAATGACGCGTATTACAGGGATTCCGCTGGGAAAAATCAAAAAAATCGCCACTTCAAAAATTTGGCGATAAAAAATTACAATTTTCGGGAAAAAATCCAAAAAAAAAACATTTTTCTTTTTTTGATTTTTTTTCTCGAAAATTGTATTTTTTTTTCGACAATTATTTATTTTTATCGCCAATTTCGAAAGTGGCGATCGCCAGCGGAATCCCTGGTATTATAAATTCTCTTGTCATGTTTTTGCCAACACTCCATCCAATTATGTATAATACTAACTATTATGGTACGTCATGGAGCAGTTACACACATGCATGCTTTTTATACCTTCTGGGGCAATCATGTATGTTAAATCTGCCTTCTGATTAGTCCAAACTAGAATTAACCTGAATTCTCTGTAGTTAAATTTCTTATTTCTCCATCAAAAATGGCAAGTTGGGAGTGCTTTAGAATCGTCTCAATGAGACGATTCTAAAGGACTCCCAACTTGCCATTTTTGATGAAGAAATAACAAAATTTCACCCCAAGTTACCTCAAATTACGCACCTTAACTGGAGCTCTGGTTACAGACTGAGAATTTGGGTTAAGCTAGAATGTATGTTTACATCTAGTGGATTAAGCGGTAGGTATAATACACAGGCTGTATTCAGCCATAATCATGTTGATTTTACTGTCATCAGTCAGTGGGTTATTATGTACCCAGAAAATATTTTTTGGGATACATATACATGTACATGTAGTTGCCACATCTGTTCATCTATCCATCTCTCTGTCTGAGTGGGTGGCAGATGGGAGAATGCGATGGGTAATTTAACCACCGGGGTTCATTCTTAAAGGAATTCCGACTGGAGACCGGGTTTGGCCCTCACATACGTCTTTGGCATTTTGTATGTGACAGTTGAATTTGGTTATATCCCTTATGTATTACGATTATTCATAATCCTATTTTAGGGGAAGGGGCCAAGTGACTTTGGTGTGGTATGGACATATGGCATCAGGTCCGGTTATTCTAATTTCAGGGCTGAATATATTTTTTCTCCATGTAAATATTCCATTCTGATTTTGGGATTTTCCCCCCAATGCAGCAGGTTAAAACGGGATCGAACCCGTTTGCCCGGCGTACATGACCTTAGCTGTTGATAGGCCGTTAAACACCAATAAACAAACAAACTCTCTGTCCTAGATTTTGAGTTAAAGTTTTCCGTTACCTACTATCTATGTTACCGTAAGTCGGGTTGGCTTGAAACTTCATATACTTATTTGTCATCATCCATATTTCCATTCTATTGCCCACCCATGTTGACCCTGTGATCAGGGTCAAGGCCAAATTACTGTGTGTTCAAGATTTTGAGCGGTACATCGTCCATCAGTGTTACTGATTTCTTGTTTTGTATATTTATTGCGTACATAGCTGTTTGTGCATGTACATGCATATATGCTACCTTCAGGTAATACTTTTCATGTTAGATTATTGTAGACATAACCATGATGATTGATGATACCACTTTGAGTGGTAGTTGCACTAGCCGAATTGTATGGAACGCCAAATGTACATATACTCAAATACATTTGTAATTAATGCTAGCTCTAAATCAGTTATCAGAACTAGCATTAAATATTTAGAGCTAGCTCCAAATAATTTGAAGAGCTTTCTAAATCATTTGGAGCTGGCTCTAAATATTTAATGCCAGCTCTACTTATTTAGAGCTAGCAATAATTATTTGAGTTTATGTAGATTTGGCGTTCCAGGAACGCCAAATCTACATAAACTCAAATAATTAATGCTAGCTCTACATGTTTAATGATTTAGAGAGCTCTTCAAATGATTTGGAGCTAGCAATAATTAATTGAGTTTATGTAGATTTAGCGTTCCTTAGAATTGAATTAGTAATATACATCTAGCTGTAGTAGTGTGAGTGGTGTGGGTGTCATTGTTTCATTATTTTCTTTACTTTATTTACTTTATCTCTTTTCATGTTTCTGTTAACTTCAGTTTGTTAAGGAAGTAAGTTAAGAATTTCACTTGCTCCAACATGCAGTTTAAAACAAGCTGTTAAACATGCCCCAACAGACAGTTTATTATGGAAATCACTTACAGAAACATGATCTATTTGGGTCTCTGGCTGAGAAAATGTACCTTACGACGTCAGGGGCGGATCCAGTATTTGGGGGGGGGGGGGGGGGGGGGGGGGGGGGGGGGGGGGGGGGGGGTTCCTATTTTCGAGCTATTTGAAATGCACTTTCCTGTGTTTTACTATAATATAATAGAAGCATGATAGGTGTTTACTTTATGGAATGGCGAACAGTGCAGATCCTGATCAGACTGTGCAGATGCACAGTCTGATCTGGATCTACACTGTTCGCAAAGCTCATAATCCCCATGTATCCAGTCACAGACACATAAGTGTTAGAATTGTTGTCATGCGACGGCCCATTTTAATACGGCACTTTATTGTCATGGACACTGATCATCGGGCCATATACAGGTGCATCTATGTTTCTTTCTCAAAAATACTGTGTCTCGGTTATCATTTATATTCCAAATTGGTTTTATTGATGTGTGCAACTCGCGATGACAAAACATGTGTTATTGACTTGTGATCTGTATATTCCTAGATTGGGACCGTCTGTCTGTACATGTTCTACATGTACTTGTACAGTTAATATATGGGATTTAGTACTAAACCCGTTGACCCGGCCTTAAATGACCGTAGCTGTTGATAGGCCATTAAACCCCAACAAATAAACAAACTATCTACCTAGTCTCTGATCAGGGCCTACACAGGTCACAATTGCATTGAGAAACGTGGGTGGCAGGTGGGAGCATGCGATGGGTAATTTAACGATCCGAGCTCATCCCGACCGGAGACCTGGCTTGGCCCTCATGTACATCATTGGTTTTCTTGTATGTGACAGTTGAATCTAGTTAAACCCCTTATGCGAGTATTACGATTATTACAAGTCACTTTGGTGTGGTATGGAACTGGCACCGGGTCAGATTATTTTAATTTCAGGGCTGAATATATTGTTTTCAATGTCAATATTCCGTTCTGATTTTGGGATTTCCCCCCAAATGCAGCAGGTTAAATACGGAATTGAACCCGTTGACCCAGCCTTAAATGACCGTAGCTGTTGATAGGCCGTTACACACCAATACATCAAATGTAGATCTATGTCTGGCTGCAAGTCTCCTCTTGCATATCAGGAGTAACATGGTCATGAGCAACACTGATAAAACTACAATTATTGTAATACTCACATAAGGGGTGTAACTAGATTTGACTGTCATATACAAGAAAGCCAATGACGTACACAGATCTTGTGACAAAACACAACAAAAAAGGCCTATTATAGGCCTTTTTTGTTGTGTTTTGTCACAAGATCTGTGTTGATTTAATCACAGATGCAACAAGGTATGCTCTCTCATGGACAAGTATATAACGTATATGATACCTTTGACATTTTGTAGAAATGAAGTGATAAATTCATTATGGCTAACATATAACAGTTACTGTATGATATGCCAGCTGTGACTTATACAGTGTTGTATTTGAGATTTGAGAAAGTTACTAATTTATTCATGGGCAAGCTGCGCTAGCTCAGTCTGACAATGCCACTGTGACCGACAAACTGCCGTGATCCGTGTTGGCTCTGATCTGATAACATAAATATTTTGGCATTTGTAACCAGTATAGACATTAATCAGATTGGTTGCAAATGCCAAGATTTTTCATTGTATCCCCGGACAAAAGTGCGGGGTTGGTGGATACTATAGAATTGCCAACGAACATCATCCACGACCGTGTCCGCCACAGACACTTCTTGTCTGGAGCATAACTCAAATACCCTTTAGAATGTTTTCATGAAACTTCACACATGCATATATCATGACCCTAAGGTGTGTTGCATGCAAGAAGGACAAATGTTTCACAAATGTTTTATTTATCTCACTTTGTTTTTGTGTGCACTTATTTCTTGTTCAGAGCATAACTCAAACACTCTATGTAATATTTTCATGAAACGTCACACATGCATAGACCACAATCCAAAGATGTGTTGAACACAAGAATGATAGCTCTTGCCACACTAATTTTCGGGTTCACTCCCGTATTTTTTTGGCACACTCATTTCTTGTCCGGAGCATAATTCGAACACCCTTTGGAATATTTTTTATAAAACATCAAACTTCCCTTAGATCAAAGGTGTATATATCATTACCCTAAGGTGTATCACACGCAAGCATGAAAACTCTTGCCTCACTAATCTTTCTTCTGTTATCTCCCTTTGTTTTTCTCACACTTATTTCCACCACCCATGTGTCTGTCACGTGTAATAATGACAACTCTTGCATCACTCATTTTCGAGTTAACTCCCTTTGTCTGTTTCTGCACACTGATTTCTTGTCCAGTGCATAACTTAAATACCCTTTGGAATATTTTCATGAAATGTCATGAAACGTCAGAAATGCATATACCACAACCCAAGGGTGTGTCACGTGCAAGAATAACAACTGTTGATTCACTAATTTTTGAGTTTTCTCGCTTTCTTTTCTTACACACTGATTTCATGTCCGGATCATAACTCGAATATACTTTTGAATATTTTCATGAAACTTCACACATGCATAGACCACGTCCAAAAGGTGAGTAGCGTACAAGAATGACAACTCTTGCCTCACTCATTTTTTGGGCGGGGAATACACATGCGTTTGTGGACATTCATCAATTTCTAGTTTTCACATGTTAGACAGTCCAGTCGTCTTATCCACCCACACAAGACATATCCTTCAGGTTTATAAATATGATTTACAATTGCTGTACATGTATAATTCCTTACTTTCAAACCAGTAATTGATTAATTTCAGCGTGGTACACTTAATTACTTAAGTTACGCAGGGGTGGATCTGGAGGGGGGTTCCGGGGTTGCAACCCCCCCCCACCCCCGTTCAGCCACGGAGTTTACATAGATCACAGTTTACCACCAGTTAGAATCTGAATTTAAATGCCGTAAAATACTGGAAAGTGCATTTCAAAGAACTCAAAAATAGGACAACCCCCTATTTACGAACGGTAACTCTTGCAATTACTCCCGTACCGTCCGTAGCTAGCTACGGACGGTATGGGAGTAGATTGCAAGAGTTGCCTTCGCAACTAGACAACCCCCCGTTCCCCAAATGATGGATCTGCCCCTGTTACGGCACCTATAGAAATAGTATATAATATATTTGTTAGAACACTCACAACAGTATGTTGGTTAACTGAATTGTGCTATATTACAGATGTAGAAATTGATGGTCATTATTGATCATATTTTTAAATTGTAAATTATATATCTTGTTATCACAGTTTTTGTACGTATTGTTCATGAAGCATCACTAACAAATTGGTGTTCTGAAATGTAAATGTTGACAACATTGAATTATAGTATATTTAAACCGTAAAACTTCATGTCAGTTGATGTGGGTGGCAGGTGGGAGCATGCGATGGGTAATTTAACGATCGGGGTTCATCCTTACCGGAATCCCGACTTGGAGACCTGATTTGGCCCTCACATACGTCTTTGGCATTTTGTATGTGACTGTTGAATCTGGTTATACCCCTTATGTGAGTATTGCGATATTCGTAATCCTATTTTAGGGTAAGGGGCCAAGTGACTTGGTGTGGTATGGACCTGGCACCAGGTCAGGTTATTCTAATTTCAGGGCTGAATATATTTGTTCTTGATGTAAATATTCCGTTCTAATTTTGGTATTTTCCCCCCAATGCAGCAGGTTAAAATGGGATCGAACCCGTTTGCCCGGCCTTACTTGACCTTAGCTGTTAAATAGGCCGTAAACAGTAACAAACAAACATGTCAGTTGAAACCTGCAGGTGCATTCTATTGCATTACTATAGTCTATAATACAAGGTGTATGATCACGTGGTACTAACAACAACAACAACAAGTACTGAAAATTCCAGAATCCAACCAATTGAAAGAACGTATTCTTTTATATTGTGGCCCCGTGCAGGCACCGGGGCGGGATCAACTGATCCTGAGAATAGTGCTGCAGTAGCCATTGCTCGTCGTAAAAGGCGACTAAACTGGCTTAACGATTGGGTTCATACTTTCCGGAACCCACTATACCGGATTTGGCCCTCGTGTACATTTTTGGCTTTCTTGTATGTGAGAGTTGAGTCAGGCTATGCCCCATATATAAAAGTAAGATTAGCGCTAATCCTATTACTTTTAGGGGATGGGATAAATGATGCTGGTGTGGCGAGGGCCTGGCACCAGATCAGGTTGTTCTAATTTCAGGACTGAATATATATTTTGATTGTAAATATTGAGTTCTGAAGTTGGGATTTACCCCCCTCGGACAGGTGGATACGTGACTCGACCCCGTTGACCCGTCTGCGTGTAGACTCCCTGAGGCTTGTACCTCTATGTCAGAAAAGCGGACGTTAAACCCTATTCACTCACTCACTCTTTTATATTGTCCTTATTACTTAACGGATTTTGATGAAATATAGCACATCAAACGCGTCTTGTTAAGCTGCATTTGGTGGTCTCTGTACTTTGGCCCAAACTTCTGTCGTTTTTGCGAAGAATCAGTAGACACGGAAATCAATTCTTTGCAAAAACGACATAAGTCTGTGCCGAACTCCCAGGACGACTAAATGCAGCTCATGAAGACGCGTTTGCTGCGCCATATTTCATCAAAATACGTTTCATATTAACGAAAATATCAAATAATAGTTTCAAGATTTCAACACCTTTCAGCCACTGTTGTTGTTGTTATAACCATGTGATCATGCACCTTGTAATAGAGTTATAGCTGATTGAGCCTGTGTACGTTGCCTTCAATTCATGTTGTGCCAGTTTGGGGAGATTAACCGTTCCACCCCTAAACATATGACATTGGCAGTTGTGTTTCTGGACTATTCCATTAAAATAAGATAATATGAATTCTTTAACCCTTGCAACACCACTGGCCTGTATAGTGGTATTGGCAAAAAGTGTAGATCCAGATGAGCCGGCTCGTAACAAGCCGTCTCATCAGAATCTGCACTTTTTGCAAGTAATTTTCATATTTTTGAGAACAAACACACCCCTTTTCATAAATGGATTAGTCTGAAAATCATGTTGTACCGGTTGGGTTGGTTGCAAAACAACCATATCAAAATTCATTCTAGTTTGTTAGGGGGGTGAAAGGGTTAAAATATCACAGCTGGGGCCATGTTATCTGGTGTAGAAAGGGTGCCTGGCACCGGATCAGGACACACACTGCCTTTCTGTGCTGAAAGTAATTTCAGTGTTGAATATATGCTACTCCAATCACCCCATACATATTTCTATCTGTTTATGACCTAACCCGAATGTTCTGTCTAACACAGACAGAAAATTTGGGTTATTTATGACCTTGCTGTAATCCACAATCGCTCAATCAATCAAAAGCTGTCACACACATATTTGAGACATACCATGTAATTTTGTACGTTTGGACACCTGCGTAATTTCATGAAATATATTTTCCTTAAATGTCATCAAAAGTTGACAAAATTATCAGAGTACAAGCGGAATTATATTCCGCATGTACTCTGACAATTTTGTAAACTTTTGACTTAATTTATGAAAAATATTGTAAATTTTGTAAACATATTTAATGAAAGTACGCAGATATCCGAAGATACAACATCACAGTGGGTCTCGTATGTCTCAACATCATCTGCCACACGCATTTAGCAACATTAATATGTTCATTCAAAGTAGTCTGTACATGGATGAGTAACTGTTATGATGATTATATTCAGTTTATTAAAGGAACCATCTCACTGATTGTGTTGATTTAAATAATGCCGTTATGTCCAGAGTTTAAATGGAAGATTTTACATGCATATCAAGTTAATAAATTTATTAAACATGTTTACTGACATGTTTGAAATATGGGTAAGCCATGGTTCTTTTAACAAGTTTAATAATGTATTCTATTAACCCATTACTGGCATCAGATCAGGATTATTCTGATTTCAGGGCTTAATAGATAGATTTTTATTGTAAATATTCAGTTCTGATTTTGGGATTTCCCCCCCCCCCCCCCCCCATTTGTATATGTAATTGAAAATGTACATGTACTTGTAAAGGTAATATATGGGATTTAGCACTAAACCCATTGACCCGGCCTTAAATGACCTTAGCTGTTGATAGGCCGTTAAGCCCCAACAAACAAATAAAAAACTATTAACCCATTAAAAACAGGATACAATTATAGTAGTATGAAACTTTTTATGGGAAAGAAATCCCATTTTTAGCCAGGTTTTTATTTGGAAAATAAATCCAGGCTATTGGATTGGCGAAAGCCGGGCGGGCGGCTGGCGGCGTCCACAATCAATGTTAAGTTTTCGTGTTTGAGTCCATTTCTTTGTTACTGTACCACCTAGGACCACCAAACTTTCACAGCTTCATAATCAAGGGGTGCCCACCACATATCACTATCCAACATGTTACCTTTTTTTAACTTGACCCATTTTTTCCGCGCAGTCGAGATTAACTTTTCGCGTTTACAATGTTAACTTTTCGTGTTTAAGTCCATTTCTTTGGCTGTACCACCTAGGACCACCAAACTTTCACAGCTTCATAACCAAGGTGTGCCCACCACATACAACTATCCAACATGTGACCATTTTTTTGACCTTGACCTATTATTTCTACGTAATTGACTTAGCCATTTTCAACGTTAACTTTTTAACGTACGTTTGGTTAAAAGTTTTTCGTTATACTATATCTCTGCAACTGCTTCGCCCATTACCTTGAAACTTCACATGGGTGTTTATCATTATCCATATTTTCATCCTACCCCCCCCCCCAACCGTGCGGCCCCTGTGACCAATGTCAAGGTCAAATTACTTTGAATTGTGTTGTTAAAGTTTTTTCGTGTACTATATCTCTGCAACTGCTTCACCCATTACCTTGATACTTCACATGGGTGTTTATCATCATTATCGCGCCCGCTTGCGGAAAGCGCGATATAGTCGGCATTTTGGCATACGTCCGTCCGTCCATACGTCCGGTTAAAGTTTTTTGGTTAAAGTTTTTCCATCTACTATATCTTTTTTTAGTGTCCATGCCTCTCCCCAAGGCCACGGCCATCTAGTCTACAAACAGTGGGTATAATTATGTTATCCAAGTGTCTATGCTTGGAAAAAACATGACCTGGCCTTCAGGGCTTTGCCTCGTTTCTTGTCTTTATTTCATCTCGAAAGTATATGTTGTCACCACTCATTTGAACCGTCTCGACGAGACGGTTGAAATGAGTGGTAACAACATACACCTTTATGGAATTTTTTCAACCAAAATTATCGTATCCTTAGACTGAAATGGGTTAAATGAAAACAAACTTTTTTTGTTTGCATAAGCAAGGTCACCTAACATGTTTTCTGCAGCGATATCATTTGCATATGTATTACTGTTTATAAAGAAAGGGATTCAATAGTCTGGTAAGTTAACGGAAATTTTGAGCGATACTGTGGATCTATACAGGTATTTTATGAAAACAGAGGTTAAAATGCCATGTTATAGTAAAGAGCAAATGAGCTCCGTTACAACTATAACATTAGTTACCAGCCTTTATAATGAAACATTCAACACCTCAATATATATTCACAGTAAATGCTGTGATGATGTAACCATGGTAACTGATCATAATTCACTACAGTTTCACCTACTAGTATTTCCATTTCAGTCACACTCATTTATATTCATAGTATACATTGATGGCTGTGATTGGAGAAATAGGGATTATGGGATTTGTGATCAGTTTAGTTCCTGATCATTCATATAACGATCTATGTTGCTAGAAGCGTGACGGGTGTTTCATTGACGGAATGGCGACCATTGCAGATCCTGATCAGACTGTGCGGATGCACAGGCTGATCTGGATCTACACTGTTTGCAAAACGCATACGCACACTTTCTTCAGTCATAGCCACATACATCTATGATTATTAAAACGCGATGGCATCGTCACGTGACATTAATGCACCTGTACCTGACTGCCTCGTACTCAACAGCTGATTGGTGGGCAGTTGGTTGTTACCATGTGTAATACACAAACAAAACAAACAAAACCATGACGCTAAGTGACTCCGGTGTGCTGAGGACCTGGCACCAGGTCAGGCTATTGTAATTTCAGGGCTGAACATATATATATTTATCTCTGTAAATATTCGGTTCTGATTTTTGCAGGTGAAATATGGGATTCGACCGTGTTAACCCCACCTAAAATGACCTGGTGGAGGGTATCCTGAACTATTTCTGTATCATATCATCATAATTTTGAAACATAAATACATAAAGGGATTAAGTCTTCCAATAATGAAACTACACGTCAGCCCGCGCATCCACGCAATCGAATCGAGCTAAGTTTGCGAAGCATTTAAGCCGGTATCGAAAACATTAGATCCGTAATCTGCTGTGAGTTGAACACGATATACATACAGTTTAATGGTTAGAAAATGAATAAAGTCCATTTGTATACGAGCTTTTATCATCCTGTGTATCCGTGGGTGGTGGTCGGGCGAGACGGCGTAAATTAACGGTAGGGGTTCCTCCTTATAGGAATCACGATTTACCTGGTTTGGCCCTCCGGTACGTTTTTATCTTTGGCTCTTTTGTTACCTGGGAGTTGAATTGGGTTATTGCCCATTATAAAAGTAGTAAGATTATTACTGACCCTACTGCTTTTGGGAGGGGCCAAGTGATTATGGTGTGGCGAGGACCTGGCATCAGATCAGGATTATTCTGATTTCAGGGCTGAATATATTGTTTTGTTATTGTAAATATTCAGTTCTGATTTTGGGACCCCCCCCCCCCCATTTGTACATGTACTTGAACATGTACATGTACTTGTACAGGTAATATATGGGATTTAGTACTAAACCCATTGACCCGGCCTTAAATGACCTTAGCTGTTGATAGGCCGTTAAACCCCAACACACAAACAAACATCCTGTGTATCCAATATGGCGTTCGTACGGAGCCCCGCAGGGGTCGTATAATTGTTTTTTTTATTAATTCGTTCCAACAATTCGTTTCCCACGAATTAACAATTCATTCTCTCAATTTAACAATTCGTTCCCACGAAATAACAATTTGTCAATTCGTGGGAATGAATTGTTATATCGTGGGAAAGAATTGTTAATTCGAGGGAACGAATTGTTAAATTGAGGGAACGAATTGTTATTTCGTGGGAACGAATTGTTAATTCGAGGGAACGAATTGTTATATCGTGGGAACGAATTGTTAATTCGAGGAACGAATTGTTATATCGTGGGAACGAATTGTTAATTCGAGGGAACAAATTGTTATATCGTGGGAACGAATTGTTAATTCGAGGGAACGAATTGTTAAATTGAGGGAACAAATTGTTATTTCGTGGGAACGAATTAATAAAAACAAATCCATATCCCCTGCGGGGCTCCGTATGTTCGAGCCTAAACTGGCATAAATAAAAACTGCAAATGCTTGAATTTAACGACGGCACTGGCTCGATGACCTTGCATGTCGTATCCCAAGAAGTGGAGAAAGGAAGGAGGTGGCTACAGAGGAAACGGGCCCCAGGGGCCTAGCTGTTATTAGAAGAGACCCCTTCTGGTTCTTTAACGTGCTCAGACTCTCCTTCAAATCTGATACACGGGACCGCCTTTTTAAAGTCACCATCCGAAAGGACTAGTAGAGCAGGAAATACAAAGTATCTCCGATAATTTGTATTTCCTGCTCTACTAGTCCTTTCGTACGAAATACAACGTATCCTAAGCTAGTAAAAAATGTAAATGCTTTGATTTAACGACGGCACTGGCTCGATGACCTTGCATGTCGGGACCGACTATTTAAGTCCCCATCCGAAAGGACTGGGCTAGCACGAAGTTGTCTTGCCCAAGGACAGGCCGAATCGACCATTCGCAGCGGTCGAGCGGTCTTAAACTAGCCTATTGTGGAGGCATTTATAATGAGTTACCGACATCGAGTTAAGCAAATAGGTTATGGTTAATATTATGTATCGTTCTGCTGTAACGGGTTTCACTTCCTCCAAGCGCGGGATTGAACCAGTTGGCCCGGCCTTAAATGACCTTAGCTGTTGATAGGCCGCTAAACACCAACACAATCAAATCCTCCAAATATATATATAGTATGACTGAATCATTTTCGATGTATATTTAACGAGAATGTCACAATGCCAGTGCATGATGTAAAACTTTGAATTATGGGTAGTAACTGTGCTAGTAATGTTCTGAAGTTGCGTAACAGTTATTTCCCTTGTCCCAGGTAACTGCGATGTCCACTGATCTATCAGGGGCCCGTTTCACTAAACTTCGTACACCTAAAATATTCGTAAGTGCAAATTTAGGTTCGTCTGGAAATTTCAATTGATGGATTTACGTTTATTGAGCATAGGCTGCATGCATTGCAGCTTATACTCAATAAATGGAAATCCAATAATTGTTTGCAAGAAAACAATGATTGTTAATTTGAAATTTACAGAATATCATAATTTTGCACTTACAAACATTTCAGTCGTACGAACTTTAGTGAAACGGTCCCCATGTTCGCCACCATATCCCGACACTCTGCTCACTGCCTCCCGAGTGATCACCCGGGCTGGAATAGCTAGCTACGGACGGTACGGGAGTAATTGCAAGAGTTACCGTTCGCAACTAGGGGGTTAGTAGTATACAGGGTATTAGTACGTTACAGATTTTATATAACAAGACAATAGAAAGAACTGAGTACACTAACCCTATAATAGACTATAAAAACAGTGTAAAAACCTCTTCATAAGAAGCGGGAGATAAAGGGTTTAACCTCATATATCATAAAATGTAAATGAAGTATAAATTTTATTGATAGGTGTGTTACATTTTATAAGACTACTGAAACAAAAATTGAAAAACACTATAAATCTTATACAGATAATTTACAATTAAACATTAATTGTTTTCTATACATAAACAACAATAATATAAATTATACAAAATATGAACTTGAGCAATATGAGCCGACAAAGTCCTGCAGTATATCAACAACTTGTTGACGGTATAGAAGGACTCCCCAACATTGATACATTGAGGAGCGATCTAACCAAAATGGGTATACCTTTTACCATGAGGATGAAAGAGAAAAAACTTCAAAGGTTGATAAATGAGGGAAAGAATGATATAATATGGAGTAGAATGCGGAGATCCGCAGCTAAGGGGGTTTTTAAAAATATTGAGAAGAAAGATATAAATAAAATATCAGATACAATAGCCTCAGAAGCACAAAGTGTACTGTTATCTAAAGGTGTTGGCCTTAATAAAAAAACCGAAGCGTAAGATTAACACCTCACTAGTAAGTAAGATAGTGAAAGAAGGTCCGGAAATACTTGAAGATATAGATTGGTTTGGGGTTAATATAGTGAAAGGACGACGAGTTATATCAATCACATTAAAGAGAAATCTTGACCGTAATTCCTCAAGAAGACTCATGAAACAGCTTGATAATAAGATGACAGGTAGTTTTTATTTAAGATATTCATATGCGTATAAGTTGCAACACATTGATGAGGTTGATGAATGGGGAAAACCTAATATAATAACATTTGGTAGAAACATTTCAGGAAGTCCCACATTTGACGGATCTGTTGGGGTAAGACAATGGGTTAAAATGCAGGAAGAAAATAGATTGGACGTTGATAAAATAGATAGACCAAACACAAAATGGTTGTTTGTAAGATGGTCAAGCACAACAATTAAGATTATTTATACCAGTCAGGTTTCACACCGAGATACACAAGTAACTGCACTAGGTGGTGGAAAACTCCCAAACTGGTTGAGAAATAAGAAAGGGATAAAACCTCTCGACACTTTCAACGATAATTTATGTATATTCAGATGTCTAGCTTTATATAAAGACACATCATTGAGAGCCGATGGATCAATAAAAGTGATAAAATCTTTAAACAAAAAGTATCAATATTTCCTTGTGGGAAAGCGTAAAAAAGAAGGTCCTATAGGTTTTGAGGATCTTAACACGGTTGAAGAATGTTTCAAAGTTGGGATTGAAGCGTACGAGCCTGAAGAAACTGGTACTTGGTATATCAGACATACAGCTGCCACTATGAAGAAGTTGGTGTTATGAAAATGAAGATAGGTATTTACAACAATCACACGTTTCTTATAACAGACATGAAGAAGGCCACACAAAACTATGCCTGTCCTAATTGTCAACAACGATTTACTCAATCCCACTGTATCGCGAGACACGCGCAAACTTGCAATCGCGGTCAAACTAAAGTATCTTGTAAGGGACTGGAAATAGACAGACCCCAATCTGCATTTGAGAAAACTTTTTACCCTAAATCTCATTGTAGTAAGAAATCTATAGAGTGGATGAATACGCTTTCCAAAAACCATCATATTCACACAGCCTTTTGTGGTCACGGTGGAGAAAGATTAATAAAGAAAGCACCGGTTGATGGATATTGTTCCGAAACCAACACAGTTTATCAATTTCACGGATGTTACTGGCACGGTTGTCCACGCCATAGTAAGAATAGACAAGATAAGTATGCAAATACAATTACACGAGATATAATAATTAGTGATGCATATAATTTAGTTACAATTTGGGAATGTGAGTACGATAGACAGAGAAAGAAAGTCATAAAACCACCCATTCCAAAACCCCCAACAGTAATTTATCCATATAAAATAGTGTATGATTTTGAGTCTTTACTGGTTAAGAGTGATCCAGATAGACCTATAAAAGATTTAGATGTGATTGATACTCACATTCCAATAAGTGTAAGTGTTGGTGATACGTTAACTGGAAAAGTTGTGCACATTTGTGATACAGACCCAGAGAACCTAGTTAAACGATTTATAGAAGAAGTATCTAACCGCGGAGATAATATAAGAGAAAAAGTTGGTAAAAATCCAGTATACGGTTTTCCAACCGATTTCGATCTACTTCCAACCGTCCAGCAGAAAGAAATCACAAGATGGATTTCACAGGTTCCTACATTAGGTTTTAACTGTGGATCATACGATTTGAATGTTATTAAGAAATATTTAGTAGGGATTATAGCGGATACTACAGATAAAGTAATGGTTGGTAAGAAAGCAAATACGACCGTTTATTTAATGACTCCAGAATTAAAATTTCTAGATGTGAGAATGTATCTATCTCCAGGTGTGACTTATGATAAATGGGTACGCGCATACGGTTGTGAATGTAATAAATCATTCTTTCTATACGAATGGTTTGATAATTATGACAAGTTAAGCTATCAAGGGTTACCACCTATCGAATGTTGGACTAACAGATTAGCACCTAGTAATAAAATTAAACCTGAGGAGTTAGCCGCGTGTGTTGAAATTTATAAAGCAAGAGGTATGAAAAGTTTCAAAGATTGGTTAGAATATTACAACGATCTAGATGTTTCTCCGTTTTTAGAAGCTCTAGAGAAGATGTATAACTTTTATTCACTCAAAGGAATAGATATGTTTAAAGACGCAGTTACCCTTCCAGGGGTCGCATTGCAATATATTTTGAGAGGAACAATTAAGGAGTATGTTAAAACTTACAAGACTAAAGAAAGCGCAGAAGTTCGCAAGACATATCCACCACTGTTTGCGCCTGAAGAGGAAGAGTATGAAATGTTGAAAGGTGCACTAGTTGGAGGACCTTCTATAGTATTTACAAGACATGCAGAGGTTGGTGTTACAAGGTTAAGATCCACCCCAGATGGTGATGGAAAAAAATGTAAGTCTGTATTAGGATTGGAACGCTAACGCTCTTTATCTTTCAACGCTCGCCAGGGACATGCCTTGTGGCAAGGGTGTTTTAACAAAGACTTCAACCCCATTTAATAAGACTAGGATAGATGATTTCACCAACAGAGTTAAGTAGTGATACTTGGTTTGGGTTTGCGGAGGTCGACATCCATGTTCCTCGATAGTTTATATGCAACATTTTCAGAAATGTCACCTATCTTTATAAATCGTGTAGTTGAGGAAGATGAAGTTCCAGAGCATATGTTGAAATATCTTCATGATACACACCGTAATCGAGGAGATGGTAAAAAGTTGGTTGGATCTATGAGTGCAGAGAAAGTTTTTACTATTTGCACCACTATTGAAATGGTATCTAAAACACGGTTTAATCATCACAGGAGTGCATAGACTTATAACTTATAAACCCGGAAAACCGTTTGAATGGTTTGTGAAAGAAGTTACTGCAGCGCGTAGAGAAGGTGATGTAAACGCTGAAGCCGCCCCGATTGCAGATATTATGAAATTATTAGGAAATTCTTGTTGTGGAAAAATGATAGAATCTCCCGAAAAACACCTATGTACCACTTATACTAAAGATGAGACGTGTGTTGATAGATCATTAAGATCTGCGTATTTTGATGATATTGAAGAGATAGGTGATGCGTACGAAATATCCAGTAGGAAGTCTTCAGCCAAAATGACAAGACCCTTTCACTGTGGTATAGCTGTATATCAATACGCCAAGTTGAGAATGTTAGAATTTTATTATGACTTTCTCGATAAATATGTTGATAGAGCCGACTTTGAGTTAGTACAGATGGATACAGATAGTAGTATATGGGTATCAGCGGCATGAATTCGTTGGAAGATGTGATAAAACCGGAAATGCGCGAAGGTTTTAATAATTGTAAAAACGAATGGCTCGCTTGGGATAAATGGAGCAATAGAGAGCCAGGACTTTTCAAAACCGAATTCAGAGGGGATCGTGCAATCGCATTAAGCAGTAAGTGTTACGTAGTTGAGAAAATAGGTGGAGATATCAAACATTCTGCTAAAGGACTTAACGCCCGGCAGAACACCCTTAACTGGAACAGATATAAGGCAGCGCTCGATCTCACCAATAAAGATGTAGGGATGAATAGAGGTTTCCGCATGATAAACGGAACCATGAAAACAAACACGCAAAAAAAATAGGACTTTCTGCATATTACGATAAACGAAGAGTTTTATCTGACGGAATACACACAGAACCCCTATAAATAATATTTTGTAACAAAATAAAAAATTAAACAAAATAAATAATTTAAAAAAAAAGAAAAATCCTTATTAACAGGTTACAGCTATTAATTCCCTCTTTCTCGGTCTTCCAACTGGGTTTTTAACCGGGTTTTTTAGATTATTATTTTTCAATTTTTCCTCTCAAACACTCCAAACTTTCAACTCTAAGTAAAATTTTTCATGTTTGTTTATAGAATCCCATATTTCCTTTTGACGCTTTACACAAATGTGATATTTGTTTCTAGTTTGTTGTGCACTAACATCATATCGAGCTAGAATAATATTTCCTAAATCTTCATCCGAAAGTTTAGTCTTTGTCATAATTGGTTAAGAAAAACTAAGTTTTCTTATAATATATGTACGTGTAGTTTTTGTTTAACAGAAAAATAAAAAAATACAAATCCCCGTCCAGTTATTAATTTCTTTTGAAATTAGTTAAAACATGGTAGTTGAAAACAGTACAGATTTGCCACAGGTTTTATCAGGTAATTTCTTTTAATTCTTTTAAATTATTATATATTTTTTTCTTTTTTATTTTTTAACTTTTTTATTTTTTATTTTTAATTTCTTCTTCTTTTGAAATGGTTTAACTCCACCACCTGACAGCTGTTTTGCATTCGTTATCCACGAAACCGTTTCCAACTCACCAGATTCCCACAACTTATTAAGACGTGCGCTACCTATTTTATACTTCTTTTTAAGATGATCTGCAGTTACCTTTCCACGGGATAAAACGATATCCTCAACATTTTTATTTGATAAGTATGACTTCGGCATTTGTAAAATGAATTAATACTATAATAAGACATTATATTAAATGCTCAAAATGCTCAAAATGTTTCAAAAAATCAAAATCAGCCCAACCTAAATCTATACGCTCTTGGGCGTACGCTTCATCAAACCCCGAATCAATATATTGTTGAACCAATGTTTCATAATTTCCCTGAATTAACCAACCGCTTTCTTCTTTTTCTTCTTCTTTTAAAGTCTTTTTTGGACTATATTTTTCCTTAATAATGATTTTATCTTTAAATTTACCAACTCGTTGTTGTTGTTCTTGATTTATCTTTTTATCAGTTAAACACAACTTCGACATAGTTTATAATAGATATATAAAACACGTTCAAAATGATAATTATTTGATAAACTAATTTCAAAGAAATTAAAATAAAATGGAACAAATAATTTTATGGGAAATGGAGTTTTATAAGGGTTTTGTTGGTGAATATTTTCCTTATTTTAAAATGAAAGCATTATGTAAAATAGAGTACATGAAATATCAGCGCAACCTATTACGCACCGATAAAAGAGTTGCATTTTCAATATTATATAGAAAATTATCTAGATGTTTTAAGAAACAAATTAGAGAAATGAAGGGTTTAATCAGGATTGACAGAATATTAGTTGAAGATAATGCAGCTAATTTTATAAACATATTTCAAATCAAAGACTCATTAACGGATATGGTTTTCTACGAAGAAACGGAAGAAATAAACTCTTTGTTTGAACCAATAATGATATGTAGTGGTTATTGGGTAAGTGCTGACTAATGGTGAGTAATTATTGAATAATGCTGAGTAATTAAAGTTAACTAATGCTGAGCAACTTACGAGTAAATAATGTTCAAAATGCCCAAAATGCCCAGAATTATTAACAAAAATTTAAATGACTTAAAAATTAGTGAAAAAAATTCCCAGTACAACAGCAGTAATACTCTTTTGGTACAATTTAATAAACTATAGACACTTGGAAAAAAGGGAATTTTTTTCACTAATTGTTAAGTCATTTACATTTTTGTTAATAATTCTGGGCATTTTGGGCATTTTGAACATTATTTACTCGTAAGTTGCTCAGCATTAGTTAACAATTACTCAGCATTATTCAATAATTACTCACCATTAGTCAGCACTTACCCAATAACCACTACATATCATTGGTTCAAACAAAGAGTTTATTTCTTCCGTTTCTTCGTAGAAAACCATATCCGTTAATGAGTCTTTGATTTGAAATATGTTTATAAAATTAGCTGCATTATCTTCAACTAATATTCTGTCAATCCTGATTAAACCCTTCATTTCTCTAATTTGTTTCTTAAAACATCTAGATAATTTTCTATATAATATTGAAAATGCAACTCTTTTATCGGTGCGTAATAGGTTGCGCTGATATTTCATGTACTCTATTTTTCCACATAATGCTTTCATTTTAAAATAAGGAAAATATTCACCAACAAAACCCTTATAAAACTCCATTTCCCATAAAATTATTTGTTCCATTTTATTTTTAATTTCTTTGAAATTAGTTTATTAAATAATTATCATTTTGAACGTGTTTTATATATCTATTATAAACTATGTCGAAGTTGTGTTTAACTGATAAAAAGATAAATCAAGAACAACAACAACGAGTTGGTAAATTTAAAGATAAAATCATTATTAAGGAAAAATATAGTCCAAAAAAGACTTTAAAAGAAGAAGAAAAAGAAGAAAGCGGTTGGTTAATTCAGGGAAATTATGAAACATTGGTTCAACAATATATTGATTCGGGGTTTGATGAAGCGTACGCCCAAGAGCGTATAGATTTAGGTTGGGCTGATTTTGATTTTTAAACATTTTGAGCATTTTGAGCATTTAATATAATGTCTTATTATAGTATTAATTCATTTTACAAATGCCGAAGTCATACTTATCAAATAAAAATGTTGAGGATATCGTTTTATCCCGTGGAAAGGTAACTGCAGATCATCTTAAAAAGAAGTATAAAATAGGTAGCGCACGTCTTAATAAGTTGTGGGAATCTGGTGAGTTGGAAACGGTTTCGTGGATAACGAATGCAAAACAGCTGTCAGGTGGTGGAGTTAAACCATTTCAAAAGAAGAAGAAATTAAAAATAAAAAAGTTAAAAATAAAAAAGAAAAAAATATATAATAATTTAAAAGAATTAAAAGAAATTACCTGATAAAACCTGTGGCAAATCTGTACTGTTTTCAACTACCATGTTTTAACTAATTTCAAAAGAAATTAATAACTGGACGGGGATTTGTATTTTTTTATTTTTCTGTTAAACAAAAACTACACGTACATATATTATAAGAAAACTTAGTTTTTCTTAACAATTATGACAAAGACTAAACTTTCGGATGAAGATTTAGGAAATATTATTCTAGCTCGATATGATGTTAGTGCACAACAAACTAGAAACAAATATCACATTTGTGTAAAGCGTCAAAAGGAAATATGGGATTCTATAACAAACATGAAAAATTTTATTAATAGAGTTGAAAGTTTGGAGTGTTTGAAAAAAGAGGAAAAATTGAAAAATAATAATCTAAAAAACCCGGTTAAAAACCCAGTTGGAAGACCGAGAAAGAGGGAATTAATAGCTGTAACCTGTTAATAAGGATTTTTCTTTTTTTTTAAATTATTTATTTTGTTTAATTTTATTTTATTTTGTTACAAAATATTATTTATAGGGGTTCTGTGTGTATTCCGTCAGATAAAACTCTTCGTTTATCGTAATATGCAGAAAGTCCTAATTTTTTTTTGCGTGTATGTTTTCATGGTTCCGTTTATCATGCGGAAATAAACCTCTATTCATCCCTACATCTTTATTGGTGAGATCGAGCGCTGCCTTATATCTGTTCCAGTTAAGGGTGTTCTGCCGGGCGTTAAGTCCTTTAGCAGAATGTTTGATATCTCCACCTATTTTCTCAACTACGTAACACTTACTGCTTAATGCGATTGCACGATCCCCTCTGAATTCGGTTTTGAAAAGTCCTGGCTCTCTATTGCTCCATTTATCCCAAGCGAGCCATTCGTTTTTACAATTATTAAAACCTTCGCGCATTTCCGGTTTTATCACATCTTCCAACGAATTCATGCCGCTGATACCCATATACATACTATCTGTATCCATCTGTACTAACTCAAAGTCGGCTCTATCAACATATTTATCGAGAAAGTCATAATAAAATTCTAACATTCTCAACTTGGCGTATTGATATACAGCTATACCACAGTGAAAGGGTCTTGTCATTTTGGCTGAAGACTTCCTACTGGATATTTCGTAACGCATCACCTATCTCTTCAATATCATCAAAATACGCAGATCTTAATGATCTATCAAACACACGTCATCTTTAGTATAAGTGGTACATAGGTGTTTTCGGGAGATTCTATCATTTTTCCACAACAAGAATTTCCTAATAATTTCATAATATCTGCAATCGGGGCGGCTTCAGCGTTTACATCACCTTCTCTACGCCGCTGCAGTAACTTCTTTCACAAACCATTCAAACGGTTTTCCGGTTTATAAGTTATAAGTCTATGCACTCCTGTGATGATTAAACCGTGTTTTAGATACCATTTCAATAGTGGTGCAAATAGTAAACTTTCTCTGCACTCATAGATCCAACCAACTTTTTACCATCTCCTCGATTACGGTGTGTATCATGAAGATATTTCAACATATGCTCTGGAACTTCATCTTCCTCAACTACACGATTTATAAAGATAGGTGACATTTCTGAAAATGTTGCATATAAACTATCAGGAACATGGATGTCGACCTCCGCAAACCCAAACCAAGTATCACTCTTAACTCTGTTGGTGAAATCATCTATCCTAGTCTTATTAAATGGGGGGTTGAAGTATTTGTTAAAACACCCTTGCCACAAGGCATGTCCCTGGCGAGCGTTGAAAGATAAAGAGCGTTAGCGTCCAATCCTAATACAGACTTACATTTTTTTCCATCACCATCTGGGGTGGATCTTAACCTTGTAACACCAACCTCTGCATGTCTTGTAAATACTATAGAAGGTCCTCCAACTAGTGCACCTTTCAACATTTCATACTCTTCCTCTTCAGGCGCAAACAGTGGTGGATATCTTGCGAACTTCTGCGCTTTCTTTAGTCTTGTAAGTTTTAACATACTCCTTAATTGTTCCTCTCAAATATATTGCAATGCGACCCTGGAAGGGTAACTGCGTCTTTAAACATATCTATTCCTTTGAGTGAATAAAAGTTAGACATCTTCTCTAGCTTCTAAAACGGAGAAACATCTAGATCGTTGTAATATTCTAACCAATCTTTTGAAACTTTTCATACCTCTTGCTTTATAAATTTCAACACACGCGGCTAACTCCTCAGGTTTAATTTTATTACTAGGTTCTAATCTGTTAGTCCAACATTCGATAGGTGGTAACCCTTGATAGCTTAACTTGTCATAATTATCAAACCATTCGTATGGAAAGAATGATTTATTACATTCACAACCGTATGCGCGTACCCATTTATCATAACTCACACCTGGAGATAGATACATTCTCACATCTAGAAATTTTAATTCTGGAGTCATTAAATAAACGGTCGTATTTGCTTTCTTACCAACCATTACTTTATCTGTAGTACCTCTATAATCCCTACTAAATATTTCTTAATAACATTCAAATCGTATGATCCACAGTTAAAACCTAATGTAGGAACCTGTGAAATCCATCTTGTGATTTCTTTCTGCTGGACGGTTGGAAGTAGATCGAAATCGGTTGGAAAACCGTATACTGGATTTTTACCAACTTTTTCTCTTATATTATCTCCGCGGTTAGATACTTCTTCTATAAATCGTTTAACTAGGTTCTCTGGGTCTGTATCACAAATGTGCACAACTTTTCTAGTTAGCGTATCACCAACACTTACACTTATTGGAATGTGAGTATCAATCACATCTAAATCTTTTATAGGTCTATCTGGATCACTCTTAACCAGTAAAGACTCAAAATCATACACTATTTTATATGGATAAATTACTGTTGGGGGTTTTGGAATGGGTGGTGTTATGACTTTCTTTCTCTGTCTATCGTACTCACATTCCCAAATTGTAACTAAATTATATGAATCACTAATTATTATATCTCGTGTAATTGTATTTGCATACTTATCTTGTCTATTCTTACTATGGCGTGGACAACCGTGCCAGTAACATCCGTGAAATTGATAAACTGTGTTGGTTTCGGAACAATATCCATCAACCGGTGCTTTCTTTATTAATCTTTCTCCACCGTGGCCACAAAAGGCTGTGTGAATATGATGGTTTTTGGAAAGCGTATTCATCCACTCTATAGATTTCTTACTACAATGAGATTTAGGGTAAAAAGCAAAAATTTCTCAAATGCAGATTGGGGTCTGTCTATTTCCAGTCCCTTACAAGATACTTTAGTTTGACCGCGATTGCAAGTTTGCGCGTGTCTCGCGATACAGTGGGATTGAGTAAATCGTTGTTGACAATTAGGACAGGCATAGTTTTGTGTGGCCTTCTTCATGTCTGTTATAAGAAACGCGTGATTGTTGTAAATACCTATCTTCATTTTCATAACACCAACTTCTTCATAGTGGGCAGCTGTATGTCTGATATACCAAGTACCAGTTTCTTCAGGCTCGTACGCTTCAATCCCAACTTTGAAACATTCTTCAACCGTGTTAAGATCCTCAAAACCTATAGGACCTTCTTTTTTACGCTTTCCCACAAGGAAATCTTGATACTTTTTGTTTAAAGATTTTATCACTTTTATTGATCCATCGGCTCTCAATGATGTGTCTTTATATAAAGCTAGACATCTGAATATACATAAATTATCGTTGAAAGTGTCGAGAGGTTTTATCCCTTTCTTATTTCTCAACCAGTTTGGGAGTTTTCCACCACCTAGTGCAGTTACTTGTGTATCTCGGTGTGAAACCTGACTGGTATAAATAATCTTAATTGTTGTGCTTGACCATCTTACAAACAAAACAACCATATTGTGTTTGGTCTATCTATTTTTATCAACGTCCAATCTATTTTCTTCCTGCATTTTAACCCATTGTCTTACCCCAACAGATCCGTCAAATGTGGGACTTCCTGAAATGTTTCTACCAAATGTTATTATATTAGGTTTTCCCCATTCATCAACCTCATCAATGTGTTGCAACTTATACGCATATGAATATCTTAAATAAAAACTACCTGTCATCTTATTATCAAGCTGTTTCATGAGTCTTCTTGAGGAATTACGGTCAAGATTTCTCTTTAATGTGATTGATATAACTCGTCGTCCTTTCACTATATTAACCCCAAACCAATCTATATCTTCAAGTATTTCCGGACCTTCTTTCACTATCTTACTTACTAGTGAGGTGTTAATCTTACGCTTCGGTTTTTTATTAAGGCCAACACCTTTAGATAACAGTACACTTTGTGCTTCTGAGGCTATTGTATCTGATATTTTATTTATATCTTTCTTCTCAATATTTTTAAAAACCCCCTTAGCTGCGGATCTCTGCATTCTACTCCATATTATCATTCTTTCCTCATTTATTCAACCCTTTGAAGTTTTTTTTCTTTTTTCTTTCATTTCATCCTCATGGTAAAAGGTATACCCATTTTGGTTAGATCGCTCCTCAATGTATCAATGTTGGGGAGTCCTTCTATACCGTCAACAAGTTGTTGATATACTGCAGGACTTTGTCGGCTCATATTGCTCAAGTTCATATTTTGTATAATTTATATTATTGTTGTTTATATATAGAAAACAATTAATGTTTAATTGTAAATTATCTGTATAAGATTTTATAGTGTTTTTCAATTTTTGTTTCAGTAGTCTTATAAAATGTAACACACCTATCAATAAAATTTATACTTCATTTACATTTTATGATATATGAGGTTAAACCCTTTATCTCCCGCTTCTTATGAAGAGGTTTTTACACTGTTTTTATAGTCTATTATAGGGTTAGTGTACTCAGTTCTTTCTATTGTCTTGTTATATAAAATCTGTAACGTACTAATACCCTGTATACTACTGGGTTGTCCTATTTTCGAGCTCTGAACGGTGGGGTGGGGGTACCCCCCCCCCCCTCCCCCCTAGATCTGCCCCTGGCAATTGCAGTCTGATTTCGCGCTATACTGTTCACAAATAATTTATATCAGTATCAGGCACCCCTATCAGAACCCCTTTTGGTCGAACACGATAAATGATGGTTGAAAATGTCAAAAAAGAACGAGGCGCTTTCTTGTCAGTGAACTTTCCGTATGAGGTCCTTGATCCATAATACAGTGGAATCTCTCTAAACTGGACATACGACAGAAAACCTGGATGTGCTGCGTTCACATCTCATCTTTAACCCATTAACTTCGGAAAAATGCTTTTGGACCGTGTGTCCGGTACATTAAGAAATTCGCCGGAGTTTCTCAATTATGTCATAACTTCTATATCCCTTGAAGGACTACTTAACTAAAACGGCATACTTATGACCTTGACAGTTTGACCTTCACTACTTTTAACTTTTTCATACATTACGAAGTTTGCCGGGATTTTCTCAATTCTGTCATATCTTCTATATCCATTGAAAGATGACTTTAATATTTCAATACATCATACTTGTGCACAAATGTCACACACTCATGCTGCCCTTAATATGTCCTTCACCATTTGACCTTCACATCTGTGCTTATGAATCATTTTTGGTTAATTAACTTTGCCATAGTTTCTCCAATCTGCCACCGGGGGCATTCGTATGCCAGACAGGCCACATTTTCTTGTTGTTTTTCTTATTTCTCAGTGAAAGTATATGATGTGACCACTCATTTGATCCGTCTCGACGAGACGGTTCAAATGGTGGTCACGACATATACGTCTAAGCACATATAAAGAAAATATTTCGAATTTTTCACAAACAAAATGACATATTCTCACTCAGCATGAAATGGGTTAACGATAAAGCATGCTTATATTACACTTGATGTCTTTTACAAACAAGCGCGAGAATGCTTAATGCAACATTTATATACTTTCTTTTGGTACAGAATGAGACGCGTGGGCGGTACCGGAACATCCGAGGTAAACCAATTTGTCCGGTCTAGTGACGACGATACCATCTCCCCTGATAACGTATGCTCAGGATTGCAAACTGCAGATGCATGTCTTGATTTATCTTACCTGTTTTACAATGGAACCTCTCTAAACAAGTCACCGTGGGTATTGTACAGTGGAACCGCTCCAAACCGGACACCATATGCACCACACGTAATATACACTATTGGCATCTGTACAAATTGATGACATGTTTATAGCGCCCTTGTATTTCTATATATATATCGGAACTATTTGTTCGCATGTGTATGTGACTGGTGAAAATGAGGCTTATCCACTTTGCGACCAGCGTAGTCATATATCAGCCTGCGCATCCGCACAGTCTGATCAGGGATTGTTCGCCAGACAATCAGCGTAACAGGAATAGTTTGATTCTTATCTGGTGTCAGGAGTGGGCTTGAACACACACACATGCTATTATACGCAGGCCCCATTCTCCAGTCACGGTCACATATGTGGCTATGACTGGAGAAATGGGGCTTATGGGATTTGTGACCAGTGTAGCTCCTGATCAAATAGCACACTCATGTAGACCGATACAGATCTATATTGATTGTAAGAAGCATAACGGGTGTTTCATTGATGGAATGACGGACAATTTAACAATTCATTCCCAAGACATAATAATTCGTTCCCACGGGAACAAATTGTTATATCGTGGGAACGAATTGTTAATTCTAGGGAACAAATTGTTAAATTGGGGGAACGATTTAATCGTTATTTCGTGGGAACGAATTAATAAAAAAAATGCATGTCCCCTGCAGGGCTCCATATGATCCAGCTGTAAGGCTATGCAGAGCTGTAGACTGATCTGCTGATATGGCCATGCGCTATATTTGGACAGCAAATAGAAAACGCATCTCATCTGCAATTCATTTAGGGGGTGCGATATCGTCGGCGCGAAGGGCTAAACATGTTTGCACAAAATGATATTCAGACCAGTCCATTTATAAATATGGGGTGTTTTTTGTTATCAAAATTATGAAAATTACTTGCCAAAAGTACAGATCCTGCAGGGGCGTAGCTAGCCAATTTGAATCTGCAGGCCCGGTTGACGACTTCGAGCACCGTTGGTGCGAGTATGCGAGGGGGGTCTGGGGGCATGCCCCCTCACCCCCCCCCACCCCCCCAGAAAAAAATTCGAAATTAGAAGGTAAATGATGCACTCCGGCGTTTTTATTTTTTCAATTTTCTCGAAAATTCTGCAGGCCCGGGCCTGCAGTGCGCCGGGCTTGCAGTGCCTTAATGCAGCTACGCGCCTGTCCTGATGAGACGTCTCGTCACGAGCCGGCTCTTATGGATCTACACTTTTTTGCCAATACCACTATACATACACGCCTGTGGTGTTGGAAAGGGTTAAGGGGTGCGTACGCATCCGTCGCACCCCCTCTTCGTACGGGCCTGCTCAGTGCGACATCATCATGCATGTGCATACGCTGGTCGCATACGGCATACGGTCCTTTTTCTCATGCATATATAATACTCCATTAATCACTGGTAGAACGTATTCGCTTACAATTGGACGGAAAACGTGACGGCTATTTATAGACGAAACAAACGTGACATTGAGGCGGGGGGAATGTCAAGTGATAGCATCCAAGGAGAAACTTGTGAGATCGACTAAATGCTACTATACAGGATGGTTCAAAATATATGTCCCCACTTTCAGGGGCGACGGAAGTGGGGTGGGGGCCGGGGGACACCCCCCCCCCCGCCTGGCCCCCTCAATAATTATGTAATAAAGCGCATATTCTCATCTTCAAACTTGCTGAGAATGCAGGAAATGGCGTTTCACGCCTCTTACATTTCAAATATTTCCGGGAAAGCATGCCCCGGACCCCCTAGCAACACCTCAAGACTGGGCCCTGATAATGCAGGAAATGGCGTTTCACGCCTCTTAGATTTCAAATATGTTCGGGGGATAGTTCAGTTCTGATGAAACAGTACCACACACATTATATACGTATCTCATCATATGGTCAACATTTGTGTTACTTGTCCTTCATAATAGATACTAATTGCCATTATAAATGTACATATCTAAATGATGAAATCTTTTTTGTTTACATAATATACATTTTCAAAGAAATATGACATAATCAACCAATTACTACTTGCATGTAACAGCACATCCAATTCACTGTAGAATAGATGTGTATCGGTTAAATTATTCATCATTCAGTCATAATATTACCTTTGCACAACGTTAATGGCTCAAATAGTCTGCCGTAACATTTCATTATAATTTCCCGATGCTATATATCTATATTCGTAACAGTTTTCGACGAATTTTCATGAATTCTTTGAAATACCAGTAATATCAACCATTGGATATTGTGACGTCATATCATAAAATATTGACGTCATCAGTTAGAATATATAATTAGGAAAATGCTACAATACTTTGTAATAAACTTTAGTTTGAATGATGTTCTTGCTTAGAACACTAGTTATATCTATTTAAAGTGGAGACATATATTTTGAACCACCCTGTATACCTGTAGCCGATTTCATCAACATTGCAAAGTGTAGGTATCTAGCAAAGTTAGTATACTTTGAGGGAGAAATCATTTATTTTTCCCCGAGATGCATTATTTCATATAGAACTAATGACTGCATAATTATATTTTATGTTTAAAAGTCTGCAGAATTATTATACTGAATTTATTACATTATCACAGCCAAAATGGCTGTGATAATGTAATACATTCAGTATAATAAAAATTAATAAATTTATCCTAAAATTGAAATTTTCTCCATGAAAGTATACTTTGCTAGAAAAGTATACTTTGCAATGTTGGTGAAATAGGCTACTGGTAACCATCTATAGTTTTATTTATAGTAATAATACTCACAAAATAATCAAAGATAGACTGAAAATAAAATTGCCGGCGTTTTATCACATACACTTACTACCACCACCTCCGCTTGATATGTAGCTTCGAATATCAGAAAGCCGCCTTTGCGTCAAGTCTATAAGTCCATGTACTTGTTTATTGCATAATATGGGCTTTTTGCAATGTAATAACACACTGTTTTTAAAAAAAAACGCGTCTCACATCGTAACGTCAATTTTCTCAGCCGGGCAACATTTGCAACAATTATTATCTAATTATTACTTACAACAATCAGGCTTCTTCGGCGACTGAATGGCGAGCAGTATAGGCTATACTTAGTCTGTGTGGATGTGAATGGATGCTGGTCTGTGGCAACGGTTGCCACATACGTCGGAAGGTCTATTTGTTCTTCAGCCTATGCCTGTTATATTAATAAAGCAATACAAGTACTCAGTGGTGCTGAAGATGAACTGGGTCGAGTTGGACTTGGGACGAAATGTCTCGAGTCGGCCCAGCACAGCGTCGGCACCCTTGCGGTCGGGTACGTGTGTTTTCACCGTGGAACAGAGCCAGACGTGCCAATTTCCGATTTGACTCAGACGTCCACCGACGGTGGTGTGAATTTTACATTTCCGCTTCAATCTAAGCCATGATCTGACGAAACCTGGCTTATTGCTTTTGCGACAGATACAGCGGCGACAGAACAGCGTATGCAACAACGCAGTCTGATCAGGATGTATACTGATACAATGTCAGACATTCAGCAGAGAAATCAATAAACGTCTATACGGCCGTGCGTGTTATCCTTGGAATGCATGTATCAGGGCGGGTGATTATGACCGCTGACCATGGTATACGCTCGTCAAAAATGAAATATCCTGACTATATCCTTGCCCATCTACTGATACTAATAATGAGCAGTCAAACGGAGGACATAGTGCTAACCAATAAACTGTTCGGAAAACATATCCAGAGTATAGTAGAACCTCTCTAAACCGGACACCCATGCATATAGAGAATAGTAGGTTAGTGCCGTGAATGGTAACAAAATATTTGGCAAGGCTTAGGAAACGGGATGGGAGAGGCTCTGCCGAGCACATCCCGTTTCCGTCCCGCGCCAGATATTTTTCACATTCACGGCACTAACCTACTATTCTATTTATCCCGTCAACACCTACAAATGGTTTTAAAAGGCAAAAAATAAAAACCAGTCACCGCACATATCCATACGCAGTGATTAGGTCGTATTGACAGGATATCAAAAATGTTTCACGGCACCGTGTTTTACGGCACATACGCACTGTGTTGACGGGATAAATGTGTATTCTTAATTACTGTGGGTTTAGTTTAGAGTTATCTATTATATTTACGTGTGTTCCTGTTCTCAAAGCACACACTCATTTATTGGAGTGCGTATTTGCATGTTTCACAGTGGAACATCTCTAAAGTGGACACCCTGGGGACCTCCCATGGAGGGTGTCCGGTTTAGAGAGGTTCCACTGTATAACAATACACATGTAGGTTGTAAGCCATGTCATCCTATAAAACATGGTTAACAATTTCACCCCTAAATACATAACATGGTCTGTTCCATGTCAATTTTGGACTTAGTGAATGTGCATTACTTCAACATCTTAAAACGTAACTTATGTCGTTTTTGCGAAGAATCGATTTCGGTGTTGTTAGACACAGAAATTTATTCTTCGCAAAAACGACATAAGACTAATACTGCAGATCCAGACGAGCCGGCTCATCTGAATTTACAAAGTTTGCAAATATTGGTCGGTATGTTTGAATTGTTTACTAATTGCTGGCCATTGTGTACTTGCGTATTATTGGAGAGGGGGTGGTAACGTTACAGCCACTATAGGGGCACTATGGTAACATGGTCAGTATAGGGGCAGAATAATGGCCAATATAGGGGCACTTATAAACATGCCATATAAACACTCACATCTATTTGTAACACTGATAAGTATATAAGGGGACACTTGTATGTCTACCAAGAGTTGGGATAAAGGATCTTACGGCATTTTGTAACCAGTATGAACACAGAACAGCGTGAACACAGTACTAGTGTAACACTAGCGCTAACGCCATGTAAAGGCTAACGTCGAGCGATAACTTAGTATAGTGAACGAGGGAACCATTGTATATGTACCACAGTTATAACAATGGACATTACGACATTTGTCACCTGTGTAGCTCAAGATCAGCCTATGTAACAGCACAATCTAAAACAACTATATGACAATTATACTGCGCTGTATGTGACACATATTGGCAGTAGTTTCTATGATATTTAGTTACTTTAATGTGGTGGAACTAGTGTTATGTAATGTTATTTCCCTTCTAACTGGGCCATATAGGGGCCCTCCGGTAACATGGTCCAAATAGGAGCACTAAAATGGTCCCAACAGGGGCACATATGTACATGGCGAGTATCATACAGGAGACGACGGGTGGGAACCATACTGGTCTGTATAGGGGCCCTCGGGTAACATGGTCAGTATAGGGGCACTTAAATGGTCAGAATAGGGGCACATGTGTACATGTAGTATATCATACAGGAGGCGACGGGTGGGAACCTTACTGGTGCTTAGAGGGGCCCTCGGGTAACATGGTCAGTATAGGGGCAGTTAAATGGTCGCAATAGGGGCACATGTGTACATGTAGTATATCATACAGGAGGCGACGGGTGGGAACCTTACTGGTCCTTAGAGGGGCCCTCGGGTAACATGGTCAGCATAGGGGCAGTTAAATGGTCACAATAGGGGCACATATGTACATGTAGTATATCATACAGGAGGCCACGGGTGGGAATCTTACTGGTCCTTAGAGGGGCCCTCGGGTAACTTGGTCAGTATAGGGGCACTGTTATGGTACACACAGGGGCACTTATGTACATGTAGTATACAGGATGCGACGGTGGGTACGTTACTGGTCAGTATAGGTGCCCTCGGGTACATGTAACAGGCTCCGTATAGTACTGCAGATAGGTGAAATATTTGGAAGAATTGAGGGTTTGGTGAAACAAGCATGAAATTTGGCAGACAATTAAAAAAGGTGCTTGGGAAGATATTTGGCTATAGGGCCATCCCAGATTCATTCCATGAGCGGAGAATTCAAGATGGCCGCCGCCGCCATTTTGGATTTTGACCTGATTTTCAACTTTTGATCTCGATAGCATAGATAGTCGTGTAATGCATCTTTTCAGGGGTTTTCAAGGGTGGGGATTCTATTTCTGATGATATTGTTTTGATTCAGTGCCAGTGTTCGCGTCAGATCAAAGTATATGTTCATAATTAGGAAAATCACAATACATGACGTTTTTGATTTTCTCGCCCTTTGCATATATCTTAAAATGGAATTTTCCTGAAGAATTTAACACTGACGAGTCTTGATGCGGTTGAGCCGAAAAGTTAGCGGCGGATTATCGAACATACGACGACGACAACAACAACAACAAAAAGAAGTTTGGAAGCGCAAATTTGTTTTGAAAACAGTTGAACCGGAGGTGCCACAGGATGTCAGAGGTAAATCATCATTATTTTCAGTTGAAACATGGAGGTTGAAACGCCACCCTTCAATATAGAACATAACCAAGCCATTGTAATGCAGTGTGTCAACAATATTGGTATGTCATGGGTTTTTCGAGACACTCTCAGAACAGCGACCTGACCAGATTTTGTCGAAGTACAATTGTTGCAGAGAAAAAACAATTTTGCAATTATGTAGGACCTCCCCTCGCCAATTTTTTTTGGTATGTTGACTTCGCCATTTTATGGACGTTTTATACCATTTGGTGTGCCATCCCCTCCATATGAATAAATTGGCAGTACCAACTCGCTTGATCACATTTAAGCAAGCAGGTAAACATTGAACAGGACGAAAGGTGGCTTGGAGAAGACGATGATGTAGACCAGTAGCAGATTGTGACTATTTGCCAGTACTACTGTGGTACTATAGTATGTCTCCATAGAAGGCATGGCGCTATATTGTTTGTTAATCCATGTACATCTATATGTCTAGTCACTGAACAGAGCTATGGATTCCACTCTGTAAGCCATAGGCCGGTTCTTGCTATATCGTGTGTTGTAGCATCCAAAATATATGTCTAGTCATTGACAGAGCTATGAGTGTCACTCTTGTCATCCATAGGCCAGTTCTTGCTTCACTGTTTGTTTAATCCATGTCCATGTGTATGTCTAGTCACGAAACAGACCTATGAATCATTTAATATAGACTCCAGCTAATTTAATCACTTTCACATATTCTGACCATATTCTTCTGCTTTCAGGTGTGACAATGGCCAAAGTTTACAAGGTGGTGGATCCCCTACAGTCCGGGACATCAACACAGGGTCTAGAAACTGACTGGAGCAAGTGCGTTCTTTGTCAGGAAGACACGTCAGAGGTGCTTCACTGTCCAGCCGAGTCTACACGTGCCACACAGGGAGCAGGGTACAAGACAATTGTTGAGCTTCTTGTAGGTTTTGACAGGATTGGCTGTTTGCCCACATCAATCAATCTATCAAGGCTTGATGATGGAAAATGTATTGAAGAAACACTACAGCGGCACAAGGCCAAGTGGCACGACTCATGTAGGCTCCTCTACATCAGAACAAAACTACAGCGTGCAGAGAAGCGTAAGAAACCCCCAGAAGATACTGCTGATGACTCTGCTAATAGCTCAAAGAAGTTCACCCGCAAGAGTGCTGGTGAGAAAAGTGCTTCCACCGAAACATGCTTCTTCTGTGACAAACCTGCACCAGATGGGGTGTCTTTGACTCGAAAAGCATCAACATTTGGGCTTGATATCAATGTCAGGAAGGCTGCAATGAAATTGCAGGACAAATCCCTACTGGCCAAACTGAGTGCAGGAGACTTGATTGCACAAGAAGCCCGGTACCATCTGCCATGCTTGCTCTCTTTGTACAACAGAGCTAGAAAAACAAAAACATTTGAAGAGTCTGGTGTGGACAAAATGAATCAAGAGAGGAAAGGGAGTCAGGCGACGAGTCGAGCCATCAAGTGCAGTTCCTGGAAACTGGCAAGAGTTTCTCCGCATCGACGACAACAAGACGGAGCTGTTCTCCTTCCTGGCTTCTAACGTGGCAGACATTGGCACTAACAAACATCTCATCACCACACAAGGCACTAGCGTTCTTTGCTCCAATCGCCAGGATGTGTCAGCTCTAGCGCCATGCACGCATGAGGAGGCTGACACTCGTATCCTCCTGCACCTACAGGATGCCGTACAACAGGGGTACAGCAAAGTGTCAATACGCACAGTTGATACAGACGTGGTAGTCATGGCCATAGCATCAGCCAATCGCCTCAACATCTCTGAACTGTGGATTGCCTTTGGAGCTGGGAAGAGCTTCAGGTTCATCGCTGCTCATGAGATCGCCAAAGCTCTTGGTCCTGACCGATGTGTGGCCTTGCCGATGTTCCACGCCTTCACTGGATGTGACACGGTGTCCTGTTTTGGCGACAGGGGCAAGAAGACTGCATGGGACACCTGGACCACCTATGGAGACGTCACACCAGCATTCTTCGGGTTCCATGCCAGACCCACGTGCCATTGACGAGTGGATGCAACCTCTAGAGCGATTTGTGGTCCTGCTGTACGATCGCACCAGCACAGAGGAGGGTGTGAACCAGGCAAGGAAACAGCTGTTCAGCAAGAAAGGCAGAGCTATTGATGGTCTGCCTCCTACACAGGCTGCATTCATCCAACACACCAAGAGAGCTGTCTACCAGGCTGGTCACTGTTAGGCCCAAATGATGACCCCTGCTCCAGAGCTTCCGTCACCAAGTGAATGGGGCTGGAACAAGAAGCCTGGTGGTGGATGGAGTATAACCTGGACGACCCTACCAGAAGCATCAGAAACTTGCAGGGAACTCTTGCGATGTGGCTGCAAGAACGGCTGAAGAGGACGCTGCAAATGCCAGAAGGCGGCTCTTCATGTACAGCTCTTTGTCAGTGCGGTGGACAGTGCTCTGAGTGACGCGGCTCACAGAGAACAGTTCATTACTGTTTGGACACAATTTCCATCCTATTGACTTGCAATTATACTATAATAAGCTATTGTGTGTACCTCTGCTACCTACAAAAACAGAAGAAATAATTCTGGGTTTTTTGACACACTTGACGAAGTGGTCCTGATTTCAAAATCGTAACATGACGTAAAAATGATAATAAATCTTATTGTTTAGCTCAAACTAGTAATTATTTGCCATTTCAACTGTTATGTGGACAGTAAAATTGCTGATGTATGATTTATAATACAAAGGAAAAACATTCCCACCCCTAGAATTAATTTAACTTACAATATCAAAGAATTTCAAATAAGCGATGGCGGCCATCTTGAAAATGGCCGCCATTTTTGTCACAGGTCGAATCTGAGATGGCCCTAGATCTAAAAATCACCACAGACGTATAGTCTACATGCGGACCAAATTCCATGCTTGTTTCATCAAACCCACAATACTTTCACCTATCTGCAGTACTAGTATAGGGGTCTTGTCCACAAGATTAACTTCCTTTTGTCCTATATTAACCTCATTCGGCATACACTTATGTCGCGACAGGCTTATTGATTTTCCGAATTGTATGGCGAGTTATCGTCCGATGGCGTCCGACGCAGATTTTCTCCATGTGTATCATTGTGTATTCTTGTCCACGCGATAACTTAACTTCTACTTGGCCGATCTAACCCAAATTTGGCATGGAGCTTTGTCGCGACAATTGGAGGAACCATTTCTATTTCTTGTATCTACTGTGATTTTATGGTGGGCATCTACTATTCCTGTATGATACCAATGGAACAGTGAAAAACACATAGGCCTATATGTACAACCAGCGTAGATACTGGCCAGTCTGTATCTCAATACAGGCTGGCTGGTCTCAATTACATTTGTTTTAACTAAATACCAACTATTGACAGGTCGTTTCTAAGAAAGGATTGGTTCACCGTGCCACCTAATTGGCTTAGTCATCATGCTTTAACTTTAATATTACTTTGCGGATTGCTTCAATATTTGGATACATTTAAACATTCGGAACACACTTATGACTCTATTCACATGACCTTGATCTTCTTGCTGAAACACTTAGCTTTTTTGTGCTTGCTATAAACATCTTTGAGTCACTTATCCCCGACCGGATGCTACAAAATGTTAAAGGACAAAACTATCCAAACGTGCAAGTATTTTCATTTGAACGCACAGCAACATCATGTAGAAACAATTGTACCTATTGTGGAAAGTGATAGGTTTTGGCATTTTTCCGTACTGGATGAGGGTGAGAATTACTATACAAAACTTGGACGCGTTGTTGTAACTGCGGATTTGTCAACAGGGACATTAGATTGTCGTTGCAGCCGGAGAGAGCATTCCTGTATACACAAAAACACATGCCTATGGTATTTATGCGAAAATCAGATGCTGGACGCTTTTCGCAATGGTGATGCAACTAATCTATATGAGAATCCGCCGGAACAGAAATCTTCAATTGATGATGCCGATAATAGAACTCAAGCCGGAATAATAATATATCCTCCAGAAGATGCCGATACAATATCGAGAATGTGTCAGTACATACATGACATGAAGCGGATACCGCTCGACAGTAACGCTACATCGAACCTTCCAAACAAATTTGTTCCCAGTGAAACAGAGTGCTACTATTGCCAGAAACCACTTGGTAAAGCAATTCGGATTACTACAAAGGCATATATTTTGAGCCTAAGTAAAGTTAAATAATCAGAAAGGATTACTGGGATACCTTCTGTTGAAATTAGTGGTGTGTGTTATGGTATATTGATTGGACTATAACGACTTTTGCAGAACTGCTGATAGACATTACTTTTATATTCAACTCGATGTGACCATCTAACTAAGTTATCCACATATACGGTGGTTCGCTCATATGCTAATTACATGTAGTATTGTCACTCGACATGAGCCTTTATACGACTTATACACGAGAGCCTCTATTTGGACAATTTTAGTTCCCCTATACGTACCATGTTACCCGAGGGCCCCTATACAGACCAGTAACGCTAAGCCTCCTGTATGATATACTACATGTACACAAGTGCACCTATTGGGACAATTTTAGTGCCCCTATATCAGTAAGGTTACCACCGTCGCCTCATGTATGTTAAACGATATGTACACATGTGCCCCTATTGTGACCATTTAAGTGCCCCTATACTGACCATGTTACCCGAGGGCCCCTATACAGACCAGTAAGGTTACCACCCGTCGTCTCCTGTATGATAAACTACATGTACGCATGTGCCCCTATTGTGATCATTTAAGTGTCCCTATACTGACCAGGTTACCCGAGTGCCCCTATACGGACCAGTAAGGTTCCCACCCGCCGTCTCCTGTATGATATACTACATGTACATATGTGCCCTTATTGTGACCATTTAGCTGCCCATATACTGACCATGTTACCCGAGGGCCCCTATACGGACCAGTAAGGTTCCCACCCGTCGTCTCCTGTATGGTATACTACATGTACGGATGTGCCCCTATTGTGACCGTCCAAGTTCCCCTATACTCACCAGGTTACCCGAGGGCCCCTGTGCGGACCAGTAAGGTTCCCACCCGTCGTCTCCTGTATGATATACTACATGTACGCATGTGCCCCTATTGTGATCATTTAAGTGCCCCTATACTGACCATGTTTCCCGATGGCCCCTATACGGCCCAGTAAGGTTCCCACCCGTCGTCTCCTGTATGATATAATACATGTACATATGTGCCCCTATTGTGACCATTTAAGTGCCCCTATACTGACCATGTTAACCGAGGTCCCCTATACGGACCAGTAAGGTTCCCACCCGTCGTCTCCTGTATGATATACTACATGTACACATATGCCCCTATTGTGACCATTTAAGTGCCCCTATACTGACCATGTTACCCGAGGGCCCCTATACGGCCCAGTAAGGTTCCCACCCGTCGTCTCCTGTATGATATACTACATGTACGCATGTGCCCCTATTGTGACCATTTAAGTGCCCCTATACTGACCATGTTACCCGAGGGCCCCTATACGGACCAGTAAGGTTCACACCCGTCGTCTCCTGTATGATATAATACATGTACACATATGCCCCTATTGTGACCATTTAAGTGCCCCTATACTGACCATGTTACCCGAGGGCCCCTATACGGACCAGTAAGGTTCACACCCGTCGTCTCCTGTATGATATACTAAATGTACGCATGTGCCCCTATTGTGACCGTCCAAGTTCCCCTATACTCACCAGGTTACCCGAGGGCCCCTATACGGACCAGTAAGGTTCCCACCCGCCGTCTCCTGTATGATATACTACATGTACATATGTGCCCCTATTGTGACCATTTAACTGCCCATATACTGACCATGTTACCCGAGGGCCCCTATACGGCCCAGTAAGGTTCCCACCCGTCGTCTCCTGTATAATATACTACATGTACACATGTGCCCCTATTGTGACCATTTAAGTGCACCTATACTGACCATGTTACCCGACGGCCCCTATACGGACCAGAGTAAGGTTCCCACCCGTCGCCTCCTGTATGATATACTACATGTACACATGTGCCCCTATTGTGACCATTTAAGTGCCCCTATACTGACCATGTTACCCGAGGGCCCGGTGGCCCATACGACCAGTAGGTTCCCCACGTCGTCCCTCCTGGTTATTATATACTACATGTACACATGTGCCCCTTATTGTGACCATTTAAGTGCCCCTATACTGATCCATGTACGGACCGAGGCCCTATACTACAGTAAGGTTCCCACCTGACCGTCGTCTGTCATGTTAGATATACACCATGTATCATCCATGATGCCCCTATGCCCCTGACCATTTAAGTGCCCCTATATTGACCATGTTACCCGAAGGCCCCTATACGGACCAGTAAGGTTCCCACCCGTCGCCTCCTTATGATATACTACATGTACATAAGTTCCCATATTTGGACCATTTTAGTGTCGCGAATGTAACTACATGCCAATATTTGTCACATACAGCACAGTATAATTGTCATATAGTTGTTTTAGATTGTGCTGTTACACAGGCTGATCTGGAGCTACACAGGTGACAAATGTCGTAATATCCATTGTTATAACTGTGACACATGTACAATGGTTCCCTCGTTCACTATATATACTAAGTTACCGCTCGACGTTAGCCTTTACATGGCGTTAGCGTTAGTGTTACACTAGTACTGTTAGGCACGCTGTTCTGTGCTCATACTGGTTACAAATGCCATAAGATCCTTTATCTCAACTCTTGGTAGACATACAAGTGTCCCCTTATATACGTACCAGTGTTACAAATAGATGTGAGTGTTTATATGGCATGTTTATAAGTGCCCCTATATTGGCCATTATTCTGCCCCTATACTGACCATGTTACCATAGTGCCCCTATAGTGACCGTAACGTTACCACCCCTACTGTATTATTGTGGTCATGTCGATATTTTCTTGTTCAAATATGGGTTCTCACTGTAAATCTTACTGCCCCGGGAATGTGCCGTTTTCAACTTTGTTCGTACAGTGTTCTTGGCATAAATAAAACGCATAATTGCAACTCCCAAAGAAAGAGTAGACCGTGGCCGATGGGTAACACCGTCAAACTGCCACGCTTTGATACGGGTTCGCTTCATGGTTCGATTCCAGGGCGTCAGTATTTCTGAGATACTTTGTATTTCCTGCTCGGCTAGTCTTTTCGGATGGACTTTAAAAAGGCGGTCCCGTGTATCAGATTTGAAGGAGAGCCTGGGCACGTTAAAGAACCAGAAGGGACTATTCTAATAAGAGCTAGGCCCCATGGGGCCGGTTATCTCTGTATCCACCTCCTTCCTTTCTCTCCTTCTTGGGAGACGACATGCAAGGTCATCGAGCCAGTGCCGTCGTTAAATCCAAGAATTTACATTTACAACTCCCAAAGATAGGCATCACTTGTGACGGCCTGCAGGAAATAACGAATTGTTATTTCGTGGGAACGAATTAATAACAAAAAAAAGAAGTACGTCCCCTGCGGGGTTCCGTAAAAGTCGGTTACTAGTTCTATTGACATCTATGTATCGACATGACACGTTTCGTTGCCCTGCATCTGGTTCCCTGTAATGAGAGTCTCCCTCCCGAATGTAGAAAGCCATATAGAGAGATAAACAATTTACTATGTAATTGCTACGTATACCCTGGGGATCGGAATCTTGTAAAATGCCAATTTACGTCAATCAATCGGAAGAGTCCATGTGCGTCGGAACAGGGGCCGTTTCACTAAACTTCGTACGACTAAAATGTTCGTAAGTGAATAATTATGATAGTCTGTAAATTTCACATTAGCAATGTTTTCTTGTAAACAATTAATGTATTTACATTTATTGAGCATAGGCTGCAAATGCAGCCTAGGCTCAATAAATGTAAATCCATCAATTGAAATTTTCAGACGATCCTAAATTTGCACTTACGAACATTTTAGTCGTATGAAGTTTAGTGAAACGGGCCCCAGATCCGGCAAATCCTGCTACCACCGGGACAATACTTTTGACAAAGCTACGAGTTTGTATATAACTATTTAGATATAACTATTCATACATACAAAATAAAAACGGCCAGGAATGTAATGATTATTATTAATATTATATATATACATGAACTATGCATTTCCCATATAATGTTGACTTAAACATGAATTTCGGGTTTTATTTTTCGTGCCACCTAGATCTCGTTTGATAATACTATTATTATATCAGCCGATGTTGAACCGTCTCAACGAGAAAGTGTATGTAGTTACCACTCAGTTGAACCGTCTCATGGAGAAAATGTATGTAGTTACCACTCAGTTGAACCGACGAGAAAGTGTATGTAGTTACCACTCAGTTGAACCGACGAGAAAGTGTATGTAGTTACCACTCAGTTGAACCGTCTCAGGGAGAAACTGTATGTAGTTATCACTCAGTTGAACCGACGAGAAAGTGTATGTAATTACCACTCAGTTGAACCGTCTCAGCGAGAAAGTGTATGTAGTTACCACTCAGTTAAACCGACGAGAAAGTGTATGTAGTTACCACTTAGTTAAACCGACGAGAAAGTGTATGTAGTTACCACTCAGTTGAACCGTCTCGACGAGAAAGTGTATGTAGTTACCACTAAGATGAACCGTCTTGACGAGAAAGTGTATATAGTTACCACTCTGTTGAACCGTCTCGGCGTTTACTAATTGAACACGCGGATCTTCCTTCTGCAGAATAAACACAATTATTGTGTCACAGAAAAACACACATGGCGCCGTTTTAAACAAGACAGTCAGTATAAATCAGGATTCAGTTGGTTTCCTTCTTGGACCAGACGTCATTGCATCAATCAATTTACCTCTTACGTTCTCTGATAGCACTTAGCGTAGCCAATAATGGAAACACCCTTCAATAATTCCAGCACAAACATATTTACACAATGCTCTAACATTTGATTGGCCCGTAGCAAGTCTCTGTCCAAAATTTATATCCCAGTAAACTACCACGCCGAACTACTTTCCGTAACCGTGAGGCACAGTTAAAATAATTCTTAAGAAAACGGGAAATAAACACATTTTCTTGGTGAATTCATTTCAAATGCTGGAATTATAAGGAATGAATGGCATTTGTGTTGAATTTATCGGGGATATAAACTTGGAAAAGTCGCGGGAATACTGGACGAGGCCTTCCGGCCTTCGTCCAGTATTCCCGCGACTTTTCCAAGTTTATACCCCGATAAATTCCACAAAAAGGCCATTAATTCCTATAATATAAGAAGCTGTTCAAGATGTGTGGCTGTGACTGGAGACATGTGGCTTATGGAATGTGTGACCAATGCAGCTACTAATCAACTAGCACACTCATGTAATGATAATGATATGCACGTAGCCACAAAAGAAACGATACATATTTTGAAAGCATAAATTATCAAAACCGGCAAACGTACGCATTTGGTCAGAGGATACCTTGTTGTACAAGTCGTGTCGCAAGGGAATGTCCGAAACCGTGTCCACTCAGCCGTTCTTCTGTTACGTCAATTGTGCACGATCTCCCCGATATTCCACACTCTGATGTACATGCACATGTGAAACGACCGGTATGCATACAGGGCTTGTACCCAAACGAAAGAAAAACAAAGTAGTGAAACGGAATGCCGAGATTAAATGAAAATTAGCGACATCGCGCGATTGGAATGTTGGAATCTGGTCGCGTCACGTTGACGTCGCCGCTCAATTTGGAGTATCGCACTTTCCAATAACGCGTCTGGCAGGACGATACAGAACACGTGAATCAGTTGATGATCGCCCCCGTTCAGGCAGGCCACGCGTAACTACACGTGCTCAGGACAGTCACATAAGGATATCCCACTTAAGTAACTGTTCTATCCACTCCATCAACTGCTGCTGTTACGCCTGGTCGAACCAACAACTCGCTGAGCACGGTATTAAACACAGACGTCCGTACAAAGGATCGATACTTACGCCACGTCATCGATGTGATAGGGCACCGTGGGCACGTCAGCACATGCGATGGACTCAGAATCAATGGAATAAGGTGTTTTCAGTGACGAATCCAGATTTTTTTTGGAACGTACAGACGGACGTGACTGTGTCAACAGGAGACGCGGAGAACTCTTCGCTGACGCGTGCGTACGTCAAGTGGACCGGTATGGAGGCGGCAGTGTTATGGTATGGGGTGTCATTTCACCATCGCTCCAGGCTAGTCGTCGTACCAGGAAACCTGACAGGAGTACGTTATCGGGACGAGATACTGGCACCTGTTGTGTTCCCTAATTAACGCCAACAGACAGCTGACGTTATTCCAACAGGACAACACTAGGTGCCACACCGCTCGTGTCTGCACCGCCTACCTCCAGCAGCAGCAGCAGGTGGACGTTCTTCCTTGGCTGGCAAAGTCTCCATATCTGTCGCCAATAGAGCACCTTTGGGATGTGTTGCATTTCTTGAACAAGAGTGGAACGGCGATACCACATAATGAAATCCAGACACTTATCAGGTACATGCGTCGATGCTGTATTGCTGTTATGGATGCAAATGATGGTCATACGCGCTACTGACTTCAGTGTGACATCGTATGGTGACCCCTACGTGATTCGCAACGGTCTGACGTCAGCATACGGTGGTTAACTTGACATTTTGTCAATGAAATTATCACAAGACATTTGAATTTCATGCTATATTTGAGAATAAAGTAAAATGTAATGTCTACAATACATTTATTCACAGTCATATAAATGTATCATTTCTTTTGTGACTACGTATATATTGCTTCTTGTAAGCATGACGGGAGTTTCTTTGATGGACTGGTGACCCGTGCTGATCCTGATCAGACTGTGCGGATGCACATGCTGATCTGGATCCACACTGGTCGCAAAACCCATAAGCCCACGTTTTTCCAGTCACAGCCAAATTTACACCCGATATATCAAGCATTTAATTCTTCTGTAAAAGTCAGAATTCAGTCTCATCGATCTAAATAAATACAGACATTTATGCATAAAACCTCTGTTTGATAGAAGCGTCTTTAATTCCATAATACGGCTGTGGCGGGAAATGATGATCATGTGTTATGCGACAAGTGTAGCCCCATATATCATAACAAATAATTACAAAATGTACGATATTTTCCGTAAATGACCTCGAAAGTTGACGAAATTTTCAGAGCAAATCCGCATTTGCTTTGTAAATTCCGTCTTTCGACCTCATTTACAGAAAATACTAGTATCACAGTTTCTGTATGTAAATATTTTCAATGAAAAATCACACATCTTCGGTAGAAAATCATATGTCACGGTGGGTTTTGTTTCTGCTACAGTCAAAACCTTCAAGAACGGCCATCGCTCCACAACAACCCTCTCTCTGTAACAACCATCAGTTGACATACTAAGTTGATAAATGACAACATATTTAACCTATCTACAACAACTGTCTATGTGCCTTGCCATGTGCCTTGTAATGGGCTGTAGCCTATTTCACCAACATTGCAAAGTGTACTTATCTAGCAAAGTATATACTTTGGGGGAGTTTTCATTTATTTTTCCCGAAATGCTTTATGTCCTATAGAACTAACGACTGCATACATTTGATGATTAAAAGTATACAGAATTATTATACTGAATGTATTACATTATCACAGCCAAAATGGCTGTGATAATGTAATAAATTCAGTAAATAAAAAATAATAAATTTTTCATAAATTAGAAAATTTCTCCCTCAAAGAATACTTTGCTAGATAAGTATACTTTGCAATGTTGGTGAGTGAAATAGGCTACTGATGTTGTCGCGGTCTGTATTTATTTCGGAAATATCCATATATGATTATAAATGGGTCACGCCATGTGATGTTGTACCTTCGGACACTGCGTAATTTCATGAAATACGTTTACAAAATTTAAATTATTTTCCGTAAATGGCGTCAAAAGTCAAAAGAGTACATGCGTAATTGGACTCGATGTGACGTATCAGATTAGAACACTCTTTTAATTGTAGATTTGTATATAATTTCTGAACAAAGTTTTCTATATTTTTATATTATTATTATTTCACCTAAAACACGTTATGTTTCACAAATTATGCATCCTAGTACACGGATCCCGTACATATATTACAAAATAGTTTGCTTTTGCTTATCACATTATATACGATAATATATAGGACTAATAGCATACAACACAAACTTTGTGTCAGTTGATCAAATAAAATTGTGCGTTTGTTTGATACGTGTCATATGCATTCCATAAAACGGAAAACCACATAGTTTGAATATCCCAGGCATTATCTGTGACCAGGGAGCCGTTTCACTAAACTTCGTACGACTAAAATGTTCGTAAGTGCAACATTTTGATAGTCTGTAAATTTCACACTAACAGTATTTTCTTGTAAACAATTATTGGGTTTACATTTATTGAGCATTATGCAGCCTATGTTCAATAAATGTAAATCCATAAATTGAAATTTCCAGACGATCCTGAATTTGCACTTACGAACATTTTAGTCGTACAATGTTTATTGAAACGGCCCCCTGGGTCTCAAGACTATATATATTGTCTTTACATCGATCAGTTCTTGTAATTGTATCATAACATGTATGTTCTGCTGTTGCTCTAAATCCATTTTACCGTGTCGTCTCAGCATACGGATATTGCTGACGATGTGTGTGGTGGCACTATACAATTATCGTCTTTTGAGGAGGTGTACTTGAGATTTACGGACCTGAGAAAAGTACTGTTTACCGAGGCCGAAAGCGGGAGTGAACATCACTTTTCGAAGATCCGTAAATCTCATGTACACCAACTCAAAAGACTATAATTATTTTATTATATGACCCTTACCACGAATATTCAGAACATCAGTAATAGTCACTAACAGTGTAAACACAATAACATTTATATGTATTAGTACCGTATTTATTTGGATTATTCAGATTTACGCATGCGCTCTAAATAGGTGAACAATACATGAATAATTATACACATCTCGGACCGGTGCGAGAGTGCTTATTCGTGCAAACAAACCGTTCAGATGTCTACATTCAATTTCTAGACAAACACGTGGCCGTGTTTCGGCCAATGAGAATGACTGACATACTTAGTCATATAATAACATCGGATGATCGCATGTTGTTACGTTCAAATAAATAATTCCCACTCGTTCCACATCATGTACCATACTAACAATAACAGCCAGGTTATGAAATAAATTATGTCAATTATCGTATCGGTGTTTTCGCCTGTAAGGATTTCGACAGTGAGACATATTTGCTGTAAATGGCATTGAACGTTGACATAAATGTCAAAGCACATGCGGAATTCCGCATGTGCTTTGAAATTTGTGTCAACGCAACCTCATATGCATTATCGATCAGCTATTACCTCCCTTAGATTTATTAGCTAACCTTGCAAGCTCTTCAACGGCTGAGATAACAATGGCATAGATATTCACTACCAGTAAGTAAATCTAGCAATGAGTTATATGTCAATGATCAGGGAAATCAATAGTTCTTATATATATTTTAGCAACGTTATATTGTGTTTCGCAACATAGGCCGATTCTTTCGTTTCCATTTGTTTTCTCAAAATCAGAGATAGTGTGTAAATGACATGTATGTGCATTTTCTTAATTTGTCCATAAAGATATCCAAATGTGTGTGATATGTATCCGTGACCAATCTATTAAAACTTTCAATTCAATTCCATGATCCTGATTCAAATGACACATCGAGTATAACCTTTTCTCTAAATCATGAGAAGGTGGGTAATTCCAGAGCTGGACATATTACAGCGTAATAAACTTCAATAAGCGCAGATGGTCGGAATCTGGTGAGCCCAGGTGGGGGATGGGGGTGAGGGGGAGCTGTCGTCATGGTCAAGTTCTCGCAGTTCTTGAAACCGTATGCTACAATCATCAATCAAACCCCTGGGATAATCATCGCGTGCTGTCTCACCTTCGTTTGACAGGTTTCGTCACACCATTCCGGCTATCCCTGTGTGATTCACAAGACTTCTCGATGTCGTAAATACACCAACAAGCTTTGTTCGTATATTTACGACATCGAGATGCTTTGGGAATCGTGTGAGCCCTGGAATCAGCTGTGGTGGCGAAGTTCCCGTAGCAGCGCTTGCAGTAACTACATTAACCAATTACAGCATCCTCGCCAATCATCGCGGTCTGTCTTAGGCACGATACGCTTGACAGGTTTACCCGCAAAATGCCGGCTAACACTGGAATGTAAACACAGCACAGTGCGAGATGATGATGATTCACAAAACACCCCGTAGTTGTAACTAAACTAAAACATGAATCAACATAAAGACAAAAATAAAGACACGCACTGACTCTGAAAACTATCTTGGAATAAGTTCTCATAGTCTTAATATGTAAATTACTATCGTATACTCTTACACTATTAATGGATATATAATCTAACAAACCGCGATAATAATGGATTCAACTGCGTCTTAATAAATAGTGCTTGGGTTTCAGCTGAAAGAGGAGAATTGCCCCACGATGAGCCAAGATCAGGCGTATGTGTGGCTGTGGCTGGAGAAATGGAGCATATGGCAAATGTAACCGGCTTACCTCAGGCCTGACCTTCTCGCATCATTCTGAAGCCTGGGAAGGATGTAGGCGATATTGTTGTCGGCGTGACAAGTTTGGGGGCTGTTTCACTAAACTTCGTACGACTAAAGTGTTCGTATGTGCAAAATTATGACAGTCTGTGAATTTCACATTAACAACGCTTTCTTATAAACAATTATTGGATTTACATTTATTGAACACAGGCTGCATGAAAATCCATCAATTGAAATTTCCAGACGATACTAAATTTGCACTTACGAACATTTTAGTCGTATGAAGTTTAGTGAAACGGACCCCTGGTTTTGTCAGATGATTTAATAGTTGATATTCAGCTACTATTTCCTACGGAGCCCCGCAGTGGACGTCGAATTTTTTGTTTATTAATTCGCCAAGAAATAACAATTGTTATTTCGTGGAAACGAATTAATAACAAAAATCCTTGTCATGCATCGCGTCAGGTTTGATATTTACTACGCCGTGTCCGAATTAGATCGCACCAAGATGCCATCAAAAATACAGAAAAACAACAGTGTTTGCGTTAATTGATCTAGACCTTTATGAATGACATGATGAAAATTATGAAGTACCACAAGAAAATTGATAAATCACGCAAGCCGAAGTACACATCTCCACGGCATCCAAAAGCCTTCTACATAACTATTTAGGGACAAGCTGTTCAGACTACATGTCACCCATTCGAATGGGTGATATCACCTATTCAGATCCGAACGCGTGATATCACCCATTCGAATGGGTGATATCACCTAGTTGAATGGGTGATATCACCTATTCGAATGGGTGATATCACCAATTAGAAATGAATAGATGATATCATCCTTTCAAATCGGTGATATCATCCTTTCGAATCGGTGATATCATGTATTCGAATCGGTTATATGACCGATTTAAAATGAAAGGGCGATATCACCTATTCGAATGCACGCTATCACCCATTCAAATTAGTAATATCACCTATTCGAAAGGGTAATATCACCCATTCATTCTTAATTGTATGGGGCACCGTTTTGGACTTTAATAGCACTTTGTGATATCACCCATTCGAATGGGTGATATCATATATTCGAAAGGATTATATCATCCATTCGAATGGGTGATATCATCTATTCGTCTTGAATCAGTGATATCATCGATTATAATACATGATATCACCGATTCGAATGGGTGATATCACCTATATCGAAAGGGCGATGTCACCCATTAATTCTGCATTGGTGATATCACCGATTCGAATGAGTGATATCACAAAGTGTTATTAAAGTCCACAACGGCGCCCCATAGTATACATGTATAAACTGGCGTAAAATACAATAAACTATCTTGTCTCAGATCGTGAAATGTATAATGAAAAACAGTTGTAATGGCCGCGGGAAGTACATTTCGTTCTGAAAAAAAAAATTTATATTCCATATCAAATTATGTTTGTTCAAAGATGTTGACAGAGCTATGGCATAACAGAGGCGTTTTCAAAATGTATGTCCATTTGCCAATTCAGTATTTTCATTAGGCCATACCATATCTTTTCTATGTTAAGCGTCCACCCAGTTGACCAAAACCTACCTACGTATCCAGTAAAAACAAACAAGGCCGTGAACAAAAAATGAAGGTAAATTTATGTTAAAAACAGGAAGTATTGAGCATAAATTTAAATTTCAGCCAGCAAACTTTAGAAAAAGTAAGAAAAAAATACTCTTATTAAACTTATTAAGTGGACGGATTTAATACTTGGACAAGTCCCCCAATCAGTGTCCATATTACTTCACCAGTAAATAGTGTAAAATAGCATAAACATTGTGTTTGTTTTTTCACAGAACCACTTTCAAAACCTACGCGCACGCGGACACTTAACCGAGAAAGAATTTGATATGGCCTTAGTTTGATAATAGTGCTGTTTTGTACCGAACTGATTGCAATGGTGTCAGAATATCACGTGTTATGTCAATCGGAGATTAGCGTTTATCCCATGGCTTCCTTCTCGCTTCCAGTGAAGGTCAATGCCTCTCAAACATAGAATACTGTTTCCAGTAAAGGAACTAGTATCAACATTGCAACATTGCTAGGTCGGACACACCCTCGTATCATAGCAAAAGAAATAATGTGTTTAAGGCTCTAACGTCAATAGTGTAGTGGCAAGTTCATAATATGATCATTAGAGAAGTATCGATATCCTGCAGAAATACTTAGAATGCATGGAAAATTACATGTTTAACAAAATGTTATTTTGTTATGATACGAGGTAGTGTCCGACGAAAGCTAGACGCCTTGTTCATATATATAGAGTTATACCGATGAAAGCCGAAACACGCCGCATGCCTATGGCTGATATGTCCGTTTCTGTAAATAGCTGGTATGTCCGTTTCTGTGAATAGCTGATATTTCCGTTTTTGTGAATAGCTGGTATGTCCGTTTTTGTAAATAGCTGATATGTCCGTTTCTGTGAATAGTGATATTTCCGTTTTTTGTGAAAACTGGTATGTCCGTTTTGTAAATAGCTGATATGTCCGTTTCTGTGAATAGTTGGTATGTCCGTTTCTGTAAATAGCTCTGCTGGCATGTCCGTTTCTGTAAATAGCTGGTATGTCCGTTTCTGTAAGTAGCTGATATGTCCGTTTATGTAAATAGCTGGTATGTCCGTTTCTGTAAATAGCTGGTATGCCCGTTTCTGTACAGAGCTAGCATGTCCGTTTCTGTGAATAGCCGATATGTCAGTTTCTGTGAATAACTGGTATGTCCGTTTCTGTAAATAGATGGTATGCCCGTTTCTGTAAATAGCTGGTATATCCGTTTCTGTAAATAGCTGCTATGTTCGTTTTTGTAAATAGCTGGTATGTCCGTTTCTGTGAATAGCTGATATGTCCGTTTCTGTGAATAGTTGGTATGTCCGTTTCTGTAAATAGCTGGCATGTCCGTTTCTGTAAATAGCTGGAATGCCCGTTTCTGTAAATAGCCGATATGTCCGTTCCTGTGAAAGCTGGTATGTCAGTTTCTGTAAATAGCTGGTATGTCCGTTTCTGTAAATAGCTGGTATAGCTGATATGTCCGTTCCTGTGAATAGCTGGTATGTCCGTTTCTCTGAATAGCTATGTCGTTTCTGTAAATAGCTGATATGTCCGTTTCTGTAAATAGCTGGTATGTCCGTTTCTGTAAATAGCTGATATGTCCATTTCTGTGAATAGCTGATATGTCCGTTTCTGTGAATATTTGGTATGTCCGTTTCTGTGAATAGTTGGTATGTCCGTTTCTGTAAATAGCTGATATGTCCGTTTCTGTGAATAGTTGGTATGTCCGTTTCTGTGAATGGGTAGTATGTCCGTTTTTGTAAATAGCTGGTATGTCCGTTTCTGTCAATAGTTGGTATGTCCGTTTCTGTCAATAGCTGATATGTCCGTTTCTGCGAATAGCTGATATGTCCGTTTCTGTGAATAGCTGATATGTCCGTTTCTGCGAATAGCCGATATGTCCGTTTCTGTGAATAGCTGATCTGTCCGTTTTTGTAAATAGTTGGTATGTCCGTTTCTGTGAATAGTTGGTATGTCCATTTCGGTGAATAGTTGATATGTCCGTTTTTGTGAATAGCTGGTATGTCCGTTTCTGTGAACAGCTGATATGTCCGTTATGACATTTTCTGTGAATAGCTGATAGCTGACAGTTTTCACAGACTGCGTCATAACGACTTATGTACATGAAGCCTATAAGGACACGTTGACATTATGATATGGGGGCTTATTGAGTTTGCTACAAGTGTATCTTCAGACAAGCTAGTAGACTCTTGCTGTCTCATATACATTGTTCCCATCTGAAAAGCGAACATTGTATGCGCTATGCTCGGTATAGGCTACACGGGTAACAAAATATGTATACCTGAATAGACTATGCCAATGCTACACTGGTGACACTCTCAATATTTGCTCTGTTTGCCAAGACGAATCACATACCCCCGTTCACTGTATATGTCCATAACACTGTCTAATGACAGACGATCAGGCAATGGTCCCATTACCGCCCGTGATCAAACGGGCGCTTAAAAGGTACGTAAGTCTGGAGGTTGCAAATCATATAGTCTTTGTGCGGATCTGAGAAATATTTACCATTAGCATAACCAATCACATTCTGTCGATTTTTATATCCGTAAAGACACCGGAACACAATTTCTAATAATCAAATACAATTAATATTTATTATCCAATACCTCAGAGGACATCTTACATAAGTCAATCATACATCTGGGGGCCGTTTCACTAAACTTCGTACGACTAAAATGTTCGTAAGTGCAAACTTATGATGGTCTGTAAATTTCACAATAACACATTTTTCTTATAAACAATTATTGGATTTACATTTATTGATCAAAGGCTACATATGCAGCCTTTGCTCAATAAATGTAAATCCATCAATTGAAATTTCCAGACGATCGTAAATTTGCACTTACGAACATTTTAAGTCGTACGAAGTTTAACGAAACGACCCCCTGTATCATATACATGACCCTGTGCAGATAAAGCAATGCATGTGTTGCCTAAAACATTGATTCGGCTCCTCTGTTGTATTTAAATTGACAAACACCACAATATGTCATCGTATTGAGCAATGTACTAGTTAGTTGCGAACAGTAACTCTTGCAATCTACTCCCGTACGGTACGAGTAAATTGCAAGAGTAACTGTTCGCAACTAGGTACTCTGTATGTAGACATCAACATTACATTTCAACAACAGGTATCTTTATTTGACAATGCATTTTACTTTTTTATACTGATTCCTTTTGGTGAAACGTGTACATGGCAATTCAGTTGAACAACATATCGCCCCATTAACGTGTTTTTACTCTCTACATCTAAGATCAATGGTCATTAAAGTTAAGCCAGCTACATTATTAATGAGAGAATAATAGCATGCCGTGAATAAATGGCGTTACTGTCAGATATACAGACACAACGATATTTATACGTAAACCTTCCTGGATTTCCTCTGTCCAATACACTACCGCCGGCGCTAATCTTGCCACTATTTGTCAATTTCTTTATGTCAGTTCCAGATAAGCTGCGTATTTGCTTAAATACCCAATTACAATTGCCAAAAACCCAATTGAAATAAATCAGACGAAGCGAGTATCAAAAAGCAATGCATAATTTATGGTACCTTTATCATGCAGCATAAAACAATAAACATACCACAAATATAGCAATTTTTTTTTCCATGAAAACATATCTTGGTATTTCATTAGAATTGTCTCCAAGGAGACATTTCTAATAAAATGCCAAGACATGTTTTAATTTCGAAGCAAACTATTGAATAATTGCTGTCTGTTGATGTGTAAACAGTACTGCGATTTTATTTTACCCAATTAAAATTTTTAAATACCCAATTGCTTCAGAAATGATGGAGTAACAATACTCAATTACCAATTCCTTATCGGGAGCCCTGAATATACTTGAATATTGTGTTGAAATCAAACAGCTTGATTGGATGAGCCTGAGCTGTGCTACAGCTAAGGCTTAGACAATCAAACTGCGAGTAGGCATTGGCAATATACGTTCAGACGCATCGCTAAGCTGGGCAAGATTGACGCAGGCGATTGTGTAATATACATGGACCCGCATAGCCGTTTTTCGCAAATATTATTTTTAAAATGCAATAGTTTTATGACATGACACCGGGTATGGAAGGTGTTCGAGCCAATTCTCACCCTTAAATATAAGCCGAATGGATGAATGAATGAATATATGACACCGAAAGTTGTGACAAAATAGAATGTCATGTTAAAATGTCTGCGTTTTCACTTGTCGACTTCTTAGCGTAAACTATGACCGCGGGGTTTGCAAACAATGCAGATCCATATGGAAGGTAATATCCGCCATAATTATATTTGTATTGTGCTTTCTTGCTGATGGCAATACAACTTCCATGTGTGTTATTGCATTCGTACTTTGTATTGATGACAATTCTGTGTCCTGTGTGTATATGTCATTGCTACTTCTATACTTGTTATTCATTCGTGATTTGTATTATATTTGAAATCAGCTTGATTTGTGTTGTATTTGTCTTCATTACGACTTCATTTCTCGTATTTACATTGCCAGTATTGTTACGTCCTAATGTGAAGCAAAAGTAAGAATAAAGCACTTCGCACTTAGCATAAGGCCGATAGCAGCAAGGAAGTACACAGGAAGTAAGCATCAATCCACAGGCAGTAAGCACACAGCCACACGCAGTGAGCAATATAGCCACAAGCCGAATGACGCAAGCAATATTGGTGATATAGTGCCTCATTATGACGCCAGATGGCACTGCTGTCAAAGTTAGGAATCCTCCGACTAATAAATAATAGTACGAGATCTGATTGGCTGTTTGAGGCACACCTCCAATGCCGGTGTTGATGTAAGATTTCTCCCACAAATTATCACAGTATAGGTTAGAAGACACCAAATAGTTTTACTGTATACTGTAACCGAATCCCATCCAATAAGGCCAGTCTCTCCTACTTTCACTATTCGTATGTATGTTGTGGGACCTACTTGTACATGACCTGCAGCCGGTCTGTATGAATTAAACAATAGGTTCACTTACTCCTAAGAAATAAAAATCCAACCTCGTCATGTCCCCCAATAGTGTTTACATTTTCTTTTGGCCACGGAAATTCTGTTTACATCACATGACCAACACCCCCACATGTTTCTCAAGTGAAACTGGGTAGTAATGGATCAAGATTTGCAAGCAAACCGTGTCAGTGACCTCAAAACACCCGCACGAATTTGTTCATACCGGACTACTATTACCCCCTTGACGACTTCGCACCATTTATTATTCTCTAACCTATATTAACTAAATTGCATATATGCATATATATATATATTGCATATATATATATATATATATGGTGTTTGACTTACTAATGTGTGTTATATATATATGTATCCTCATAATTATTACATAATTATGTACGTAATTGAAAACAATCTGTTTCATAGTAAGTTACACATATGGTAGCTTGCACAGGTTGACTGTCAAACTGGCCCGTTACCGATGCAAACCAATAACCATCCGGGACCAGACTAAGGTGGCCCACCACCATTGATTTTCCCTAAAACACTAACCAGTTACCACACATTTTGCTATTCTCTGCTACTTTCATTTTTATTATGGATGTTGTGGGACCTATTTTCCAATAGCCTGCACTTATTCTGCTCTGGATCTTGACTAATTAAAATATAGATTTAATTATTGTTGAAGCTGGGGTCCCATCTAGTAGGTACAAATGTTTCTTTACGGAAATTAAATAAGTGTATAATTGCAACTAGTCCACCACTTTTGAAAATTACGAGTGCCAGCTGCACAGATATAATTATTTAGTAATCTTTAATGTACTCATAGAGACTCGCGGTGGTATCAAGCTAGTTCCATATGAAAATGATGCAGTATTTTTAAATTATTTATATCAACTAAATGCTGAATAAATATTTTTGACGACATGTCATAAAGTATGATATTGCAAATCAAAAAATAAATAATTGGAATAAATAGTTGCTTCCGTTATCATTTTAACGAAACACGGTTATCACCCCTGATATAAAAAGTTTGATATAAAATGTATAATAATGTCAATTAGTACATCTGGTAATGGTAAATCAATGTTTATTTTGCCAGAAAAATGTCAGATTGAAAGAATAAAGAAAAATATGTCTCCCTATATTATAACCTGGCATGTAGCACTCTATGTTTAAGGTTAGAGAAATGGAGTATGCAAAAGTAGTCCGGCATAAACAATAGTCCAGCTGTTTTAAGGTCACAGACACAGTTTGCTTGCAAATCTTGATCCATTACTACCCAGTTTCACATGAGGAACATGTTGGGGTGTTTTTAACATCAGTTTTCAGCATATTTGAAGCATTTAAAAGGAAAAACTGAGCCTGTTGGTCACGAAATAGTGTAAACAATATTGGGGGACATGACGAGGTTGGTCCTACAACATCCATACGAACAGTGAAAGTAGGAAAGACTGGCTGAGATTCGGTTAAATTATACAGTAAAACTAGTTGGTGTCTTTTAACCTAAACATGGCGCAACAGAAAAGGCGGCATCAATCTACATCAACACCGTTAGGGACATGTAACCAATTTAGAGAGCAACGCATTGTAGGACAGGTACCAGCATATAAATGATTTTAGGGAGAACTATTTTAAGTTTTAGCAGCGCACCTGGCGTCATAATGGTTGTTCCCAAATTGCTGTTGCAATTAGTGTTATCAATCGGCGCGGCTTAGCGAGCTAACAAAGCGCATAGCAAAACAGCGATGCAATAATCAATAATGGAACTCCGGATGTCACTAACAATGAAGCATCAAGCCACTTAGAATGTAATCAACACAAACGCATTGGAACAGTACCAATGAATAAAGCATTAAGCCACATACATAGCAATGTAATAAGACGGATAGAACTTAGAATGTCATCAGCCAGCAAGCATCAAGCCACATATAATTGTAATAAGACGGCTAGAACTTAAAATATCATCAGCCAGCAAGCATCAAGCCAAATATAATTATGGCAGATATTACCTCCCATAGGAGATAACATGGGCCACTATATTCTGGTAGAGCAGACTTCGCTTCAATAGCTGACGCTCGTACTAGAGTTCGGTCTCATAAGACGTTTTTCATTGTATCTCCTGGCTTAACGCCAGTAACCCGAGTATCACTGGGACAAGCAGAGAACGGTTACAGTGATACTCGGGTTACTAGAAATGATTACGATAACTTCTCACACAGAATTAAGTAATATTATTGGTAGCAAGGTTAAAACATCATTGTCCAAACTATTCATAGTATCGGCCACCAGCTGGCAACATGGAACTTATACAGTGGAACCTATCTAAACCGGACACCCTGGGGAGGTCCACTGTAATTAAGCACTCCATGAACAGTGTGTGTCATTTTCAGATACGTGAATGAAATAAATTACAGTGAAACAGTGTTTACGAATATTTTAGTCCTACGAAGTTTAGTGAAACGGCCCCCATGTCTCTAAATCGCCGTGGAATTTTAAATTTCAATAATCTAGAAACAAAACTGCTGTCTGTGAACATGATATAGACTTAGATTAACGGCAGTGCGTGGGCGTCAACTCCATGTCTAGGAGGAAGGTGGATGTGGTCCGTCACTAGAATGGTGCCATCTCATCACACCTATTTTCTTGGTACATTAGAACCTTTCTAAACCGGACACCCAGGGCTGTGCGCATGTCATGTGTTTATCAGAAAGCATTGTGCTACTTTCTTCTTTTACGTGGGTTCAAGGGTCTTATTTGGGGTAACTCTTTCTCTATTATTCTTACAATGAACGGCTTAAGATCTGGTTGATGAGCCCGATCTTCGCCACTCCCTCCACCTACACCCTACAGCAACCCGTATACACAGCAGTCACTGACTCGTCTATTAGCATGTATTCTGGGAAACAATTAAAACGATTGTCCTGTGACATCGACCTCGCGATTGGACCTGATCGGAAAGCTCGATCAGGTCCAATCGCGAGGTCGATGTCCCGATCGGCCATTTAGTGCGTGAAGCATTATCCTAGCTTACACTATGGTGGTTCGTTCGGGACAGCTCATATCGTCTCTTAGAATCTAGATTCGATAGAAAGGACGTAAGAACGTTTCGTTAGTTCGTTCCTATGCCACGTAGGGATGAATTTTCAGAACCGCAAGTTCGTTCGTTCGTTCCTTCGTTTATACGCCGCGCAGAGAGGAAATTATATTTTATACGCAGAGATGAAAATCAAAATTAAGAACCGCAAGTTCGTTCCTTCGTTTCAACGCCGCGTAGTGACGGAAATTAAGGTACTTAATGTTCGTCTCTTCGCGACATACAGTGGGGTCAGCGTGTAAGTGCACACACGAACGAACACGACAGGTTGGTTCCAACCTGTCGCGTTCGTTCGTGTGTGCACTTACACGCTGACCCCACTGTAGAAACGAAGACACGAAATGTCACTAGCGAGCCACCACGTAATTAGTAGTATATCACATTAGTCGGCATGATTACATTAGCTGAGAGAGTACTACAATCTGGTCGATATGCAATACGCCAAAACCGACTATGTGGCTGGTCATAAACAACACTGACAACAAAGGAGACAGGCCATGTGATTTTGTACCTAAGAAAATGTGCGATTATTTTTATGAAAATATTTACGGAAACTCTGATATTTTCTGCAAATGACGACGAAAGTTGTCGAAAGTTTCATAGCAAATGCGGAATTATTAGGCACAACACCACATAGCTTGTCTAAAATGCGATGATTGACCTTTTGCCATAACGTGTTTTTCACATGTTGACCAAACTCAGGCCATAGCCACCGAGTTCAAGTATACGTTGACCGATGTATATTGACCAAAGGGGATATCATTACTAATATGGCTAACGCAAGCACGCAGCTAGTCAACGGCCGAGTATGACTGTTGTTATTGAATTGTAATAACGCCCGTTGTTGTTCCTGTGTAGGACACAGGCATTCGGCGTGTTTCGGCTTTCATCGGTATAACTCTATATATATGAACAAGAATTCTAACTTTGGTTGGACACGACCTCGTATCATAACAAAATAGCATGTTTACAATTGTAATTTTCTATGTATTTCTTACAGGATAACGATACTTCTCAAATGATCATATGAACTTGCCACTACAATATTGACGTTAGAGCCTTAAACACATTATTTCATTTGCTATGATACAAGGTTGTGTCCGACCTAGGAAAACCAGCTGTAATTCGATATTCTTTGCATAATTATCTTCTAACTACACGTATGTTATTTTAGCAAGATAACAATAATCTCAAACGAACATGTGCACTTTCTGTCAAAATATTCACATTAGCGTTAATAAAATCGCGGAATTTGTTATGATACGAGGTTGTGTCCGACCAAAATTGGAAGCCTTGTTCATATATATAGAGTTATACCGATGAAAGCTGAAACACGCCGAATGCCTGTGGTGTAGGGCAATGCCATTTTACATGAACAGTTCCCCAATGCAACTTTGGGAAGGTCTGTGTTTCAGATGTACATGGTGGAATGTCATTATGTAATTATGATTTCATCTACAAATGAGACAAGCCATTTAATTATGCCACCGGGTTTCGAAGAAACGGGTGGCATATAGTGTTTGGACCGTCCGTCTGTCCGTCTGTCCGTCTGTCTGTCTGTCTGTCTGTCCGTCCGTCCGTCCGTCACACTTTTCGGTTAACCACTTTGTCACAGTTTCTCAAACTGGCCATAGCATCTACATAAGTTGCTTAATCGCTTCAATACTTCAACACTTCATTCATTGATATGTGTGCCACACCTACCTTTTCATAATTTATATGTCCTTCGCCTTTTTACCTTCACCAGGTTACTTAAATGACTTAACAATTTTGGTTAACCAGTTCGTCACAGTTTCTCAAATTGGCCATATCATCTACATAAGTTGCTTAATCGCTTCAATACTTCAACACTTCATTCATTGGTATGTGTGCCACACCTGCCTTTTCATAATTTATATGACCTTCGCCTTTCCACCTTCACCAGGTTACTTAAATGACTTAACCACTTTGTCACAGTTTCTCAAATATGCTGCAGGTGGCATCCGCGTTCGACAGACGCATTTCTTGTTTTATATTGTTTTAAAGTAAATTTTCGACCACATGGTCTTTATCAAAACAGTATGAAAACGGATCGGCAGTCCTATGTGACGTCCATAGTGTAGCAGTAAACCATCTTTATCAAAATAGTATGAAAATGGATCGGCAGTCCTGTGTGACGTCCATAGTGTAGCAGTAAACCATCTTTATCAAAATAGTATGAAAATGGATCGGCAGTCCTGTGTGACGTCCATAGTGTAGCAGTAAACCATCTTTATCAAAATAGTATGAAAATGGATCGGCAGTCCTGTGTGACGTCCATAGTGTAGCAGTAAACCATCTTTATCAAAATAGTATGAAAATGGATCGGCAGTCCTGTGTGACGTCCATAGTGTAGCAGTAAACCATCTTTATCAAAATAGTATGAAAAATGGATCGGCAGTCCTGTGTGACGTCCATAGTGTAGCAGTAAACCATCTTTATCAAAATAGTATGAAAATGGATCGGCAGTCCTATGTGACGTCCATAGTGTAGCAGTAAACCATCTTTATCAAAATAGTATGAAAATGGATCGGCAGTCCTATGTGAGTCCATAGTGTAGCAGTAAACCATCTTATCAAAATAGTATGAAAATGGATCGGCAGTCCTATGTGACGTCCATAGTGTAGCAGTAAACATCTTTATCAAAATAGTATGAAAATGGATCGGCAGTCCTATGTGACGTCCATAGTGTAGCAGTAAACCATCTTTATCAAAATAGTATGAAAATGGATCGGCAGTCCTATGTGACGTCCATAGTGTAGCAGTAAACCATCTTTATTAAAATAGTATGAAAATGGATCGGCAGTCCTATGTGACGTCCATAGTGTAGCAGTAAACCATCTTTATCAAAATAGTATGAAAATGGATCGGCAGTCCTATGTGACGTCCATAGTGTAGCAGTAAACCATCCGGTTTACTACACTATGGACGTCACATAGGACTGCCGATCCGTTTTCATACTATTTTTATAAATACCATGTGGTCGAAAATTTAATAAAAAAATTGACTTTAAAACAATGTGTATTAAATGTGCTTCCCTTTGGAGGAAAATTACTACATTTAATTTTACCTTAGAAGATTTGTCATGAAATATATTACAAAAACGGTGATATTTTCCATAAATGACGTCAAAACTGGACGAACTATTAATTTCTCTGAAAATTTCGTCAACTTTCGATAACATTTACGGAAAATATCATACCGTTGTGTAAATATTTTCCCCGAGATAGCGCACATATCGTTTACACACGTACACAATTATCACATTGCTTGTCTCAAATGATGAACGTGAATCGTTGCCGCGTTTACTATAAACGCGTGTATATAGCGATTATGTACCGATACTTTGTTATTCCGCTCTGGATTGATCTGTAAATGCAAATGTAAATAGAGAATAGTAGGTTAGTGCCGTGAATGGGAAAATATCTGGTAAGGCTTAGGAAACGGGATGGGCGAGGCTCTGCCGAGCACATCCCGTTTCCGTGCCGCGCCAGATATTTTTCCAATTCACGGCACTAACCTACTATTCTATTTATCCCTACAAATGGCTTTAAAATGCCAAAAAAAAAAATAACCCCAGCCACCGCACATATTCATACGCAGTGATTAGGTCATATTGACAGGATATCAAAACTGGTTCACGGCACCGTGTTTCACGGCACATACGCGCTGTGTTGACTGGATAAATACATGTTCAAGACCTGAGTATGACACCAACGGCACGTATTTGTTGTACGTGGTGTGATCAACGTTAGTTATATTATTCATTAGTACTGAAGGAGTGCTTGTATTGTAGCCAATATAATAAGAGTCAGGCTCTGGAATTACCCCCACCCCCTTCCCACATCCGGCACACACTAACCGCCCTCGTAATTGAAGTTGACCGTTGACATGAAGTACAGAAATATGACTGATTTGTGGCTGGAACTGGAGGAATGGCGCCTATTGGTATTGCGACCAGTGCAGATCCAGACCAGCTTTTGCAACAACACAGTTGGATAAATAAGAGATGTTTAAATAATAGAAATATTCAATAATATACATTCAGCATACACAACTGCACATGTATGGGTTGGGCTTAAATAATAGAAATATTCAATAATATACATTCAGCATACACAACTGCACATGTATGGGTTGGGCTTAAATAATAGAAATATTCAATAATATACATTCAGCATACACAACTGCACATGTATGGGTTGGGTCTTAAATAATAGAAATATTCAATAATATACATTCAGCATACACAACTGCACATGTATGGGTTGGGTTTCAGATACACAACTGCACATGTATGGGTTGGGTTTCAGATACACAACTGCACATGTATGGGTTGGGCTTTAGAGTAGAACTGTATTCCAGTTAACATTACTGCAGCAGTAAATAATTGTCCCGGAGAGGATATCTCTCTCTCTCTCTCTCTCTCTCTCTCTCTCTCTCTCTCTCTCTCTCTCTCTCTCTCCACATACCTAATTAACCATAATATACACTCTTAGCGCATTGGGGGCTAAAAGTAGCATGGGGCCAAAAATATATATTTTTTTAAATATTTTTTTATTTGTGGACCGATTTTCAAAATCTAACTTAATTAATTCTTAATTACATCATTTTTAAGCTATGTCGGCAGGTTTCGGAGTCAATTTCCAAATTTTTGGAAATTGACTCCCCATGTTAAATTCCCATAGAAAAAATAAAGTTTTTTCGCAATAAAATCAATATTTGATGGAATTTCATCGAATAATTTTTTTTGGGGAGGGTGACTTTTTTGTTATTGATGAAAAAGTACTTATTTTTAAATATTTTTTAGATTTAATGTGTTTAATAGCGAAAAGTTCGTCGGCAGAAAAACGTGGAACAGACAGTAGTCAGTACGAAAATATAATTTAATTTTTTTTGGAAGTTGGTATAACTTAGCTTGCATTCAACGTCAATTTTAGACGTAACGTTCTAAAACCGACGTTACATGCCATAATGCTCGATTCTCGGAGCACATAATTGAGACACGCCATGTGATTTTGTACCTTCGGACATCTGCGTAACTGATTTACATTTTTCACTAGTAAAACGAAGAAGAATCACGAAACTACGTACATTTTCCAATTGTAGGTATGCATTAGCTATATCAAAAAGTATTGTGCATTAGATGTATGAACAATTCTGAGACTCAACATATAACACCTTTATTAACCCTTCTTAGCCTGCTGATCGCGAAAACTGTCGTCTGCTGTTGCTTTATTTTTTGCCCTGTTTCTCAATAAAAACATGGTTTGACAGCACTTTAGAATCATTTCCAATGGAAATGATTCTAAAGTGCTGTCAAACCATGTTTTTGATGAGAAAAATCGAAAATAAAACATAAACAGCAGACGACAACATTTCATTCAGCAGGCTAAGGGTTAATATCAGTACTAATAAGCAACTAGCTGTTTCCAAATTAGTTTTTGGGATTACATTGGATAATCGGCGTTTACTTGTCATAATGAGATGAAAACTACATCTAATAGTAGATCTAGATTGGCGCAAAATGAACGCTGTTTTTCCTTGGTGTTTTTAAAGTAATATTTAGAGATATAATCTGGATGTGTTCGCTATCAGGACGTTGATTCAATAAATGTTTGCTGTTTCAAAGACAGCGTCCAAACGTGACGTGATATAACGCGTTACACGCCAATCAAGCGACATGACGTGGGCACGAAAACCGACTTAGCACGATTATAGGTGTCTGGAATAGTACATGCGTCTTCTTGTCTCTGTATTATTCCACCTCTCCGTGGGTGCACCAAGGATGTACGTAGAGTACTCACAGTTGGTTGATTTAACTTCGTAGGGCTCTCGCTGTTTAAAGAAAAGCATTAACGTTATTCGCATTAACGTACACATGTTACAACAGCGCATGACTTCATAATGACGTCATCAGTTATGACGTCACGTCTGTCACAGAGTTCAGAACAACGAAAGAAAAAAAAACAAAGTAGGTATGTAGGCTATACTTAAATTTAAGAATTATCATATCAATACAGACAGAATAGAGAAAACAGAGACCAAACACCAAACGATGCCCGATGTTTGCAGGGAGGCTGTGCCGTGTAACTAACCAGTCACAAATCAGGCAGTATTGTTCCTTGTACAATGCTGGAACAGAAAGCAACTGTGGCTCCGTGAGTAACATACTTTTGGAATTTGTGGACCACTTATAAAATCTAACTTTTTTTTCTTACTTACATCATTTCCAAACGGTCTAACCAGATTTCGGAGTCATTTTCCAAAGTGTTTTATTGTTTCACCCCTACTCGTTCTCCGGCTCCTTTATGCCCTATGTTAAATTCCTATAGGAAAAGTTGTTGTTGTTTTTTTCGCAATAAAATCAATATTTGATAGAATTTAATCAAATAAAAACAATTGGGGAGGGAGACTGTTTTGTTATTGATTAAAAAGTACTTACATTTACATATTTTTTAGATTTCATGTGTTAATAACCATAAGTATGTCGGCAGAAAAACGTGGATCAATCAGTAAATGTACTTAACCCTTCCTATATACGCTGAATGTTGTCGTCTGTTGGAAATGTTTTATTTTCAATATTTCTCGACAAACATGGTTTTTGACAGCACATTGAGAATCGTCTCCAGTGGAGACGATTCTCATGTGCTTGTCAAAAACCAGTTTTTTGTTAAGAATTAAAGCAAAAAAAAAAACATGAAAAAAAAAAAAAAAAAAACAGACAGCACGGCAATTTCCGTAAACAGCGTAGGAAGGTTTAAACAATTACCAGTAGAGGCCAAACATGCCACTAACGATGCATTATGTTAATTTTAGTGGTAGGTGTTGCCTATTCCAGGTACAGTGGGGTCAGCGTGTAAGGTGCACACACGAACGAACACGACAGGTTGGAACCAACCTGTCGTGTTATCGTTCGTGTGTGCACTTACACGCTGACCCCACTGTATATTTCACAGATGGACTGAAATATCATAAATATTTCCATCATAGTTAGAACGTTGATTCTTGCTGTGGTAAATTTTCTGGGAAAGTTATGGTTACTGTCTGTTTCACGAAAGCTGCCCAAATTTTACGGCTATATAAATAATGCAAAAACAATATATTTTTCGATAATATTAAATTATAGCAAAATTTAAGTATGAGCCTACTTTTATTTCGTGAAATTTTGTCCAATATGTATTTTATTGCGAAAAAACAATTTCACATGGGGAAATCTTTCTAATTTCAGAAACAGTGGGCCGGTTTTCAAAATTTAATTTGCTTTTCTTAGTTATATTATTTCCAAGCAATCTAGCCATGTTTCAGAGCTTTTTCAAATGTTTGATTCCTCCTCCAGGTTCTCCACCTCTTTTTTCCCCCATGTTAAATTCCCATAGAGAACTCATTTATTCGTAATAAAATCAATATTTAACCACATTTCACGAAATAAAAAGAATGCTCATTGTTAAATTTTGATAAAATTTAATATTATCGAAAAAAAAGTATTGTTTTTGCATTGTTAATATGGCCGTAAAATGTGGGCAGGTTTCGTGAAACAGACAGTAGGCCTACTGTCCGGTCTATGCACTATTTATCGCGCCACAGAAATCTACGTTCGCGCATACTTAAGGTGCATGATCACGTGGTACAACAACAACGTCGCCCACTCCAAAGTAAGTATTATTTGATATTATAATTTTCCTTAATATGCAACGGATTTTTATGAAATATGGCGCAGCAAACGCGTCTTCATGAGCAGCATTTGGTGGTCCAGGGAGTTCAGCACAGATTTATGTCGTTTTTGCGAAGCATCGATTTTGGTGTCGGTATACTCGGAAATCGATTCTTCGCAAAAACGACAGAAGTTTGGGCTAAAATACAAAGACCACCAACTGTAGCTTAACAAGACGCGTTTGATGCGCTATATTTCATCAAAGTCCGTTCCGTAATAAGGACACTAGAAAAGAATACGTACTTTGAATCAGATGGATTCTGGAAGTTTCAGTACTTGTTTTGTTGTTGTTGTTAGTACCACGTGATCATACACCTTGATACTCATGCATGATGGGTGTGTGTTGTTGTTTACAGGATATTAAAACCCAATTGACCCATCGGCTGGTCAGTTTACTGACCAAGGTGTAGAGTGACCGGACGCCGTGAGGTCGTGTTGATGTTTACTGGCCGATTCATGCTGGGGTGATTAGCTCTGACGTCCACTCTGCTGACCTGGGGAACATGTTGATTACTGAGTATATGGTGCGGCGTGCATGGGAAAACAGCTGACAAAAATGACCTTATTAGATGTACAGTAGAACCTCTCTAAACCGGACACGCAGACAGTCTCTGTATTCTTAGTTTCATGGGTTTCATTGCCATCTATCGATGATGATAATGCATGTTCAAGTTCGCAAAACACATCCGCATGCAATTGTATAGCCATATGTCTGATTTACAGTGGAACCTCTCTAAACCGGACACGCTGGGGACATCCCGGATTAGAGAGGTTCCACTGCACAACAAGAAAATGTGGCTTGTCGGCACAAAATGCCCCCCGATGACAAATTGGAGAAACGCCGTCACATTTCTTAACAAAACGGACGGACATTGACGAACGGACTGACACACAATCAAAACTGTTATTATGCACCAGGGGGCCGTTTCACTAAACTTCGTACGACTAAAATGTTCGTAAGTGCAAAATTATGATGGTCTGTAAATTTCACAATAACAATGTGTTCTTGTAAACAATTATTGGATTTACATTTATTGAGCATAGGCTGCATATGCAGCCTATGTCAATAAATGTAAATCCATCAATTGAAATTAACTGACTATTCTAAATCTGCAAATACGAACATTTTCGCACGAAGTTTGGTGAAACGGCCCCCAGGTCTCGGTATCGAGAGACGTGTCATAAAAGATGGCGGTTCTAACTAGTGTGCTCATTCCAAGCATATGATCTAATCGTGATTGGTGAACACACGAGAGTGAGATACGGAGGAACAGTGTAGGCACTGATCAGACTGCGATATGTGCAACCTGGTCTGGGACTCCGCTGGTCGCAAGCTTCGTAAGTTCCCGTTTCCAGTCAGCGACCGTTTCCAAAATGGACATACAAGGCAAGCCACATACAGATAAGTTTGAAATAACATGTCACCACTGTGACATACCGCGAACACGGTATATGAACAGATGGTCAGTGTGTTGGTGTCATATATGGGTATTTGGGTGGATTTTGGGTATATCTTGGGCGGATTTCGTTGGTTTTGGATAATTTCCATATTGTGTGCAACTACTAATGCTCAATCATTACATATCGTCAATTATCTACACATTCACCGTTCCAAACCTTTGCAACCAATCCAATCGTCCCAAAGTGATTTTCAGACTAGTCCATTTATGAAAAAGGGATGTTTTTGTACTTAAAAATATGAACATTATTTGCAAAACGTGTAGATCCTGATGAGACGGCTCGTCACGAGCCGGCTCATCTGGATCTACACTGTTTGCAATACCACTATACAGGCATGTGGTGTTGAAAGGGTTAATACTTGTACGGAGACAATCATGGCGTAAATCGTATGGATAACAACACAGTACACACGTAAGTCACACGCACTATGGTCGTTTGGTATGGAATGGATAGTATGTACAATAACAAGCAGGAATGACTCATGACTGTATACGTGCATGGCAAATATAGAAACTAAAGTACATGTAAACAAGAGATCAGAACAGGGCGGGTTAATCGAGCGGTCACGCTAGTCATGTATTTGGCTACATGTGGAAACGTGAGCCATTTGAATACGTCAATAACAGGGCGCCGTGGAGCACTTCTGGATTCTGCATTCGTTTTTCTGGGTACATTCGTGTGGGTCTCGAGCTAACATAATTATAGGTAACTTATTGTACGTGTATGTGGATATATTCACGATCTCTGAAGCATGAGATTTTACTCCCCCTTTTTTAGGAGCGCAATATCGTTTCGCGAGGAACGAGTAGCATATATCCACATACAAATACAAATGGAACTTTGAACGTAAGTGACTCAAAATGTGTATGCGCTAAAATATACAAAATATAAATAAGACTAGAAAATGTTCATAGAACTCGGATGCCCCACTTATCGCTTTGTTAATAAACAAGCTCAAACAAAATAGTTAACCAATATAAATAACTACATGTGTGTACATGTTGAACTTGTAGGTCAATGTCAAATGTAGGTCATTTGATTCACAGCGGCTGTGGTGCATATCCCTGGCTCACGATAGTGTGCAAGTATGGTTGCTGTAGGCCTACTACTATTCTTCAACGATAAGCTGAAACCAAAAGCTTTAACCTTGTGACGGACGGACGGTCGGACCTTTTTGTTTGTTCTTCAAACAATGGACAGATAGTCCGACGGATGGACAGGCGGACGAGGATATAGAGAATAGAAGGTCAGTGCCGTGAATGGGAAGACATATATGGCAAGGCTTATGAAACGGGATGGGCGAGGCTCTGCCGAGCACATCCCGTTTCCGTGCCGCGCCATATATTTTTCCCATTCACGGCACTAACATACTATTCTATTTATCCCGTCAACACCTACAAATGGCTTTAGAAGGCAAACAAATAACCCCAGCCATCGCACATATTCATACGCAGTGATTAGGTCGTATTGACAGGATATCAAAAATGTTTCACGGCACCGTGTTTCACGGCACATACGCACTGTGTTGACGGGATAAAATACTAATTGCGCCTTCCATGGTCGTGGTGGAGCATACTAAACAAATTAGTGAGGTGAAACGTAGCTCCGGCATTGACCAATATGAACTTACAGGCGTCAGTATAGCTTGCTTTGAATGGGAAATGAAAGTACGTACAGTGGAACCTCTCTAAATCGGACACCAATGAAACACCTGTGATCTTATTTCTGATGAGTGTCTTGGTTATTTATATTTATCTCAGGTGATAATGTATGTTCGTGATCGCATAGCACACAACTATGGCTCAGCATGATCAAATGCCTGATTTACAGCGACACCTCTCTAAGCCGGACACCCTGGGGACCTCCCAGGGTGTCCGATTTAGAGAGGTTTCACTGTATATAATAATGGCTCTTATTATCGGCCCTGTGTTTGGTCAGGGCGTTGTAACCGCTATGACATAATGTGGCTATTTCGGCTAGCGAGACACGAAGCCTCAGATAAGCTTTCTCGTCCGCATGGTCAACACACGGGAATGATAACAATAACATATATACATGTATTTATCATTATTTTACGATGTACGTACCAACACAAATACAGGGGTTTGCGTTTTACACATACATACATGAATATAAACCATCAGTATGAATAAATTGCACGACAATTGAAGGGGTCGGTGGAAAATTGCACGACAATTGAAGGGGTCGGTGGAAGAAAGGGACTTAGTCCCTTTCTTCCACCGACCCCTTCAATTGTCGTGCAATTTATTCATACTGATGGTTTATATTCATGTGTTCATATGTACATGTAAAATGAAATTGAAGGGGTCGGTGGACGACCATTTTGAACTTAGTCCACCCTTCTTCCACTGACCCATTTAATTCCGGAACGACATTAAGAATCGACCGTGTATTTTGGATTTAGTCTACACGCAGAGTACTGTAATTACTGATCACGCTATTTACCATTGTTGTACCATGTCACATGTACCTTCTGAAGTGTGATATAAATATGTCAGTTGGCCAATAGTTCATTGTACGTATTAACTCTTTGCATGCTGGGAAACTTGTGGGCTATAAATAGTTGAAAACTAGCGGACAATAATTCATCATATTTTCTTGTATTTCTCCCCGTAAATATCATGAATATGTCTTGGAATTTCATTAGAATTGAGTCCTGAGGAGACATATTTACAGAGAGAAATAAAACATATACTCCTAATTCGTTTGGCGGATATTTTCGCCGCTAGCATGCAAAGAGTTAAGTAATAGAATACAACGAAGGATTGAAGTATGTGAATTGATATGTTATTTTGTTACTATTGTCCTATTTTGTAAAGTACATACGTCGCAGTGTCGTGTTAATTAAAGGTACATGCCCACTCAGTAGGCACAACGTGTTCTTTATAGGAAATAAATAAGTGTATAATTGTGTCATTATTCCACTAGTTCTAAAAAATAGGAGTGCCCACGATACTGATATAATCATTTAGTAATATTTATTTTACTGATAGTGACTCGCGGTGGTATCAGGCTATTTCCATATGCAAATGAAGCATGCTATTTTTAATTATTTATACTAATTAAATGCGTACACCTGAACAAATACTATTTTCGACAGATTATAAAGTACGAACATTGCGCGTCAAAAAATAAATACACACAGAATGAATAGTAATGTTCGTTAACATTTTAAGGAAACACGGTTATCGCTCCTGAGATCAGTGTGGAAATTTAGGTCTGATATAAAATGTATAATACTGCCAATCAATACGTGGGGTAATGGTGAATGAATGTTTATTTTGCCAGAAAATGTCTCAGATGATGTAAAGAATATGTTGTGCCTACTGAGTGGGCATGTACCTTTAATGTGCGGGAATGGGACACTTGTAACTGAAATTAGAACATCAGGGGCGGATCTGGAGGGGGTAGGGTTCCGGGCCCCCCCCCGCTCCCCCCCCCCTCCCCGTTCAGCCACGGAGTTTACATAGATCACAGTTTACCACCAGTTGGAGTCTGAATTTAAATGCCGTAAAAACACAGGAAAGTGCATTTCGAAGAGCTCGAAAATAGGATAACCCCCTAGTTGCGAACGATAACTCTTGCAATTACTCCCGTCTCGGTACGGGAGTAGATTGCAAGAGTTACCTTCGCAACTAGACAACCCCCCCCCCCCCCCCCCACCCCCCCCCCCCCCCCCCCCCCGTTCCCCAAATGCTGGATCCGCCCCTGAACATGCTCATACATACTGTCAGTATGGCTGAATATCCAGCCTGAGGATCTAGCGCAGCAGTACTACATTATGTTCAGTGTCTATACTGTTCCACAATTTACAATCAATCATTTACCACTAATTATAATATATTTAGAGACTACATTGGTCATATAAATAATAAGTCACATTCTGTGTGGTCATCAGACGGTATTGTTATATTTGACTGCAATGACTGGATACGCATACATACGACGACAAACTAGTGTATCAGAATATGGTACAAACCGTTTTTAACACGCTCGAGCACAGTCGGAGCTTTTTCCGTCGTGGTCTGCAAAACAAATATAATATTGATTGTTTTTGCTTTGTTTATATAGCCGTAAAATTTGGGCAGGTTTCGTGAAACAGACAGTAATGTTTTTGTCATGCCAGCTTTAGCACATGCACGTGGTCATGTTATGATCAGTAGCCGATTTCGCCAACATTGCAAAGTATACTTATCTAGCTAAGTATACTTTAAGGGAGTAATGATGATTACAAGTATGCATAATTATTATACTGAATTTATTACATTATCACAGCCAAAATGGCTTTGATAATGTAATAAATTCAGTATAATGAAAATTAATAAATTTCTCCCTCAAAGTGTACTTAGCAAGATAAGTATACTTTGCAAGTTTGGTGAGATAGGCTACTGGGGCCCGTTTCACTAAACTTCTTACGACTAAAATGTTAGTAAGTGCAAATTTAAGATCGTCTGCAAATTTCAATTTATGGATTTACATTTATTGAGCATAGGCTGCATATGCAGCCTATGCTCAATAAATGTAAATCCAATAATTGTTTACAAGAAAACATTGTTAATGTGAAATTTACAGACTATCATAGGTTTGCACTTACGAACATTTTAGTCGTAAGAAGTTTAGTGAAACGGCCCCCTGATGTCTTGACAGGCGCGACACTGCTACCGTGGTGGAATGCTTGTTTAAAATATAACATTTCGCAGTACAATCATTGTAATAACAAGGTGCATGATCACGTGGTTACAACAATAACAACAACATCGCCCACTCCAAAGTAAGTATTATTTGATATTTTCCTTAATATGCAACGGATTTTGATGAAATATGGCGCAGGAAAACGCGTCTTCATGATATGCATTTGGTGGTCCATGGAGTTTGGCACAGACTTATGTCGTTTTTGCAGAGAATCGATTTGCGTGTCAGAGACACGGAAATAGATTCTTCGCAAAAACGACAGAAGTTTAGGCGAAAATGCAGAGACCACCAAATGCAGCTTAACAAGACGCGTTTGATGCGCCATATTTCATCAAAATCCGTTACGTAATAAGGACAATATAAAAGAATACGTACTTTCAATCGGATGGATTCTGGAAGTTTCAGTACTTGTTGTTGTTGTTAGTACCACGTGATCATATACCTTGAATAACATAGTGCATTAAAATAATAATATACTAGTGTAATGTAGTATGTTTGCAGGAAACAGGTCATGACTAATTTGTAATTCATTGCTGATGCCGTAAATACAACCTAACATTATAAACATGATTACATTCGTTTACTGATTTCATATTAGCTCGGATCAGCTCATTTGATCGTACGTGGCAGTTACGTACTACTTATGCATATTGGGGTACGTGCGGCAACACACTAATCCGTGCCATTTAATTGGGTGGGAGATACGGCGACGAGACTGATATACGTACAACAAAATACCACCCATCCTCTGGCACATTCTGCGCAAGCTGGGACGTCATGCGTTTTGCATAGGTGACATGTCAATGTACTGTATTTACCGAGAGATTGTGACAGATTTACCTTTTCCTCACCACCGTTGCATTGTCGTATCAATGGGAGTTGTTATTTTTTGTGTTTTTTTTGTATCAATGGGAGTGTTGATAAATTTTGAATGCCGTCAATATTTGATTCTTTATTTAATAAAGCTGATGTTACACATGACAAAACTATTAAGAAAATGGCGTTTTTATTAGATGAAATAGAGAATAAATGCCGCCACGGCATTTCATTCTCTATTTTATATAACACGTTATCTCACATAAATAGTGCTATCATTTGCAATATCGGTTTCGTTTTCGGCGAACATGGAGATTGATGGCGATATATGTTGATCAAACGCCCGATCGTCAACTTGCAGTGGAACTTTCCAATTATGTAAATACTAGATACTGACATAGAAAATAATAATAGCAGGTCACCATTACTCATTTCTGACGTAATATCTCTCTGTGGTATTGATCGTAGCAGCAGCTGGCGCCATGCTCGAGTACTCGTCCTTGATAACACAACTGTGCGGGCAATGACTCCTCACACAGTTATCGAACCCGTTGTGGGACCGTTAGGAATTGTGAAGGACTGCCTGGATTCATTGACGCGTAGAAATGTGCAGAATATTGTATTCATATATATTCCTTTATATCCTCCACATGTAATACTAAATCATGGAAACACAGTATTACTGTGTGTGGTTGTGGGTGTTTGGTGGGTGGGTGGGGGGAGGGGTGAGGAGGGTGGGAGGGAGAATGCGAAGGATACATTTAACATGTTTAACGATGGGATTCATCCTTACCGAAATCACGATATCCTTGGTTTGCCATCAAGTAATTTTTATTTTTGGCTTTCTTGTTGCGTACTTGAGAGTTGAATCCGGTTATAACAATTGCAAGATTAGTATCACTGCTATTACTTTGTGGGAGTTGGGCTTGGTGATTATGATGTGCTGAGGACCTGGTATCAGATAAGGTTATTCTAATTTCAGTGCTGAATATATTATTTTTCTTCTGTAAATATTCAGTTATGGAACTTTTCCCATCCATACAGGTGAAATATGGGAATCGAACCCGGCCTAAAATGACCCAACTGTTGACAGGCCGCCAGATACCATTACATAAATACACGATATAGTACATGCGTTTTCAAGCTAAGCATGAAATAGATACACATACATTTAAATATTACTTAAACGTACATACATGTACACCTACATATTTATCAGGGCTCCAGATAAGGAATTTGCAAGTGAATATTGTCACTCCATCATTTCTGAATCAAATGAGTATTTAAAAATTTTAATTGAGTAAAATAAAATCACATTACAGTACTGTTTACACATCAACAGACAGCAATTATTGAATGGTTTGCTTCGAAATGAAAACATGTATTGGCATTTCATTAGAACTGTCTCCTTGTGTTTTCATGGAAAATAAGAACCAATATGCTATATTTGTGGTCGGTTTATTGTTTTCTGCAACATGATAAAAGTACCACACATTTTGTATTGCTTTTTGATACTCGCTACTTCTGATTTCAATTGGGTGTTTGTATATATATATATGAAATAGATACACATACATTTAAATATTACTTAAACGTACATACATGTACACCTACATATTTATCAGGGCTCCAGATAAGGAATTTGCAATTGAGTATTGTCACTCCATCATTTCTGAATCAAATGAGTATTTAAAAATTTTAATTGAGTAAAATAAAATCACATTACAGTACTGTTTACACATCAACAGACAGCAATTATTGAATGGTTTGCTTCGAAATGAAAACATGTATTGGCATTTCATTAGAACTGTCTCCTTGTGTTTTCATGGAAAATAAGAACCAATATGCTATATTTGTGGTCGGTTTATTGTTTTCTGCAACATGATAAAAGTACCACACATTTTGTATTGCTTTTTGATACTCGCTACTTCTGATTTCAATTGGGTTTTTGACAATTTCAATTGGGTATTTAAGCAAATACGCAGCTTCTCTGGAGCTCTGATTTATTATAGGAATGAATGGCTTTTTGTGGAATTTATCGGGGTATAAACTTGGAAAAGTCGCGGGAATACTGGACGAAGGCCGGAAGGCCTCGTCCAGTATTCCCGCGACTTTTCCAAGTTTATATCCCCGATAAATTCCACAAAAAGGCCATTCCAGTTATAGGGAATTGTGTAAATATTTTTGTGCTGGAATTATAAATATTTAGTTCACTTGTGACATTTCTTGATTTGTTGACGAGCTGTGTTTGGTGTTTATCTCATCTAGACGTGGTGATAAATGGCACAGCAGTTAATGTGTTGCGATGATTTACGAGCGCCAGGTTCTCTTTGTTTTATTCACTTATACAGGCGTCTGTTGCCTGATATTTCGACTGGCATAGAAGGTGTTACATGAGTGATGATTATATATGGTATGTATTGAACGAGTTAACTAATTTCAGAATAAACGAGGTTCTCCGGAGTTTCCTTTGAACTCCCCATGCGATTTTGATCTGCGTAATTTCATGAAATACGTTTACATACTTTATAATATGTTTCATGAATAAAGTCAAAAGTTTACAACATTTTCAGAGTACATGCGGAATTATATTCCGCATGTACTCTGAAAATGTTGTCAACATTTGACGCCATTTACGGAAAATATTGTGAATTTTGTAAATGTATTTCATGAAATTACACAGATATCCGAAGGTTCACAATCACATGGCGTGTAAATCATTATCTTGTTATACAGTGGGGCCTCTCTAAACCGGAACGTCTGTTTAACCCATTGTGTGTAATCTGGATGGGTTACATTGTAACTTATTTCATTGTCGTGTCTGTTTATGACTGAAAATGACCAAACAAAATTCACGAGGTGCTTAATTACAGTGTAAACATTATAAGCGGGACACCCTGGGGACCTCCCAGGGTCTCCGGGTTAGAGAGGTTCCATTGTACATAACCACAGAATAATACACCGAATCTGGGAGCCGTTTCACTAAACTTCGTACGACTAAAATGTTCGTAAGTGCAAAATTAATTACACATTAACAAATGTTTTCATGTACAAAATTATTGGATTTACATTTATTGAGCAGCAACCTATGCTCAATAAATGTAAATCCATCAATTGAAATTTCCAGACGATCCTAAATTTGCACTTACGAACAGTTTAGTCATACGACGTTTAGTGAAACGGTCCCCTGCTCTGATTAATTAGTTTTACATATTTATTACACTCGTGTATTTTGATTGTTTACAATATAGGAATGAATGGCCTTTTTGTGGAATTTATCGGGGTATAAACTTGGAGGCCTTCGTCCAGTATTCCCGCGACTTTTCCAAGTTTATGCCCCGATAAATTCCACAAAAAGGCCATTCATTCCTTATAATTCCGGCATTTGAAATAAATTAATCAAGAAAATGTGTTTATTTTCCGTTTTCTTAAGACTTATTTTAACTGCGCCTCACGGTTACGGAAAGTAGTTCGGCATGGGAGTTTACTGGGATATAAATTTTGGACAGAGACTTGCTACGGACCAATCAAATGTTAGAGAATTGTGTAAATATTTTTGTGCTGGATTTATCACCGCGTATTTGCATGGCTAGCTCCGATTTTATGGAATAAATTCATTTTCTAATATTGCCAGTATTCACTAAAAGAGTCTGCACACACTCTAATATGCATAGTTTGTAGTACGGAACACCCATGCGCGATTAAATGAGCTGTTTCAATTGATACTCAAATCACGTCACCAGAGTGAATTCAAATGATGTTCACACTCATATTTTTCGTCCAAGAACTTATTTTTCAAAATCTTATTAAGAATGTGCGTGGCTCAGACTGGTCTGTTAACACTCTCAAATATAATACCAGTTTGAAAAACGAAACCGTATTACGTATTATCGAGGGGGGGGGGGTATTGATATTTTTCATTTTTGTTAACTGTAATTTTTACAAAAACGTTTACTGCTAAACGGGTATTACCCCATTTTGTTAACTGTTCGATAGTATATTACATGTACTTTCAAAAACGTATCTTCTGCTATCCTGGTAGCCGACCCACATGTATCCCCCACCCACATGTATCCCCCACCCACCTCCTCATAAATACCCACCGCCCCCTACTATCATTCCCTACCTCATTTCCTCTGATTCTGGCGACACCTCTGGTTAACTAGCACGCCGTTCACAATTTGACATGCCCGATCCATATCTGCAAACGAATGTTGTCTCTGTTTGCTTGAGCAGTGTATCTAAATCTATAAAATTATTGTGTATTGGATTTTGCTGCAGCTCATGAGAAAACGATATAATATGCCTGAATCAGTACAAAGAAACCGGCTAACCCTGTATTCATACGCAATGAATCAAAACATGCAATTCTACGGAGCCCTGCATTTAATTCGTTCCCACGAAATAACAATTCGTTCCCTCAATTTAACGATTCGTTCCCACGAAGTAACAAGTCTTTCCCTCAATTTAACAATTCGTTCTCACGAAATAACAATTCGTTCCCACGGGAACGAATTGTTAATTCGTGGGAACGAATTGTTATATCGTGGGAACGAATTGTTAATTTGAGGGAACGAATTATTAAATTGAGGGAACGAAATGTCATTTCGTGTGAATGAATTGTTGGGAACGAATTGTTAATTTGAGGGAACGAATTGTTATTTCGTGGGAACGAATTAATAAAAAAAATCCATTTCCACTGCGAGGCTCCGTACAATTCACATATACCGGCTTACAGCAAACTGCGCTCTAGATAGCGCAGCAACCTGAGTACCATGTCGATAGTTGACCTTGGCCGAAATCAAGTCGTTTGATTGGTCGAGTCAGAGCACAGCTCAGCCTCGACCAATCAAACTTCTTGATTTCCTCATTGTACTGTATTGTACCTATATTTCCAATATCGTCAATGATCGTGGTTTACATTGCAGCATTTACCAGAGCGCACGGTAATCGGTACATATCGGTTTCCCATTACCCAACTCGTACGCGCGTGCCACACTGGTGTCGGTGTGTGTATAAACTCATTCAATGTGTACAAGCTGCCGCGATAACACGCCGTGTTTTTCTCAAGCTGTAAACATTAACTGGATAGCGGCCAACTCAACCACACGGTTCAATAGCCGCCAGTTAATATAAAACGCGGCATGTTTACACGGCAATGTCAGTTCGGAACGAGCCACAGTATCACTTGTTATTTCACCGAAACGTGAAAGGCATACATGGAGCTCAATGTGGGGAATTAAATCACTATTCTATTGCACAAAGGACTAATCACCACAATGAAAGGACAGGTGGAAGTTAACTTAACAACTGGGCCAGATACAAACATGAATTGTAGTATTTCGTCCACAAGCGCTCTTCGGACATCGAGTGAATGTGTTCAAAATAAAGTGGACAAGCCACAGGGAGGTGGAACTGGCTTTACGGTGAAAAATGGAATTAATTTGAATAGTTTCATTAAGATTGACACTATGAGTACCTGCAAGATGCACCCGACAGACGCTGTATTTTGCAAAAACTGTGAATGTATTGTTTGTAAGAAATGTCAGACTGAGCATTGTGAACACACTTTAGTGGAGCTACATGACGTTGCCACGGACTATAAGACGCGCATGCAGAGTGAGCTGCACAAGGTAAGAGTATGTATACGGTATCTATACCACGTCCAGAAAGACGTTATGTCCTACCTGGCCAAACTGGGGAACAACCTGGCGGAGATCACCAGCCAGATCCTCGACCGGGCCCAGACCATGGCCGAGCACGACGAACTGCCCGGGGTGATCGAGGTGATCGCCGACACCATGATCCACGACATCCAGCTAGAACACGAGACCGAGTCCATACGGCTGAGGGAGAAAATTCAGGAGTTCGAGAACTCGGCTTCTGTATTCAAATCTATGGCATCACAATCAGCGGACGTGTTGAGTTGGTCGAACGATATAGACGTGATACAGATGGCCGGCCTGTATATAGCGCGGATGCACGAGCTGGAGAAGTCGTTACCAGAATGCCTCGCAGAACGGTGTATATATATCCTATCGCCTATGTCCGTAGCTAGCGTCAATGACAGACTGCCCGAAGAAATGCTCGGCATGTTTGACAAAGTCACCGTGCCTTGGAGAATTGAAGTTAAGCGTATCGGATCATTCCGGCCCGAGGCTGTGGCGAGTTCAAGGTTCGTGACGTCAATGTGTAGTGCGGGGGAGGACGAGGCGTGGATAGTGTGGCAGTGGGGCCCGCGCATCCACCTTGTCAACAAAGAAGGCAACGTTAAAAAGACGGTAAACATTGACTGCAAGGTGGACGATATATGTACAGACAGTGATGGCAATCTGGTTGTGTCGTGCCACGAAAAACGGTGCATTAAACGGCTAAATGCCAACTATGATGTGATACAAACAATTGACGTGGAAAAAGTACCTCGCGGTCTACACTTCGTTTCTAAAGACAAAATGGCGGTGTGCTATGTTCAAAATTTACATTATCGAAATGGCGACAAAAGTGGTGTTCAACAGCTCTCTTGGGCTAGTGACGTCATTGATGAGGTCAGTAACGATTCTGGATGTCTGTTACAGCCATGGCGGATAGCCGTGAACATAAATGGTGATATATGTGTCTCTGATAGGAACAGAGGCGCCGTGGTGATATTTGACAACACTGGCAAATTAAAAACGACATATAGCGGACCTGATATGTCAACGCGTCACCCCTTCGCGCCACATGGAATTAGTTGTGATGAATTTGGACAGATATTCGTTGTCGACTACTCTAATCATACTGTGCACGTGCTGGACATGTTGGGTCGATTCCGGGGCTTTCTGATAATGGACTCGGAGCTGGAGAAAATGGCGATCTTTATGGGCACTAGCTCGCCGTTTTCCATGGCTATAGACAATGGCGGCGATGTATGGGTGGGCAACAAGTTTGGCTACATAACGGTGCTCAAATACAACATGTGAGCGCACCTGACGTCAATATATAGGAATGAATGGTATTTTTGTGGAATTTATCGGGGTATAAACTTGGAAAAGTCGCGGGAATACTGAACTGGACCAGTATTCCCGCGATTCCCGCGACATTTCCAAGTTTATATCCCCGATAAATTCAACAAAAATACCATTCATTCCTTATAATTCCAGCATTTGAAATAAATTCATCAAGAAAATGTGTTTATTTTCCGTTTTCTTAAGAATTATTTTAACTGCGCCTCACGGTTACGGAAAGTAGTTCGGCGTGGGAGTTTACTGAGATATACATTTTGGACAGAGACTTGCTACGGGCCAATCAAATGTTAGGAAATTGTGTAAATATTTTTGTGCTGGAATTATAACAAAATGTTGGTTATTGGAATAAGGGGCTAACTCCATCATGGAGTTAGTCCCCTTATTTCATTGACCCTTTTAATGATTAATTAAAAAACCCGATCGAACCTGATAATATTCCCATCTTTAGTAGTATTGTATTTACTAATGTGCCGATTACTGTAAACCAGGTCACATTTTGCTGTATAGGCAGCCTACTTTTTGACGCTAACTTTCATGTCAGTCATATTCGGCAATAGTCGTAAATGAGATAATGATGATATCAGATACCGTAGGGCGCACACATGGCTGAAATTGGGGATTATGGCATTTGTAACCGGTGTAGCTGCAGTGTAAGTGCAAATTTAGGATCGTCTGTAAAATTAAATTGATGGATTTACATTGATTGAGCATATGCAGCATATGCTCAATAAATGTAAATCCAATAATTGTTTACACGAAAACACTGTTAATGTGATATTTACAGACTATCTAATTTTTCATAGATTATAGTACAAGAGAATAGAGAATAGTAGGTTAGTGCCGTGAATGGGAAAAAATATCTGGCAAGGCTCAGGAAACGGGATGGGCGAGGCTCTGCCGAGCACATTCCGTTTCCTGCCGCGCCAGATATTTGTTCCCATTCACGGCACTAACCTACTATTCTATTTATCCCGTCAACACATACAAATGGCTGTAAAATACAAAAATAGTATTGACTGGATATCAAAAATGTTTCACGGCACATACGCACTGTGTCGACGGGATAAATGACATGGTTGCTATGAGAATGACAGGCGTTTTGTTGGCCGGATTGTGAATTGGACAGACCCTGATCGGAGTTTGTGGATGTGCCAACGGACACTGGTTGCAAAGGTCATAAACCACATTTTTCAGTCACAATCAGAAATGTGATAGGGAGTAAATTGGTTGTGTATCCATCCGTTATCATGATCTCAGTATGACATTTATATTATGCATGTACCTAGTTATATGTTAACTTTCTGTAAATGAGACACGCCATGTGATTTTGTACCTTCGGACATCTGCGTAATTTCATGACATACTTTTACAAAATATACAAATTTTCCGTAAATGGCGTCAAAAGTTGACAAAATTTTCAGAGTACATGCATGTCAACATTTGACTTTATTTATGAACACTATTGTAAATTGTGTAAACTTATGGTATTTAATGAAATTACACAAATGTCCGTAGGTACAAAATCGCATGGCGTGTCTCAAATGTGAACTTAAACATGAAATGGTGATACAATATATGTATACCTGAAACCTCTGAGCAGATCAAATTTGCCTCGTGTACAATGATCACTGATGATGACAAAAATTGACAAAGACAGGTGTATATAAGTATGATCTTACCATTGCTTTTGTATAAAGGTTCACACTACTGTCTGTTTCACGAAAGCTGCCCAAATTGTACGGCTATATAAACAATTCAAAAACAAGATTTCTTTTGATAATATTAAATTAAAGGAAACATTAAGAATGAGCCTTCTTTTTATTTCGTGAAATTTGGTCAAATATTGATTTTATTGCGAAAAAAAAATTTCCCCATGTTAAATCCCCATAGACATCTTCACAGAGTGAAGATGTCTATGGGGATTTAACATGGGGACTTTTTTTTTAATTTTAGAAATACTCGACCGATTTTTTAAATTTAACTTTTGTTTTCTTAGTTAGATCATATCCAAGCTATCTAGTCAGGTTTCGGAGTCAATTTTTTTGACTCATCCACACTTCCTTACCACTTTTAAATTCCCATAGACAAATCAATTTTTCGTAATAAAATCAATATTTGACCGAATTTCACGAAATAAAAAGAAGGCTCATTCTTAAATTTTCCTTTAAATTAATATTATCGAAAAAAATATTGTTTTTGCATTGTTTATATGGCCGTAAAATTTGGGCAGCTTTCGTGAAACAGACAGTAGGGTATACATGTGCACGTGATCCCCGTTCATGTAGCTGTGCATTTCATTCTCAAGTTGGGTTCGGTTCATGCTCGTTTATTTTCATCATGTCCAGAACTCCAGATAAGCTTCATATTTGCGTAAATACCCAATTAAAATTGCCAAAACCCCAATTGAAATCAGAAGTAGCGAGTATCAGCAATAACTTATTTGTGGTACCTTTATCATGCTACAAAAAACAATAACCAGACCACAAATATAGCATATTTTTCTTATTTTCCATGAAAACACATCTTGGTATTTCATTAGAATTGTCTCCAAGGAGACAATTCTAATGAAATGCCAAGACACGTTTTCATTTCGAAGCAAACTATTCAATAAGTGCGGTCTGCTGATGTGTAAACAGTAGTGTGAATCCATTTTACACAATTAAAATTTTGAAATACCCAATTGCTTCAGAAATGATTGAGTGACAATATTCAATTACTAATTCCTTATCTGGAGCCCTGATGTCCATAGCATTCAATCTATGTATGGCCACAAAAATGATTTTTTGACGTTTGAGACCAATCTAACCCGAATTTCGGACTGTAACGCCGGACGACCGGATTTCTGCGTTACAGACAGAATATTCGTATTATGATCAGTGTAGATCTCAATCATAAATTGTGACATGTAATGTAATAGTACATTCTCCTCTCTCGTACATACATTATTGGGCGAATGATGAAAATTACAGTTCTCTAATGAGCCTAAGTATGTGCTAATTGCAGGGTTAATCGATGTACCAGTAGCCTATTTCACCAACATTGCAAAGTACATGTATACTTATATAGCAAAGTATACTTTGAGGGAGTAATCATGTATTTTCCCCAAAATGCATTATTTCATAGAACTAATGACTGCATATATTTGATGATTAAAAGTATACTGAATTTATTACATTATCACAGCCAAATGGCTGTGATAATGTAATAAATTCAGTATAATACAAATTAATAAAGTTATCCTTAAATTGAAATTTTCTCCCTCAAAGTGTACTGTACTTAGCAAGAAAAGTATACTTTGCAATTTTGGTGAAATCGGCTACTGGTGTAGGCTGGGCTAAGTTGATATCAAACCAACAAACGTCATGATGTACCTTTTGGCTGCACATTGGCAATTACAGTGTCTTTCATGTTGAACATATGGCATTATCATGATTATCATGCTAACCATTAAAATGCTGAATTAAATGTTGTTGACTGCTGTTTTAGTTCTTCTTGATAAAAACATGTTTTAAAAAGCGCACCAGACTCGTCTCCAATGGAGACGATTATCATGCCTGTGCCCATACGTTTTGATTAGGGAATAGACATATAAAAAAGACAGCAGACAGCAAGTTTTGGTTTCTGCCTTTTAATGATTAATCATGTTAATCAGAGAGGACTTTTGGAGAGACTTGTGTTACCTTTGTATCCAATACACATTACTCTTATGTCCATACATATACACGTTTGCTTTCAAATAGTCTACTAAATAGGTTAATCGAAACCATACTATTTGTTGCATGCACGTGTAACTTGCCTTTCAATGTTTAAATATGGAATTCGGCCCCAATCTGGCACATGCTGGTTTATTGTCTTAACAGAAATGAAATATCGTAGGGAGCCTGTGCATTAAGGCAGTCCGATCTGCGGCCCCAATCTGGCACAGGCTGGTTTACTGTCTTAACGGAAATGCAATATCTTAGGGAGCCTGTGCATTAAGGCAGTCTGTAGCCTATTTCACCAACATTGCAAAGTATACTTTTCTAGCAAAGTATACTTTGAGGGAGAAATTTTCAATTTTAGGATAAATTTATTATTTTTTATTATACTGAATTTATTACATTATCACAGCCATTTTGGCTGTGATAATGTAATAAATTCAGTATAATAATTGTGCATACTTTTAATCACAAATATATGCAGTCGTTACTTCTATATGACATAATGCATTTCAGGAAAAATAAATGATTACTACCTCAAAGTATACTTTGCTAGAAAAGTATACTTTGCAATGTTGGTGAAATAGGCTACAGATCGTCGCGGATCTCAACTTGGTCTGCATCCGTTACTCACCCAAAGATCATTGCAGATTATCTGCTGAGACTCAACCAGCAGGTAATCTGCACTGATCTTTTGATTAATAACGGATATTCTCACTCTATTACTAAGCTTGCTTATTGTATAGAAAGTTCGGTTTTGTCAGCTCCGGCCCACGTTGGCAGTAAATTACAAGACCAGTAGCCGATTTCACCAACATTGCAAAGTATACTTATCTAGCAAAGTATACTTTGAGGGAGAAATTTTCAATTTTAGGATAAATTTATTAATTTTTATTATACTGAATTTATTACATTATCACAGCCAATTGGCTGTGATAATGTAATAAATTTAGTATAATAATTCTGCATACTTTTAATCATCAAATATATGAAGTTGTTAGTTCTATATGAAATAATGCCTTTCATGAAAAATAAATGATTGCTCCCTCAAAGTATACTTTACTAGATAAGTATACTTTGCAATTTTGATGAAATCGACTACAGATGTTAACTATGTCAACAGTTCCAGCTAGTTGCCTGAAGTTATTCTGTAAAACCCAGTACCGCCGATTGCGTGGATGAGTCGGTACAGGGGCCCGTTTCACTAAACTTCGTACGACTAAAATGCTCGTAAGTGCAAATTTAAGATCGTCTGGAAATTTCAATTGATGGATTTACATTTATTGAGCAAGCATAGGCTGCATATGCAGCCTATGCTCAATAAATTTAAATCAAATAATTGTTTACAACAACACATTGTTAATGTGAAATTTACAGACCATCATAATTTTGCACTTACGAACATTTTAGTCGTACGAAGTTTAGTGAAACGGCCCCCAGGAGTTTTGTAGATTCACTGCCGGCAACTAGTATCGCGGGTCATAAATCCTGTAGTTTACAATGATAGTTGAATGCATTGCATATCTACGGAAGCCCATTAGGGCCACTTCACTTTTTTTTTAATTTACATTTATTCAAAACATCTTGAAAACAAGATATTTTCTTGAATTTTCAAGTTCTTTTCTTGAATTTTCGAGATGTTTGTTTAAGTGTATAAACATATACAGTTTACTAAATTTTGAATAGGTTTGGGTATGCACTTCGGTTGTTCACATTTTTTTGAATGGGTCAAATTGTAGCCATAGGTAACATATCGGAGGCGAATTATTGTAGCTACACAAACCCCAGTATTTCCTCAGCTGACGCCCATATTGCAGCTATTGCACACGCTTCCATATAGAATTCCCTGCTAAATTGTTTCTGTTAGGTTTCTATTCTTATCAGAGCAGTGTAAGACAAGATTTTTTGTCTTTCACAAAAAACGCGCAAACTGTATTCGTAACCATGGTAACGTCTATAGGAAGCAGGCAGTGCAACATAATTAGTATTTTCAATGTGACTGCGGAAATGCGGCTTATGGGTTTTGCGACCAGTGTAGATCCGGATCAGGGGCCCGTTTCACTTAGCTTCGTACAACTAAAATATTCGTAAGTGCAAATTTAAGATCGTCTGGAAATTTCATTTGATGGATTTACATTTATTGATCATAGGCTGCATATGCAGCCTATGCTCAATAAATGTAAATCCAATAATTGTTTACAAGAAAACATTGTTAATGTGAAATTTACAGACTATCATAATTTTGCACTTACGAACATTTTAGTCGTACGAAGTTTAGTGAAACGACCCCCAGGATCTGCACTGTTCGCAATCCTATCAATGAATCGCCCATCGTGCTTTTAACAAGCAACATATACCGTTATCAGGCTACATGCGTATGCTATTGGATCAGGATCTACACTGGTCACAAATCCCATAAGCCCCGTTTCTCCAGTCGCAACCGCTTCTGAGTTGAACCAGTTGTATCAGTTACCGACTGGGTCAGTAGTTCAGGCCGACAGTTATCCCGAGAACATTTCCGACTAAATGACAAAACCATTTCCGCTTAGTTTCAATCACCGTCTCCAAGTCGTTTCCAGGATACTAAAACGGTTGCATGGAATAACGTCACTTTATTATCAGAAATACGAGAAGTTAATGGAATTGTACCTACAATAAAACATGTAACGTTAAATTGGTTATTGTTTACAAAAGCGCGTAGGGTTACATAAATATGTCGAGTTGTAAAACACAGGCTGGTAAAACGGAGATTTTATATGCTGTGATTTTTCATATTTTATAGGCTCTGATTTCAATTGACCAATCAGATGCGTGCTTTCTAGTTTCGGTGCATTAGAATTGGTTATAGACCAGTGTATGTGTAGAACAGTGTCTATGCTACCCAAACTGTTTATCGACAGAGTCGAACTATGGAGGCTGCAAATTACGTTGAATTTTGACAAATATTCGACGTGCTCCGAAATGTTTGTCAACGTTCCACACCATTTACCAAAAACAAATATCATACATATGGGTAGTTGCGAACAGTAACACTTGCAATCTACTACCTTCGTACCGTCCGTAGTCTAGACTACGGACGGTACGGGAGTAATTTGCAAGAGTTACCGTTCGCAACTAACATATGGTCTGCCGGCCGAGAAAAAAGGACATTACGACATTTACGACCAGTGTAGCCCCAGGTCTGATGAGGGCCTAGCTGTTCGATGTTCAGTAAATCTGACTTTAGATCACTAAATAACTATTGTTAGCTACTGGTGCATGAGTACAATTGATGATCCTGGGGGCCCGTTTCACTAAACTTCGTACGACTAAAATGTTCGTAAGTGAAAATTTAGGATCGTCTGGAAATTTCAATTGATGGATTTACAGTTATTGAGCATAGGATGCATATGCAGCCTATGCTCAATAATTGTTTACAAGAAAACATTGTTAATGTAACATTTACAGACTATGATAATGTTGCACTTACGAACATTTACACTTGTCACACATGTCATTATGGGCCCTTTTATGAGCCACCGGCCCATGTGCGATATGGTGAAAATATTATTCACCAGCACATCTACTATTGAAACTGGCTGATACGGGACAATAATTCCTTATACATGTGAAATATGTCGAACCACAGGTGAATTTTATACCCAACATGTTAGTTACAATTTTGTATTTTGTTTACTAGTGATATTTGGCTGTGACTGGAGAAATAGTGTTTATTGGTTTTCAAATCACTGTAGATCAACATCAGCCTGTGCGATCAGGATTTGCACTGTTCGCCATTCCATCAATGAAACACTCACCATGCTTCTAACAAGCAATAACGATCGTTATCAGGCTACAGGGGCCCGTTTCACTAAACTTCGTACGACTAAAATGTTCGTAAGTGGAAAATTATGATAGTCTGTAAATTTCACATTAACAATGTTTTCTTGTAAACAATTATTGGATTTACATGTATTGAGCATAGGCTGCATATGCAGCCTATGCTCAATACATGTAAATCCATCAATTGAAATATATGACTAGTATCTACACCGACCACAAATTCCACAAGGCCCCATTTCTCCAGTCACGGCCACATACATGTTCTCATTGTTGACCTTGTAATGTATTGATATTATATCTGATGTGATCAGTATTTGACTATTTGTGAACTCGTGACACAAATATATCATGTTGATAATCTTAATGTAAAAAATAAATCTCATCCATTTATAATTCTCTCAGTCCATTTACGCAGTCGTCCGTAAACCGGATAATCGGTCAACTCCAGCTCATCGGAACATCACCGTTATGTCGCGATTTCATGTTATCCCGTCAACACAGTGTGTATGTGCCGTGAAACACGGTGCCGTGAAAAGCCTCGTGCAGGCACCGGGGCGGGATCAACTGATCCTGAGAATAGTGCTGCAGTCGCCATTGCTTGTCGTAAAAGGCGACTAAACTGGCTTAACGATTGGGTTCATACTTTCCGGAACCCACTATACCGGATTTGGCCCTCATGTACATTTTTTGTATGTGAGAGTTGAGTCAGGCTATGCCCCATATATAAAAGTAAGATTAGCGCTAATCCTATTACTTTTAGGGGATGGGATAAATGATGCTGGTGTGGCGAGGGCCTGGCACCAGATCAGGTTGTTCTAATTTCAGGACTGAATATATATTTTGATTGTAAATATTGAGTTCTGAAGTTGGGATTTACCCCCCTCGGACAGGTGGATACGGGACACGACCCCGTTGACCCGTCTGCGTGTAGACTCCCTGAGGCTTGTACCTCTATGTCAGAAAAGCGGACGTTAAACCCTATTCACTCACTCACTCACGGTGCCGTGAAACAGTTTTGATATCCTGTCAATACGACCTAATCACTGCGTATGAATATGTGCGGTTGTCATACTAGTCGATTCTCCGATTTTGAGGATGCGGCTGTGGTTATTTTTTTGCATTTTAAAGCTATTTGTAGTGTTGACTGGATAAATAGAATAGTAGGTTAGTGCCGTGAATGGGAAAACATATCTGGCGCGGCACGGAAACGGGATGTGCTCGGCAGAGCCTCGCCCATCCCGTTCCTAAGCCTTGCCAGATATGTTTTCCCAATCACGGCACTAACCTATTATTCTCTATATGTCCATATATAACTATAATTCCAGCACAAAAATATTTACATAATTCCCTAACATTTGATTGGCCCGTAGCAAGTCTCTGTCCAAAATTTATATCCCACGCCGAACTACTTTCCGTAACCGTGAGGCGCAGTTAAAATAATTCTTACAAAAACGGAAAATAAACACATTTTATTGATGAATTTATTTAAAATGCTGGAATTATAAGGAATGAATGGCATTTTTATTGAATTTATCGGGGATATAAACTTGGAAAAGTCGCGGGAATACTGGACGAGGCCTTCCGGCCTTCGTCCAGTATTCCCGCGACTTTTCCAAGTTAATACCCCGATAAATTCCACAAAATGCCCCATTCATTCCTATAGTATAGGCGTAACCAGCAACCACCACGGTGTCTCTAGCTTGCCCTTGATGATATATACAGTGTACAGTGAAACCTCTCTAAACCGGACATCATGGGAGGTCCCACCTCTCTAAACCGGACACCCTGGGACATCCCAGTCCGGTTTAGAGAGGTTCCACTGTAATTAAACACTCGATGGCAATTTTATGGTCATTTTCTGTTATGAACAGACAGGAAAATGACACAAATTACATTGAAACCCATTTAAATTAGACACAATGGTTCCACTGTATATACTGTATGTTTACCCACATGGCAGTGGAATTGTAGACGAAAGGTTACGACCTCCGACTGTCATTCTGGCGGCCTCGATCCCAGAACTGGAGTTTCTTAAGTGCATGTATTTCCCGCCCTACCAGCTGGTTCTACCCAGGTGTGCCATATAGCAGCATAATCCGCGGGTATTCAAGGCATGAAAGCCAATTCGGACCCTTATTAAATCGAGCAACAAACAAACGGAATGTGGCAGAGTGTCCGGCGGGCATACACGCAACAATTCCTGACAATTCCTGACGGGAATACCACATCTAACATACTATTTTACTATTATTTTTATTCTTCATCTACATTGCTTGGCCCTAAATGATACTCTTTTGTGTTGATGGGCCGTTAAGCACCATTCCATTCCATTCCTGACGGGGGATGTTAGATGGCCGTCAATCGGCATCTTCATAATTGGCTCCATAGGAAAACGCTGCTTTGATACTCCGAAACTCGACACACGATTCATTTCGAGAGACAGAACTGGTCGAATGTCGATTTTCCAATTTATCTATTTACCCGAGTATTGCGCGCACTCTCGCCACCGCAACCCCATCCCACGCCCGAGCGCGGAAGACATTGCTAGGCGCATTCCTAGTTGTACGCATACATTTGTATGCAATCAGTGGCAGATGATCAGACCCCGTCGGTAGATATACAACCATTAATCATCAATATGTATGATCACGTGGTGACAACAACAACAATAATTAACTTACATAAGCCCTCCGATTCAAAGTACATATCGTTTTATTTTGTCCTTATTATGTAACGGATTTTTATGAAAATGGCACATCAAACGCGTCTTGTTAAGCTGCAGTTGGTGGTCTCTGTACTTTGGCCCAAACTTCTGTCGTTTTTGCGAAGAATCGATTTCCGTATCTACCGACACATAAATCGATTCTTCGCGAATTCGACATAAGTATGTGCCGAACTCCCGGGACCACCAAATTCAGCTGATGAAGACGCGTTTGCTGTGCCATATTTCATCAAAATTCGTTGCATATTAAGGAAAATATCAAATAATACTTACTTTGGAGTGGGCGATATTTCAACACTTTCAGCTATTTTTGTTGTTGTTGTAACCACGTGATGATGCACCTTGATCATGATCAAACACTGGGTAGAAATTGACTATATAGCAATGGTGGTAATGCCATGGTTTAAGCTACCATTGCCTTGGCAACAGATGTAGGTCATGCTATTATGAACATTCACACAATCTGACTTATCTCCAATCATTTCACTCGCGATTGTGATGCTACTCCGGTGATTGGTGGCGAAAAGCGTAGTCCCTGATCAGACTGCGCGGATTCGCAGGCTGATATGTGACTACGCTGGTCGACGACGTCATAATGTCCATTTTGCCAGGAACAGGGGTTATCAAACATGTTACTCCGCCTATGACGTATGGCGTGATTTCAGGTGACATTTTAATTCGTGATATAGAGAAGGCCAAATGCTGACTGTGTCATATTTACAAAGTTGGCTGACGTGGAAAATACAATGGAAAAATCTATAAATATAGCACCACCGCCACAAACGGTGATTGGCGCGTTTGAGATCGTTCGTTCGATAAACTTAATAGTGAATCACTATTTATATTGTACTTATGTTCTTTCTTACAATTGCAAGTTTTGAGTATCCAGATGCTTCTCGGTCCAATTTTTAGGCCTAACGTGGTGTAGAAATTGTTCAAACGTATGCTGTATCTTTATGGTGTATGAACAGTGTACCCTGCATACTTGCACTCTCAACATTAAAGGTACATGCTCACTCATTAGGCACAAAATGTCCTTTATAGGAATTAAATAAATGTATAATTGTGTCAGTATTCCAAGAGTTCTAAACATTATGAGTAACCGCTATACAGATATAATCATTTAGTAATATTTAGTATACTGATAGTGACTAGCGGTCATTTCTAAATGACTTAGAAAGTTGCGTTAAAGTGTTTGAGTGGTACATCCTCCATCAGAATGACTGACTTCTCGCATTTCTAAGTTGCGGGAACGGTCGTTGAAAATGTCTAAATTGGCGATCTTAGTAAATTAGTATTTGCGATGAATAATAGCTACGGTAATATATTCATGTAAACCTACTTGTACTTCGAATAAGTTATGTATATGCCATCAGCAAACGGCACATTATCTCCATAGAATGAGTTATTGGTATAAATAGACTTGGCTACTGCTAGCTAAATGCAATATGACACAGGTATGTGTTGACTGAACTAGAAAAGAAATATGATAATGTTCACTAAAACCGTATACACCAATACTGCCCTCCCAAGTCAAACTGCAGTATCTGTTAAACTGCAGTATCTGCACTATGATGCTATGCTGACCCTGTGCAATCATCCCCAGGTTGATTGCACAGGGTCAGCATAGCATCATAGCACCAGGTGGGGATGATTGCACAGGGTCAGCATAGCATCATAGCGCAGATACTGCAGTTTAACAGATACTGCAGTTTGACTTGGGATGATTGCACAGGGTCAGCATAGCATCATAGTGCAGATACTGCAGTTTAACAAATACTGCAGTTTGACTTGGGATGATTGCACAGGGTCAGCATAGCATCATAGTGCAGATACTGCAGTTTAACAGATACTGCAGTTTGACTTGGGAGGGCAGAATATCCATAGATATATAAAGTGGTATATGTATCAGGATCTGACACAACAACTAGCTTATTTTATTTCCGAGTAGGGTAGATGTGCATTCGCATCAGCAAGCATAACTTATGATATATCTCTGTACTTTTCATTATTGAATGCGTTTGAACCTATAATGCATTCACCCCTGTTCGTTTCTGTACGATTTTAAACAGAAAATATATATCTGAAACATATTGACACAAAGACAGCACCGGCCTTAAATGACCTTAGCTGTTGGTAGGCCGTTAAACCCCAACGACTAAAATGTTCGTAAGTGCAAAATTATGATAGTCTGTAAATTGTTCATTAACAATGTTTTCTTGTAAACAATTATTGGAGTTACATTTATTGCTGCATATGCAGCCTATGCTCAATAAATATAAACCCATCAATTGAAATTTCCAGACGATCCTAAATTTGCACTTACGAACATTTTAGTCGTACGAAGTTTAGTTAAACGGGCCCCTGATCCTGAAGAGACGGCTCGTTAAGTGTCGGATTCTCTGGATCTACAATGTTTGTCGCCAGTGGATGTACAGCTGTCGGGTTGAGATGGTTCAAACGAATGCGATTATCAAAGGGTGATCGTAGCTATAGTTACTTCCCTTTTAATTTATTTATATAAATCCGCTCCAGCTTGTATAGCCCCGTGCAGGCACCGGGGCGGGATCAACTGATCCTGAGAATAGTGCTGCAGTAGCCATTGCTTGTCGTAAAAGGCGACTAAACTGGCTTAACGATTGGGTTCATACTTTCCGGAACCCACTATACCGGATTTGGCCCTCATGTACATTTTTGGCTTTCTTGTATGTGAGGTGTTGAGTCGGGCTATGCCCCATATATAAAAGTAAGATTAGCGCTAATCCTATTACTTTTAGGGATGGGATAAATGATGCTGGTGTGGCGAGGGCCTGGCACCAGATCAGGTTGTTCTAATTTCAGGACTGAATATATATTTTGATTGTAAATATTGAGTTCTGAAGTTGGGATTTACCCCCCTTGGACAGGTGGATATGGGACTCGACCCCGTTGACCGTCTGCGTGTAGACTCCCTGAGGCTTGTACCTCTATGTCAGAAAAGCGGACGTTAAATCCTATTCACTCACTCACTCACTCCAGCTTGTATATTTTATGGCCTAATTGCTTATAATTCCAGCACAAAAATATTTACACAATTCCCTAACATTTGATTGGTCCGTAGCAAGTCTCTGTCCAAAATGTATATCCCAGTAAACTCCCACGCCGAACTACTTTCCGTAACCGTGAGGCGCAGTTAAAATAATTCTTAAGAAAACGGAAAATAAACACATTTTCTTGATGAATTTATTTAAAATGCTGGAATTATAAGGAATGAATGGCCTTTTTGTGGAATTTATCGGGGATATAAACTTCGTCCAGTATTCCCGCGACTTTTCCAAGTTTATACCCCGATAAATTCCACAAAAAAGGCCATTCATTCCTATAGTAATAAAACTGAATATCGCATGATTTGTTGTGTATATGAGTCGTCATATATACTTGATCCAGAGCATCTTACATATCTGCGCAATCTGATCCGTAACTGCAATATTTGCCAGATTCATACCTTCATACTTATTAATTGTATTGCAGCAATCAGTGTAGAAATCAGACTGCACATTTGTGCAGTCTGATCAGGGTCTACCCTGATTGCAATCTTTATTTGTGCATGTTATTCAGTAAGAAATAAACGCTAAAATAAACCAAAGAACCGGATCTCTATAAATATATTTGCAAAGGAAAATAACTAGCTACGATCCCCATTGTCTGCATACAAGTATACCTAAAACTACCTAGTGTGTGCTACCCGACCCTACCTTGTGCTAATGACCTAAATATTCTGCAAAAAATGACAAATACAAAAGTCTCAATTTCGGTAACGTTCGCCGTGAAAGCAGGTTAGCTGGTTCACTATTTGTGAACATAAAATAAGAAGCCTATCTAGTATATTCTGCATTGTTGCTCGCACCCTGTTTTGAGCCTTATATTGTAATAATAATCCTTTATTGCACTCATTTCATAATGACAACATGAGATAACGATACATGATATATAGCATGATATATAGCATGAGTATGACGCAATGACACATGTTAGTCCTCGATGAAACAATGATAACCAGACCGCTACTCACAACAATTGTCGTCTGCTGTTGCTTTTATATCTTGCCTTATTTCTCAATAAAAACATGGTTTGACAGCACTTCAGAATCATTTCCAATGGAAATGATTCTGAAGTGCTGTCAAAGCATGTTGTAAATTATTCTAAAGTGCTGCCAAAGCATGTGTTTGATGATACAAATGGAAAATAGAAAATAAACAGCAGACGACAAAAAAATAAGATAGCGGTGTAAGGGTTAATATTTTAATACACCCCGTACTTGCAAAATTGTGGAGCACCCCTCACGTTTAGCAAGGAATGCCTGTGTATAATTGTGCTAGACTGTTTACATCTTCGGTTGATTGTCTTGGCGGAGTAATATTGCACGTTTACTTGTTTTTCCCCTCTTGGCAGCAATAATAATTAAGAAAGTATACACTTTCCAAACATATTTCAAACAAACATACTGTAAGCATATTCCGCATTGTTTAACATTTCCAAACGAACAAAATGAAGACGTTCCAAATGACGTCCCTAATGGCGCGACAAAGCAACGATGTGTTGACGTTGACGTCATCCTGTTTAGAACGTCATTAGAGGCGTCAGTCACTCAATAAAAACCTTGCAATTGTTGTAATGCGCTCCCGTTTGGTAATGTGAAGATTTGTACAAAGAAGGTGAATCTCTAATATGACATATTTATCGTTTTATTTCTAGTACTAAAACTATTTTTCTCTGTGGAGACTTTCAACAAAATGCGAAAATAGCCAATGGCGTCTTCTGACTTAACGTATCGAATATCTTCCAAGTGGTCTGCTCTTTGGAGTGTGAACAGGTTGACAGGTTGACAGGTTGACATTTGTATTCTGAAAATTAATTTCGGCCACACACGACTCAATCATATTGCGCTATAAAACTGTCATTTACTTTGAAGCCGTGACTCGTCCGTGACTCGTTTCATAATTCTCATATCAAATGGAAACTCATTTGTTTGAGATCCTCCATGTATTTCCATCATGTCCAATGAGATATTTCAGCTAATTCCCGGGCACGCCCGAGTGGCGCCGGGATGGGATAGCAGTTACAGTGCTGCTTCTGATTCCTAGAATAGATTAATTGATGTGTGCACTATCTCGGCTTCAAAGCAAATGACAGCTTTATGGCGCAATATACGGAGCACCGCAGGGGACATGGATTTTTTTTTTATTGATTCGTTCCTACGAAATAACAATTCGTTCCCTCAATGTAAGAAATTCGTTCCCTCGATATAACAATTCGTTCCCTCGAATTAACAATTCTAATTGTTATTTCGTGGGAACGAATTAAAAAAAAAGAATTATACGTCCCTTGCGGGACTCCGTAGCAAAATGATTGAGTACTTTGTTTTCAGAATATAGTTGTCAACCTCCCATAGATGTGGACCTCCCAGGGTGTCCGTTTTAGAGACGGTTCCACTGTATGTTCTGTTCTGTTCAAACCATGATTTGAGGACCTCAAACCCGGGTTTGTGGAATTATTGTGTTTCTGGCTTGCCCTAGGGATGGCACTAAGATTAATGGCGACGAGTGGAGAAGGATTAGTGTCTGCTCTATGGAATCCGTCTGGCATTTACTAGTAAATGGTCCACCGGCTTAGAAAAGTGACCTTGGGACATTAGTTACCAGCGTAGATCCCGATCATCATTTCTAACCACGCACTTATTCGATTGATCCAACTTGGTCCTCATGGACCTAAATAAATGTCTGATTGATTGACCGGCGGCCAGTGTAGTCCCTGATCAGTCTGCGCGGATGCGCAGACTGAGGTGGGACCACGCTGGTCGCTAACGTTACATAAGGTCCTTTTTTTAAACCGGATGCCCAAGTACGCATTTCCCGTGACGTATGAATGCATGTGAACTAAAATAGATCTCGATCAGACAGCATAAACTCTGTGTCAGTCGCCCGATGAGATAAACTACGAACCACGACCTTGTTTGAGACTTGGAACCCCAGTGTATGCATGTTAATACCTCCCATTTAGGCTTAAACCCGAGACCCAGGATTGAGGAATTAGTATCCACTCGCCGATAGGCAAGAGGGGATATAGCGTTAGTCCATGTACGTGCGTACGTAACACATTTAATTTTTCAATAACTCATGAAACTCTTCACCGATTTTGATAATATTTGACCACAATGTGTGTCCTGTAGCCTATTTCATCAACATTGCAAAGTATACTTTACTAGCAAAGCATACTTTGAGGGAGTAATCATTTATTTTTCCTGAAATGCATTATTTCATATAGAACTAACAAATGCATATATTTCATGATTAAAAGTATGCAAAATTATTATACTGAATTTATTACATTATCACAGCCAAATTGGCTGTGATAATGTAATAAATTCAGTATAATAAAAAATAATAAATTTATCATAAAATTGAAAATTTCTCCCTCAAAGTATACTTTGCTAGTAAAGTATACTTTGCAATGTTGATGAAATAGGTTACTGGGATGATGCTTTGTTTTACATACCACCACGTCCGACCGCCCAATGTAAAGGTAAAGTAATATTTTGTTTAATATGTTTTTTATTATCAAGGCTGCCAGCGAGTGGATTTGCCTCTTAATCTCAACTCAACTCAACTCAAATACTCTGTATTACATCCCATTACAGTATATCACATGTAATATGGGGAAATACACATAAATATGATTGAATGGCGGAATCTAATGCAACAACATGAAATATAATATTTGATTACATGAGCTTTGCAACTGTATGGGGAAAGCCATTTTATTGTATAAATGGGCTTTCGTTGTGCAATAACAGACCACGTTGCCCTTGTTGTGCATTTGGCTCGCCATACTCAAGATGCATGATGACGTGGTTATAACAACAACAACAGTTACAGTGACTGAAAGTTTTGAAATCTTGAAAGTATTATTTGAGATTTTCCTTAATATGAAACGGATGTTGATGCAATATGGCGTGAGTTGCATTTGGTGGTTCATGGAGTTTGGCACAGACATATGTCGTTTTTGCGGAGACACGGAAATCGATTCTTCGCAAAAACGACATAAGTTTGGGCGAAAATACATAGACCACCAAATGCAGCTTAACAAGACGCGTTTGATGCGCCATATTTCATCAAAATCCGTTACGTGATAAGGACAATATAAAAGAATACGCACTTTGAATCGGATTGATTCTAGAAATGTCAGTACTTGTTGTTGTTGTTGGTTCCACGTGAGCATACACCTTGATACTGTCTGAACCAGTAGATACGATGGTTGGTCACTATTTGACTGCGAGTACAAACTGATTAGAAACCACGTGTATCTTAAGTGTCACAATACCAGTTTGCTTCGTCATTCGACGATTCCCAAGTGTTAATCTATAAATGTATATAAGCCAGTATGAAACAATAAATGTATGTCGTTCCGTGTCGTTTATCAATACCAGCAATAAACCTGTCATATGTCTATTGTCTGAATAAAAAAGTCACTTATTATTGAAACGAAATAACTGTCGCTCACTATGTTGATATTGTCAATATGTAATAGTCATAGTTCATAATATTGAATATTTAATAAATTCATTTCGAGCGAGCTTGTGTCACGTCTTGTCTTGTGAAACGCAAAGCATATTACCGCCCACACACGCGGTCACTGCGTGTCACATCGCCAGTTCGCGAGTGGGCTGGTAAGCGATAGCGAGCGAGAAATTAATTTATTAAAAATTCAATATATGAACTATTAACTATTACGTGTAAAACGTATCAATACAACACCAATGTTACTATGTTTTAACTCAATCGATGGTCTAGTAACATAAGGTCGTAACTGCTATGCTTTAGCATAGCAGTTACGACCTTATGTTACTAGACCATCGCAATGTCACGGCCATATACCGAATGACCTGTAAACGTGCAGTCTATAGTTTACAAGGCACTATGACTATAGAGGATACTACATAAGCGTTGATTTAATGTCGTATTCATGAAACGAGTTAAATATACACCAACATGCAAGCAGCTTACTAAATTCAAATAATGAATGCAAGTATGTACAGAAGAGCTGAAAGTTACAGAGCCCCACTCACGAAATAACAATTCGTTCCCTCAATTTAAAAATTCGTTCCCACAAATTAACAATTAGTTCCCACGAATTAACAATTCGTTCCCTCAATTTAACAATTCGTTCGCACGAAATAACAATTCCCACACAATTCGTTCCCACGAAATAACTATTCGTTCCCACAGGAACGAATTGTTATATCGTGGGAACGAATGGTTAAGTCGAGGGAACGAATTGTTAAATTGAGGGAAGGAATTGTCATTTCGTGGGAACGAATTGTTAACTCGAGGGAACGAATTGTTATATCGTGGGAACGAATTGTTAATTCGAGAGAACGAATTGTTAAATTGAGGGAACGAATTGTTATTTCGTGGGAACGAATTAATAAAAGAAAATCCATTTCCTCTGCGGGGCTTCGTAGAAGGTTAATACAATCAAATATAGGATTTATTTTTACCTGTTCTGCTGCAAGTTTTGACCTAAACCCGGAAGACTCTATTATGTAATTAAATATGAACGCAAATAGTCGACTGTCGGTTATTTGTATGCATTCACATGAAATGTACTGGTATGTGACATAGTGCCCCGTGTTGAATATATGGACCCAGGGCAGAGAAAATGGGTATTACGGTATTTTCAACGAGTGTAGACCCTGACCCGCGTGTACAGGGTCAGCTTAGAATCTAACTGTGTTGCTACTGACAGCTACTTCACTGACTGAATGACGAACATTGTAGGCTCTGATCAGACTGCGCCGAGCAAACAGTAACGTAAAGTTTTTTTCTGGCCATCGCCCGGGAACTATGGAACGCCAAATCTACATAAACTCAAATAATTAATGCTAGCTCTAAATATCTAATGGTACCTCTAAATATTTAATGATAGTTCTAATTATTTAGAGCTAGCAATACTTATTCGAGTTTATGTAGATTTAGCGTTGCATAGGAACAACCTTATACAAACACTACACTCACTTAGGTGTAACATTTAATCAAGCAAATGCAACATTGTATAGTATATTAGACAAGTATGCGACGCGACATCTGAACGCAAACCAGCAGCAAACCAGAAAAAGTGTTTATAGAACACGGATGCCCCACATACCGCTTTGATAATAAACTAGGCAAAATCCCAAGTCCAAAAGGGAGATAATCCATGACCCAGGGGTCGAATCAAAAATCGAAATACACTTTGCGCATCTACTCATCATAACGAAGCTGCATACCAAAGTTCAGGTGTGTAGCTAGTACGGTTTAAAAGTTTTACGAATTACATGGCAAAATTGCCAAATTCTAAGTAAAAAAGGGGGAGATAATCCATGATCCGGGGGTAAAACTATGCGCATTTACTCCTCATAAGGAAGCTACATACAATGGGGTCAGCATATAAGTGCACACACGAACGAACGCGACAGGTTGGAACCAACCTGTCGCGTTCGTTCGTGTGTGCACTTACACGCTGACCCACTGTACCAAGTTTCAGGTCTGCAGCTATTACGGTTTAAAAGTTTTTGGAAATAAACGCTGTGCATCTATTCATCATAAGGAAGCTACATAACGAGTTTCAGGTCTGTAGCTATTACGGTTTAACAGTTTCACGAGTCACAAGGTTGGTGACGTACGGACTGACGGACGGGACGGACGGACAAGGTTAACACTAAAAATACGTGTCGCTTTTGTGTCGGTCAACACTTTGTGCGCGTCAGTTAAACACATATCTCACAAATCTGGACTTATTTTCGTTGACATTCACAGTCCGTGGATGGCACCTGGTATAGATATAATGGGTCCCATGTATTACGCATACTATATAGCATTGTATGGACAAGCATTTATACAAGTACGAGGTGCGCCATGCTAAGCTACCCGAAATTAGAATACTATAGTATAATATCCGAAAAGAATCAGCTGACCTTCAATATACATGCACTATATAAAGCACAGGGGCCCGCTTCACTAAACTTCGTACGTCTAAAATGTTCGTAGGTGAAAATTTATGATCGTCTGTAAAATCCAATTTATGGATTTACATTTATTGAGCATAGGCTGCATACTCAATAAATGTAAATCCAATAACTGTTTACAAGAAAACAGTGTTAAAGTGAAATTTACGGACTATCATAAGTTGGCACTTACGAACATTTTAGTCGTATGAAGTTTAGTGAAACGGCCCCAGATCGTTTATCCAGATTGGCGAGTACGTAAACAGTAGTACGAATTGCGTACCCCGTATCAAACACCTTATATTGCCATTCATTATTCAGGCGCAAATGGCGTCAGTCGCTATTACCTTTACTCCCAGTACACGCTTGGATTAATTAACCCAAGTAATCAAGCGACTGCATTATCCCTGATGTCATATTTAGATGTCCATGAGAAAATGGAAACACATACTACTGACAACCAATGTAGTCCAGACATAGATCAGCATGCTGATCTGGGTCTAGACTAGATTGATATCAGCTGCATACTGCACACTGCATAGTGACAGGTATCAGGCTATTTTCATATGCAAATGATAAATAATACAGAGAATAAATAGTAATGTCCGTCAACATTTTAAGGAAACACGGTTATCGCCCCTGATATCAGTGTGGAAATGTACGTCTGATATAAAATATATAATAGTGTCAATCACTATGCGGAGTAATGGTGAAGGAATGTTTATTTTGCCAGAAAATTTCTGAGATGATGTCCGTCTGGGAGAAAGATCATGTTGTGCCTACTGAGTGGGCATGCACCTTTAAGGTAGTAGGTCATAGATAGATACACTCAGCTTCAATGATAATTGCTTCATAAGAGTGATGTGATATATGAATATCACATAAAAAATATTGTATTGTTGCTGTATACTATATGGTTCATTGAGTTGCCATCTCCGCCATCTTTGTATGTACAAGCCATAGTACAGTTTCACCACTTCGTGCGTTTGACACGTACATCAAATAATAAATATTATGCCAGCAAACTATACAAAAGATGAGATATCTGAGAATTTCTCCCATCAATCTCCAAATAAGTTTTGATGTGAATACTTTTTTAATCAGATGCACAACCTATGTTAGTTTACACGTAAAGCCATATTTACTCGCATAGTGGCTGAGTAGACACCAGGGACAATACACTCGGGTAACTGCTTACATGCCACTGCATTTGGAGCTAATAACAGAGTACAGTAGTGGGTATATATGGTATGTGTTGTGTGGTTGACCAGGTAAGAATGATACACTGTGCGATTTTCTGTGTATGAGGCTATCTATAATGGTGGTTCATATTGCTAAAAACACAGACACAAACCTGTCCAGAAAACAGACATATTTGATAGTTTGGTGTAATATAATGGATAGGTGTCCGTTCTCCAGCATTTTCTACATGTGATTAGCTACATTGTATCATAAGTTCTACCTCACATTGTAAGTTCTTTGTCAAACGGCAGAACAGGTGAAACTGGCTGATGGCTGGAACACACAAATACGGCCAACTTGGCCACTCCATGTTCCGTATAGGATGCAGTAACGAGGCAGTATTCATATCACATTTATGAAGCAATTACCTTTGAATCAAACGACGAGCATGTATAGAACGAGTCCTTTACCCTTTGAACCCGAAATCCCGCTTTTTCGGTTTATGCAAACAGTGCAGATCCAGATGAGCCGGCTCGTAACGAGCCGTCTCATCAGGATCTGCACTGTTTGAAAGTAATTTTAATATTTTTGAGAACAAAAGCACACCCTTTTCATAAATGGACGAATCTGAAAATCATTTTGTGACCATTTGATTGGTCGGAAAATTAGCATATATCACAGTCCATTCCAGTTCCTTAGGGTTGAAAGCGTTAATAAGCAACGCAAGCGTTTCTAACAAAGGCTTTATACCGACTATGTACAGAAGTTAGCGACACAAGCCGATCGGCCAGTTTACTAGCAAGCCATGTTTGGCGGACGTGTTTAATCAGTAATAAGCCCCGTTTAGTCATGTCGAGTCCATTAGTATATGTGGCTATCACTGGAGAAATGGGGCTTATGGGTTATGCGACCAGTGCATATCCAGATCAGCCTGTGCATCCGCACAGTCTGATCAGGATCCGCACTGTTCGGCATTCCATCAATGAAACACACGCCATGCTAGCAAGTCGTTATCAGGCTATATGAAAGTGCTCTTTAATCAGGAGATACAAAGGTCGCAAATCCCATAAGCCACATTTCTCCAGTCACAGCAGCATATATCACCGTCGGCGGCAGTACATATGTCGGGACAAGCTGACACCAGACCGCCGGCCGGGGGCAGACCGGTAATTCATTGTTAGACTGGCGTTTCCCGTAATCAAACGCCACATTTTTTCTGTATATCTAGCTGTAATGGGGATTTGATTACCACGTCTAGTCGCCAATTATACCCTTTGCAAGTCTCTCAAAAGAGACCTGACACATGGTCTTATTAACTATATATACATGCGCTAGCCATTTCTGTCCAAAACCGAATTTTGATCTTGACTTTTTAGACTACATATTGACGCTTTTTTTCACACGTACAAGGTACTCTTGCTTCACCAGCACCAATAGATAAGAAGAAACAACGCTTCACTTATATTTATAAAGTTAGACATACAACATATAATAATTTATTGTGATAAGACACTGTGAAACCAATCATCAAAAGTGATGTGTTAATTGTTGAGGTGAAGTATATCGTTGCAATGATAGGAGGGGTGCAAGCATTCATCGCAATCATCATGGGCGGATTCAGGGGGGGGGGGCGGATCCGGCGGACCCCCCCCCCCCCCCCCCCCCCCCCCCCCCCCCCCCCCCCCCCCCCCCCCCCCCACCCCCCCCCCCCCTTAAAATTCGCCGAGTAAAGATTGTTTACAAGTTACAAGGCACGTTTCATGCCAAGTGCCATGTATTCCATGCGCCAGAACTCAGGAAATGCGATGTAGATTTCCAAAATTTTCGCGGGGGGGGGGGGGGGGTGTGGGGGGGGGGGGGGGGGGATGCAGCTAACCGATACGCATGCATGTGATGTATGTGGCGTATAATTAGAAGAACAATTCATATACGCTCTCCAAGTTTGTGTTCTAGTACCGATTCAACTTGCACTGTTATTAATTGTCCATATGTATTATTTGAAATAAAATCGTGTTTATTGTTCACCCTAATTTCCCGACCAATGAAAGAACAACATTTCGTCTCAATTAATCGCATATTGCAACGCTTTCGCCAATATCTATTAAATTAATCATTAAATGTTCAGCCGCTATATTTATAACTAAGTTTACGCCTTGCTGTCATCAGCTCACGAGACGCAAAGCATATTACCGCTCACACACACGCTCACTTCGTGTCACACCGCGGAGCTTCGCGAGTGGACTGATAAACAATAAGTACGTTAACGTTCACATATTGAATTATTTAATAAATTAATTTCTCGCTCGCTAGCGCTCGCTACGAAATTAATTTATTAAAAAATTCAATATATGAACTATAGTTATTTCTTAATAAGTATGCATGTCGCAAATGTTTCACCAATAATACCCGTAGCCGATTTCATCAACATTGCAAAGTATACTTTACTAGCAAAGTATACTTTGAGGGAGAAATCATTTATTTTTCCTGAAATGCATTATTTCATATAGAACTAACAAATGCATATATGTCATGATTAAAAGTATGCAGAATTATTATACTGAATTTATTACATTATCACAGCCAAATTGGCTGTGATAATGTAATAAATTCAGTATAATAAAAATTAATAAATTTATCATAAAATTGAAAATTTCTCCCTCAAAGTATACTTTGCTACTAAAGTATACTTTGCAATGTTGATGAAATAGGCTACAGATGTTGTAAAAATAGCATACACTTCACGTCGCTATGTCCTTGCCTACACTGTGTGGTATGTATACACGCTCTATGAATGCATGATGCAATGCTGACATGGGAAGGGAATACACCCACCGCATATTTCCCATTCAAACCACATACCTATAATACCATTCTCGTTGTATGTATTTTGGAGCCATAGTACGCATTTACGACGCCTCATTACACAATGTGGCTTTGACAGGAGAAATGGGGCACCGGGTATGGAAGGTGTTCCAGCCAATTCCCACACTTACATATAAGCCAAATGGAATCGAGAAATTGGGCTCATGTGATTTGTGATTAGTGTAGCTCCTGATTAAATAGCACACTCATGTATCCTGATATAACGATCTGTATTGCTTGTTAGATGCTGGGCGGGTGTTTCATTGATGAAATGGTGAACAGTGCAGATGCTGATTAGACGGTGCGGATGCACAGGCTGATCTGGATCTACACTGGTCGCAAAACCCATAAGCACCATTTCTCCAGTCACAGCCACAAATGTCACTGTACTTGTGACCAGCGTAAACATAGACCAGTCTGTGCTCAGTAAGTTCTCAGTCTGATCAGGATCTACACCGTGCGCCATTATAATAGCATTTCCAACCATCCAGGTCATAAAGACACCATTTCAAACGATGTAGATCCAGATGGTAACGAGCCGTCTCATCAGGATCTGCAGTGTTCTTCATTATTTTTAAGAATTTTAAAACGATACGTTTTGATTAATGGATGTTTCGTACACAATGAACACGGACCATACAGTGATTAACAGCAACACTATGTTGTTGATAGCAACAGTAATACTTCCAACATGCACTGTAGAGCCATATCAGTTTGCATGAACGATCCAGATGATCAGAACATATACTGGTAAAACACCAGATAAGCACCAGCTATGTGCAATACTCTAAGCTACGTATATGTGGCTGTGACTGGAGAATTTTGGCTCATGGGTTTTTCAACCAGTGTAGATCCAGATCAGCCTGTGCATCCGCACAGTCTGATCAGGATCTGCACTGTTCGCCATTACATCCATGAACCACTCATCATGCTTCTAGAAAACAATGTAGAGCATTGTCAGGCTACATGAGTGTGCTATTTGATCAGGAGCAACACTGGTTACAAATGATATAAGCCCCATTTCTCCAGTCACAGCCACATACGATCACGTAAGCTGTACGCACAGTTGCATCAGACAGACAGGAAGACGCACAAGTCTGCACGTAGAGCGTGTGCGTCCTTCGTATATCGATCCACCTTCACCCAGTGGCGAGTAAACAGGTCAATGACCTTTTATCGTTGTTGTTGTTATTATAGTGAGTATCCGGAAGCGGGTTACAATATGACCGGTCACAATATGACCGAGGACTACACCACCTCCTGCGTTAATCTTGCTCATATCTCAATGTGTCTGAACGTCTATAGACAATATCAACCGCAATCAAGCAGTTTGATTGGCTGTGCCTGAGCTGCAGCAAAAACTCATGCTCAGCCAATCAAGATGTTTGCTTTCAAACACAATATGCAAGTATTGATGCAAGTATTGTGCAATAAATAACTTGGCAACTATTGGCCAGAATAGCGCAGGCGGTAAATATATGTAAAAATGTGTAAATATATGATTTTGCGGGGACCTATGGTCAGGGGTAGATCCAGGAATTAGAATTCGATGGGGTGTTGATTCACAATTGTAAATGAGACACATTAGATTGTCAACTTCCTTCCATTTTTCTCATTTCTCTTTCCTCATCAAAAGTGTATATGTTGCTACCACCCAGTTGAACCGTCTCAACGAGACTGAGTTACACTGAGTTACACTGAGTTAAACTGAGTGGTAACAGCACATACTTTGGGTGAGAAATAAGAAAAATAATCTGATCTTTCCACGTAACCTATTAAAATCTAAACTCGGTAAATGTTAGACGGGACGACACGACCCCGTCTGTATACGCGCCTGATTATAACCTTTGAGTATTCGTGCATGTACGTGTATTTGTCCGATCGAGTCTGTACTTGTACACCAACGAACAGATCGGTTCCGATGTCCGAGGTGTATGATCACGTGGTACTAACAACAACAACAACAACAAGTACTGAAACTTCCAGAATCCATCTGATTCAAAGTACGTATTCTTTCATAGTGTCCTTATTTCGTAACGGATTTTAATGAAATATGGCGCATCAAACCCGTCTGGTTAAGCTGCATTTGGTGGTCTCTGTACTTTGGCCCAAACTTCTTTTGCGAAATCTCCGACACGGAAATCGATTCTTCGCAAAAACGACATAAGTCTGTGCCGAACTCACTGGACGACCAAGTGCAGCTCACGAAGACGCGTTTACTGCGCCATATTTCAACACAATCCGTTACATATTAAGGAACATATCAAATAATACTTACTTTTGAGTGGGCAAGATTTCAACACTTTCAGCCACTGTTGTTGTTGTTATAACCACGTGATCATGCACATTGGATGTCCTGTCGACTGGAATGTTGGACAAATAGCTGCAACCTTTGTGAAAATTAGCTTTAAAATCACTATAATCGGGGACATTGAATGTAGAAATCAATAGTTTGCCCAGTGGAGGATGCTTCCTGCACCATTTCCAAACTGGATTCACAATATTCGCACCACAACCCCATCCCCGGCAAGAACAAGGCTACACCAAATGGTTACCTTATTTGTTGTTGTTGTTGTAGTTGTTGTTGTTAGTGTTCTGCGGTGTAATGAGGTTGCAGGGTTTTTCCTGCTTTCTAAGTGTGTGACCGCGTATGGCGATGTCCTTCCCCTCATAATGTTGATAGCATCACCAATACAGCCTATACTGGAGTAATAAACTCGTTATAGCTTACTTGATTAATAAACTATGTGATGAGATTAGCGATAGCATGGATAATTGCCTTTATGGTAATCATGATCCAACTATTCCTGTAAATATAGTCCTTGTACCAGAAAAGTAATATTTGTTTGTTTAACACAGTGCAACTCCTGTTGAAAGGGCCAGTCAGTTTTGACTCTATCGAATAAGCCGTACTTTATGATTCCTATCCATGCCAGGCACCAGGGCGCCGTTTCACTAAACTTCGTACGACTAAAATGTACGTAAGTGCAAACTTATCATGATAGTCTGTAAATTTCACATTTATACATGTTTCTTGTAAACAATTATTGGATTTACATTTATTGAGCAAAGGCTGCATAAGCAGCATATTTTGCTCAATAAATGTAAATAAATCAATTGAAATTTCCAGACGATCCTAAATTTGCGCTTACGAACATTTTAATCGTACTTAGTTTAGTGAAACTGCCCCCCAGGTAGGCAGGCAATTGGTACCATTGCATTTAACTAGCAGGGCCCGGTTGCTCAAAACCTCTGTTAGCTTAACAGAATGTTAAATCCTTAGCAATGCTAAGGATTTAACAATCTGTCGAGCTAACAGAAGCTTTGAGCAACCGGGCCCTGGTGACTCACCAACCGTCCACCTCAGTTCAAGCGGAGGCTCCAACCTTCACCACCCAGTTGCGGACGGTGTCTTATCCACTAGGACACTGCGTCAGAAAACGTCGGTGTCCATAGTGAAAGGATGCCAATACACCGACGAGACGGCGTTCAAGCGTACATGTTAGCACATGCAGTGAATCCTCTCTAAACCGGACACCGAGAAAACTTCTGTTATCTTATTTTGCTTGGTTTGGTGGTACAGGGAGTTTGGCACAGATTTATGTCGTTTTTGCGAAGAATCGATTTCCGTGTCAGAGACACGGAAATCGATTCTTCGCTAAAACGACAGAAGTTTGTGCGAAAATACCGAGACCACCAAATGCAGCTGACCAAGACGCGTTTGATGCGCCATATTCCATCAAAATCCGTTGCGTAATAAGGACACTATAAAAGTATACGTACATTGAATCAGATGGATTCTGGAAAGTTCAGTACTTGTTGTTGTTGTTGCTGTTGTTGTTAGTACCACGTGAACATACACATTGACACAGCTATGGCCCATCATGATCAAATGCCTGATTTATATTGGAACCTCTCTACACCCCGACACCCTGGGGACCTCCCAGGGTGTCCGGTTTAGAGAGGTTTCACTGTACATGTATGTAGAAATTGGCACACTCATTCCGTCAGACGAGCGCACGGTCGTTTCTTTTAACGCTGACGTTCCCCCTCAGTCGCAAACATATCCTGGTCAGATTGTGCGGATGCATTTCTATTCGGAATTGGTGTATCACGATCTGTGTTTGTCGTCTACGAAGCATTTCTGCTGCTTTTGTAATTTATACATGCCAGACTATAGAGCCTAATATATTATATATTTACGACTGTTAGCTGGTTATTTACACATACAGCTGTCGTACTACACTATGTTAAGTGGTGAAACATGTACATTGAAAATACCAGGGGCCCGTTTCACTGAACTTCGTACGACTGAAAACGTAAGTGCAAAATTATGATGTAAATTTCGCATTACAACTGTTTTCGTGTAATGATTTGATTTAGATTTATTGAGCATAGGCTGTGCAGCCTATGATCAATAAATGTAAATCCATGAATTGAACTTTCCAGACGATCCTAAAGTTGCACTTACGAACATTTTAGTCGTACGAAGCTTACTGTCTGTTTCACGAAAGCTGCCCAAATTTTACGGCTATATAAACAATGCAAAAACAATATTAAATTAAAGGAAAATTTAAGAGTGAGCCTTCTTTTTATTGCGTGAAATTTGGTCACATATTGATTTTATTGCGAAAAAATAATTTCCCCATGTTAAATCCCCATAGACATCTTCACAGAGTGAAGATGTCTATGGGGATTTAACATGGGGGACATTTTTTTGAATTTCAGAAATACTAGACAGATTTTCGAAATTTAACTTTTGTTTTCTTAGTTAGATCATTTCCAAGCTGTAATACTGCAATAAAGTTGAAAATTTGCTTTTTCCAAGCCAGGTTTCGGAGTCAATTTAAAAAATAAATCGTTTTCTGTATCCTCTCCCAGCTCCTGCAGCTCCCTTTCCCATAGACAAATCAATATTTCGTAACAAAATCAAAATTTGACCAACTTGAAATTTCACGAAATAAAAAGAGGACGGATTCTTAAATTTTTATAAAATTTAATATTATCAAAACAAATATTGTTTTTGCATCGTTTATATAGCCGTAAAATTTGTGCAGGTTTCGTGAAACAGACAGTAGTGAAACGGGCCGCAGACTAGGGTATACACATTTTGAATGGGAAATAAGGCTTATGATATTTGCTAACAATTTATTTCATGATCTGCCAACCCACTCCTGTACCATGCTATGTATTTAATGTATGTTAGAAGCGTGGACGCTGTTTCACTGGCTGATTGGCGAACAGTGCAGGCCCTGATCAGACCGTGCAGATCTGGGTTTACACTTTTCGCAAAAGCCATACTAGGACGCGAGTCTCCAGATACCCATTTCAGCAACATTTCAAAGTATGCTTTTCTAGCAAAGTATACTTTGAGGGAGAAATTTTCAATTTAAGGATAAATTTATTAATTTTTATTATACTGAATTTATTACATTATCACAGCCAATTTGGCTGTGATAATGTAATAAATTCAGTATAATAATTCTGCATACTTTTAATCATGACATATATGCATTTGTTAGTTCTATATGAAATAATGCTTTTCAGGAAAAATAAATGATTACTCCCTCAAAGTAAACTTTTCTAGAAAAGTATACTTTGCAATGTTGGTGAAATAGGCTACAGATACAGACGCAATCGTGTTGTTGGATGAATGTATATGCATACATTCGATGTGGGATGGCTTTACTAACAAACTTGGAACATCGGAATTGATTAATTCTGTCTCTGTCCGCCATGTGCAATCAAACAGTGAGATTCATTCACAACGTTTGGCAGAGTAACGGCTACAAGCTCCAGATAAGGTGCGTATTGGCGTATTTTACGCACATATTTTAGCAGAATACGCATTGATTATCAAAATTGGGGGTACGAAATACCCACAGTAATGTGAAAATACGCATTTATTTGCAATTGAGTAGTCAAAATACTGTAATAAAGTTGAAAATTTGCTTTTTGCAGCTGAAATAAGTGAATTTGTTTTAATTTCTATCATTTGTTTCCTATGTAATAAGGAAGAAAAGCAATAATAAAGTTGTAAAAGTAAAATACGCATTGAATTTGAAATATGGGTGTATAATACTCTTTAGTTACAAAACTTATCTGGAGCTCTGCGGCTAACGTCGATATGGTTGCGACTACGATGATCTTTGCCAACACTGATCGCGATCGTTGGAAGGTCCGTTTTAGCAACAGCGCGCCTATCATAAAACATGGATGGCATGTACCGCCTAGACTATTTGGGGAATTTAAATCCGTTGCACCTGTACGTATTCAGAGGGTGCAATACACACACTGTGTCTAGTTCTCAAGGTGTATGATCACGTGGTACTAACAACAACAACAAGTACAGAAATTTCCAGAATCCGTCTGATTCAAAGTACGTATTCTTTCATAGTGTCCTTATTACGTAACGGATTTTGATGAAACATGGCGCATTAAACGCGTCTTGTTAAGTTGCATTTGGTGGTCTCTGTACTTTCGCCCAAACTTCTGTCGTTTTTGCGAAGAATCGATTTCCGAAGAATCGATTCTTCGCAAAAACGACATAAGTCTGTGCCGAACTCCCTGGACCACCAAATGCAGCTCATGAAGACGCGTTTGCTGCGCCATATTTCATCAAAGCCCGTTGCATATTAAAGACAATATCAAAGAATACTTACTTTGGAGTGGGCGACGTTGTTGTTGTTGTAACCACGTGATCATGCACCTTGGTTCTGAAGCAATAGAACATAGAAATGTGTTCGTATTATAGTCAATAGACGGCGTATGCATGGTGAACGCTGCAAATATTGGAACACAATTTTCCCGGTCATTTATGAATACTCTAAATAAATATCATTACCCCGAGCATGTTGAAAAGGAGGAAGCTAAAACAGCATATGTACTCTTAACGTACGTTGCAATTTGTCCTGGGTTATCTTGTAATCTGACTAGACTAGTATACGCACTTCAGCAGTAGGTCACAGCTAAGGTCAAATTGATAACGTGACATGGATACGTAAGAGCATATGTAAGTATGTCTATGCAAATATACTCATCCCAGGGGCGGATCTGGAGGGGGGGTTCCGGGGTTGCACCCCTCCCCCCCCCCCCCCCCCACCCCCGGACGATACGGAAGTATTATGCAGAGTTACTTCCCGCAACTAGCAGATTAAGACCCGTTTCTCCAATGAACATTCACGCATCACATGCACATTCCCCATTCAATAACCGACAGATTATACTTAATTAGATTATTATGCGAATTTTGCTGCGTAATTACCATCATGTAGATTTGTTGAGAATTTCATACGGCCGTTTTTGCCGGTGTATGCCCGTATCACGGTTCGTATCACGATATGTTACACTGTCAGAAACCGGCTCACATGTTTGCGACCTGTGTTACAAATGAACAGTGCGGCTTTGCAGTGTTAATGTACCTTAGACTGTTTGACAAGAAATGAACGAACCTATACTGGTGTAAGCAATTTATATACTTAATTATATCAAACCACTGGAATGTCTTATAACTTATAAGGGCCACTGAATGAGAATTTGTGCCTTGATTTGTGAACAGCGTAGTCCCAAATCAGCCTGCGCATTTGCGCAGTCTGATTAGGGACTACGCTGTTCGCCATTCAATGTCTGAAATGTGGCTGTCACTGGAGAAATTGGGCTTGTGTTTTTTTTTCTCGATCAGTGCAGCTCCAGATCAGCCTGTGCATCCGCAAAGTCGCACAGTCTGATCAGAATCTGCACCGTTCGCCATTCTATCAATGGAACACCCGAACATTTTAGTCGTACGACGTAGTGAAACGGCCCCAAGGAACGGCAAGAGTCCCAACTGGTGTAAGGTCCCATTTTCTTTGCATAAGGCTCGTAAATTATGTTTATATGGTTTATTGCCAGTAAAATTATTCATAAATAATTGCACAGGCGATAAACCATGTTAACACATATATTAACCGGTTACTGACATGTTCGCTCATTGTTTATTTTGCTGAGTATGTATTTTCTCAGCTTAACTTTCAAGGTACATGATCACGTGGTTACAACAACAACAACGTAGCCCACTCCAAAGTAAGTATTATTTGATATTTTCCTTAATATGCAACGGATTTTGATGAAATATGGCGCAGCAAACGTGTCTTCATGAGCTGCATTTGGTGGTCTAGGTAGTTTGGCACAGACTTATGTCGTTTTTGCGAAGAATCGATTTCCGTGTTGGAGACACGGAAATCGATTCTTCGCAAAAACGACAGAAGCGAAAATACAGTGACCACCAAATGCAGCTTAACAAGACGCGTTTGATGCGCCATATTTCATCAAAATCCGTTACGTAATAAGGGCACTATAAAAGAATACGTACTTTGAATCGGTACTTGTTGTTGTTGTTAGTACCACGTGATCATGCATCTTGACATTTCTTTATAACATATTGAACGATGGTGAAAGCTAGGGAGCTTCCTACGAATTAACAATTCGTTCCCTCAATTTAACAATTCGTCCTCGCAAATTAACAATTCGTTTCATCAATTTAACAATTCGTTCTCACAAATTAACAACTCGTTCCAACGAAATAACAATTGTTACACGAATTGTTATATCGTGGGAACGAATTGTTAAATTGAGGGAACGAATTGTCATTTCGTGGGAACGAATTGTTAATTCGAGAGAATGAATTGTTATATCGTGGGAACGAATTGTTAATTTATGGGAACGAATTAATAAAAAAAAATCCATGTCCACTGTGTGGCTCCGTAGAAAGCATATTGACAGAAAGTATTTGTTATTTAAGCTAGATAACTTCTGAACATTTTCCATTTAATTTAATTGAATCAAGCAATACGGTGAAAGTCTCGACATTAACCGATATCCAATATCGTGTACAACTAGCCTCTGTATGAATCATATCCACATCGGAGATGAGCCATGTGATTTTGGACCTAAGACGATTGGCGATGTTTCACGAAGTTATTTACAGAAACCGTCACATTGCCTGTAAATGACGTCGAACGTTGTCTTCGATGTTGTCGAAATTTTCACAGCAAATGCGGAATAGCTATGAACACTTCGTCAACTTTCGACATCATTTACGGAATATATCGTAAATTGTGTAAATAACTTTCATGAGGTATTGCACATCTTCTTAGATACAAAATCACATGGCATGTCTCATAGAGAATAGTAGGTTAGTGCCGTGAATGGGGAAAAATATCCGGCAAGGCTCAAGAATTTCTTTATTTCTCATCAGAAGTATATGTTGTGACCACTCATTTGAACCGTCTCGCCGAGACGGTTCAAATGAGTGGTCACAACATATACTTTGGTTCAGAAATAAGGAAAATAGATAGAGAATAGTATGTTAGTGCCGTGAATGGGAAAACATATCTGGCAAGGCTCAGGAAACGGGATGGGCGTGGCTCTGCCGAGCACATCCCGTTTCCGTGCCGCGCCAGATATTTTTTCCCATTCACGGCACTAACCTACTATTCTATTTATAGCCTCAACACCTACAAATGGCTGTAAAATGCAAAAATAGTATTGACTGGATATCAAAAATGTTTCACGGCACCGTGTTTCACGGCACATACGCACTACTGTGTTGACGGGATAAATTTATCTTATGGTCTTGGGGCCCGTTTCACTAAACTTCGTACGACTAAAATGTTCGTAAGTGCAAATTTAGGATCGTCTGGAAATTGCAACTGATGGCTTTACATTTAATGAGCATAGGCTGCAATAAATGTAAATCCAATAATTGTTTACAAGAAAACGTTGTTAATGTGGAATTTACAGACTATCATAATTTTGCACTTACGAACATTTTAGCCGTACGACGTTTAGTGCAACGGTGCCCAGGTGTGCATGTACAATTTAGGGCAGGTTGATGGATGTACCTAACTGTAAGAATGTATGTCATCAATACAATGACTGTTGCCAATGGCGATGACAGCAGAAGCACCCGTCAGTACTGCTTATGCAGGCGACGTAGAATTCTTATTTTGTATTAATTCGTTCCCACGAAATATCAATTTGTTCCCTCAATTTAACAATTCGTTACCACTAATTAACAATTCGTTCCCACGATATAATAATTCGTTTCCTTGATTTAACAATTCGTTCCCACGAAATAACAATTCGTTCCCACGGGAACGAATTGTTAATTTGTGGGAACGAATTGTTAATTCGAGGGAACGAATTGTTAAATTGAGTTAACGAATTGTCATTTCGTGTGAATTGTTAATTCGAGGGAACGAATTGTTATATCGTGGGAACGAATTGTTAATTCGAGGGAACGAATTGTTAAATTGAGGGAACGAATTGTCATTTCGTGGGAACGAATTAATAAAAAGAAAATACATGTATATGGTTGATATATCCGGTTATTACGGAAGCCCATTAGGGCCACTTCACTTTTTTTTAATTTCCATTTATTCAAGATGTTTTCTTGAATTTTCAAGTTCTTTTCTGGAATTTTCAAGATCTTTTCTTGAATGAATTTTCAAGATCTTTTCTTGAATTTTCAAGATCTTTTCTTGAATGTTCAAGAAAAGATCTTGAAAATTCAAGAAAAGAACTTGAAAATTCAAGAAAACATCTTGAAAATTCAAGAAAAGATCTCGAAAATTCAAGAAAAGATAAAAAAAAAAGTGAAGTGGCCCTAATGGGCTTTCGTAGGTTATGCATTCGTGTGCGATGTAATGTTATGATACGTCTCCGATTCACGTTCCACGTTTTTCTGCCGACGAACCTTTGGGTATCAAACATATTAAATCTAAAAAACTATTTAAATGTTAAGTACTTTTTCACCAATTTCAAAAACAGTCACCCTCCCCAATTCTTTTTATTTGATGAAATTCCATCAAATATTGATTTAATAGCGAAAAAACATTTTCCTATGATTAATGGCTAAAAGTTCGTCGACAACAAAACGTGGAACAGACAGTAGTTAACATTTATATAAGTATGCTTAACCCTTTCAACCCTAAGGAACTGGAATGGACTGTGATATGCTAATGTTCCGACCAATCCAATGGTCACAAAATGATTTTCAGATTCGTACATTTATGAAAAGGGGGTGTTTTTGTTCTAAGAAATATTAAAATTACTTTCAAAAAGTGCAGATTCTGATGAGACGGCTCGTTACGAGCCGGCTCATCCGGATCTGCACTTTTTGCATAAACCGCTATAGCGGGATTTCGGGTTCAAAGGGTTAAACTCCAGGTATCCTACATATATATGGCCATGTAGGCAGTGCAACATTCACACATGTTAATAAGTTGCTATGTTCCTTAAGTGGCCGATTTCATCAAAATTGCAAAGTATACTTATCTAGCAAAGCATACTTTGAGGGAGTAATCATTTATTATTTCCGAAATGCATTATTTCATATATATAGAACTAACGACTGCATATATTTAATGATTAAAGGTATGCAGAATTATTTTACTGAATTTATTACATTATCACAGCCAAAATGGCTGTGATAATGTAATAAATTCAAAATAATAAAAATTAATAAATGTATCATTAAATTGAAAATGTCTCCCTCAAAGTATACTTTGCTAGATAAGTATACGTTGCAATGTTGGTGAAATAGGCTTCAGATCATCGCGCCATGGTGGTCACAGTTACATCTGACAACAACCGAATTTATTGTTTACCTTAGCTTCTCGACCAATGAAAGAACAGCAGTTCGTCTCAATTAATCGCATATTGCCACACGTTCGCCAATATCTATTAAATTAATCATTAAATGTACAGCCGCTATACTTAGAACTGATTTTACGCCTTGTTGTCATCAGTTCACGAGACGCAAAGCCCACACACGCGCTCACTTCGTGTCACACCGCATGATATCACATCCTAGCATAGCGAGTGTACCGGCATCACGTGTAGGGGCTGACCTTCGTGACTGGGCTGGTAAGCAATAAGTACGTTATCGTTCACATATTGAATTTTTAATAAATTAATTTCTATCTCGCTAACGCTGGCAACGAAATTAATTTATTAAAAAGTCAATATATGAACTATAACTATTACTTATCTCAAGATAGCTTGATATCCCCACAGGTTGAAGTAACGGACCGAGGTCTATAAATACATTAAATATGCCTAAAAGCATCAATAAATGAAGAAAAAAAATAAAAAAATTTTACCCCATCCATCTAATCCTATGGGGAAGGTGTCCAACTTTTTAATAGGCCGAGCCCATTTGGGCTCGAGACAACGGACTCTCACGAATCGTCAACCGAGTTATATCATTGTCGCCTATTGCAGAAGTTAGGACAATGTTAGTATTCTGCAACGATATATTCCCCATTGCGCTATGTCAACGCGTTTTGTTGTAAAAAAAGTATCATCATTGCTAGGTCGGGAAAGAACGGACACATTTCCGAGGCCGATATTGCTATATGAAGGAGTAAACATCGGGTTCAAAATACACTTTTACGTCGTCCCGGCCCGTAAAGAAACATTTTGCATAGATAAAACATTGTTTCCAATCGAACATTTGATCAAACCTACATTTATACCCGTCCTGAGCGTCACGACAGACAATTTAATCACACAGACATTTCTATCATTTCTCGGGAAGCCATTTTGTATAAACATCGTGGGACAGGTTTATTCGCCGGAACTCGTGCACTTACTATGTGGTAAAAAAAACGGAACTTTTAGAAACGGTTATAATTCATATTTTATAATACCTATGTTGATGGCAAAAGTATCAAGCTAAAGGTATGTCTCTCTACTCCGATTTCAAGTTTTGTCAAAATATATTTTTTTCTAATAAATATGTTTTGGCAGCATATGAGAATTGTCCGTGGGGTTAAAATTTTTAAATTTTATGTTTTTTGACCGAATATGGTCATGTTATATGTCAAATCGAAGGTATCAACGAGGCGATCACTCTGGTGCATTTTTTTGTCTAAATCGGATGGCTATGTCATCCAAGATGGCCGCCGAAAGGTCAAAAGGTCGTTCTTTTATTAGAGATTTAAAAATTCTTCTTCACATGAACCGCTTGGCCCATGGTGGCCAAACTTAAAAATTATGGTCCATGGGTGAAGCATTTTCAGATTTGTTAAAACGGAGATCATCGCTTTTTTTTCTTCATTTATTGATGCTTTTAGGCATATTTAATGTATTTATAGACCTCGGTCCGTTACTTCAACCTGTGGATATCCCCGGGTAACTATATGCGACTAATCACGTCAACATTGCACTTAATACGTTTATGCTTGGCTACGTGCAATTTCTGATCAGTTTGTGCTTCCGTCACGTTGCAGCTGAATATAGAAATCGTGCAGATTCGTTATTCGGCCTCGAACGAATTGCGTAAATCTGTAGACTAGGCTTCATGAGTTTACTTGCTAATCACTCGTCAACAACACAATCAAACCGTCTTTTCTCGTGGTGGATCTCATATGTGCATGTCTAAAACAAATGGCGCTTATTGGATGTGTTACCAGTGTATCTCCTGATCAAATAACACACTCCTGTAGCTTCATAATGATCTATATTGCTTGTTAAACGCGTCACGGGTGTTTCATTGATGGAATGGCGAACAGTGTAGATCGTGATCAAACTGTGCGGATGCACAGGCTGATCTGGATCTACAGTGGTCGAAAAACTCATCAGCCCCATGTATCCAGCTACAGCCACATATATCCTGCTTATCAATAAAACATCGCGTATCTTTCATAAGTTTGAAGCGCAACAGTGACAGCTCGCTCGCGCTTCTCGTTATCTCCAGAATTGTTTTTCCACCGTTCTGAACTTTGAGCACTCGTGCTCACGGTGGGTTATCTGCGTCATGAGTCATGCATAACAATTATACAATATGCATGTACAGTTGCCATTCAGTATAGCATTATAAGAGACTACTCACTTCCAGTTATCGCAATAACATTTAAAATAACATGATATAACATAATATGTACAATTATAAAGTTCACAATCAACACATGTATACGGTTTTTAAAACAAGAGAATGGTATATAAGACATTTGATATTTTACATACGTATTACAATACTTGTTGCGTAATATGGAGTTACATGAATACACACTCCGGACTATATCAGGGCATGGAATCATGTGGTATATTGTTTACACTTGGGTATAGTATATATCGTGCCGATGACGCACTCTTCATAAGTGTAGCCGTTTGGAAGTTATTTCGAGAAAAAAACTTCTCTCGAAATATCTCCGAAACGGCTACAGGTAAGTATTCTAGAAATAACCATATAACGAGATGGGTACAGACAGCTATACGACCAACGTCATCACTACAGCATCACGTCATAGAAAACACGTCAATCCAGCATTTGGGGAACGGGCGGGGGTTGTCTAGTTGCGAAGGTAACTCTTGAAATCTACTCCCGTAGACACCATTTTAATATAAGTAAAGCGCTTTTACTGGCTAACTTAGCCTGTTAAAGGTACATGTCCACTCAGTAGGCACAAACTGTTATTTATATCAGAGACATCATCTGAGACATTTTCTGGCAAAATAAACATTCATTCGCCATTACCCCACGTATTGATTGGCATTATTATACATTTTATATCAGACGTCACTATCAGGAGTGATAACCGTGTTTCCTTAAAATGTTAACGGCCATTACTATTTATACTCCCTATTTATTGTTTGATGTGCAATTACCAGACTTTATAATCTCTCGAAAATATTATTTTTTTCAGGTGACACATTTAATCAGTATAAATTAAAAAATACATGTAGCATGCCTCATTTGTTTTTGAAAATAGCCTGATACCAACGCGCGTCACTATCAGTACAATACATATTACTAAATGATTATATCTGTAATGAGGGCATTCGTAATCTTTAGAACTGGTGGAATAGTGACACAATTATACACTTATTTAATTCCTATATATAACAGTTTGTGCCTACTGAATGGGCATGTACCTTTAAAGCCTGAACTACGTTTTAAACAAGTATTGCAGGGTACTGTCAGAGTTCATCGGGAACACTTATACTTTACTAAAGAGTGAATCGGGAATAATGTATCACGTGCATGATGACGTAGTATCCTACCATTAATACTGGTCGAGTAATCGCTGAGATGTAGGCAACTGTATGTTTGGTTGGTGTGGGCCTAAATAACAGATACACATACCGTACACCACCCGATACCTATCTGGGGCGCGTTTCACTAAACTTCGTATGACTAAAATGTTCGTAAGTGCAAAATTATGATAGTCTGTAAATTTCACATTAACAATGTTTTCTTGAAAACAATTATTGGATTTACATTTATTGAGCATAGGCTGCATATGCAGCCTATGCTCAATAAATGTAAATTCATCAATTGAAATTTCCAGACGATCCTAAATTTACACTTATGAACATTTTAGTCGTACGAAGCTTAGTGAAACGGCCCCTAGTGTATGCTGCCATGTAGTCTTTTGCATCTTTAGAGCACGTAGAACAAAACTGCGGTTGGCTACATTTGTATCGACCATTCCAATGGCCGCCATCTTGGATTTCAAAATGGTCGCCCTGTAATGCTACATTCATTATATATACTGAGCAAAAAAAGAAACTTCCCTCCCTGTTTAAGTGACAATTGCCAGATACCCAAAAGAGTTACAGTAATACATCCCAGATAAAAATGAAGCTCATTCAATTATGGATAGATACTAGGTGTTGCTAGCCTGGACGGTTTCGGAGCAATACGTCGGAGACGTCGATAGGGGTCAAAATGAAATATCCTGAACGTATCGACATGCTTGTAATAATGATTTAAAATGACACATAATCGTTTGCAAATACCGTTTTACATTATTCGTCTTGCGTGACCTCAATTTCTGCGCATCTATGCTGTAATTCATGAATAAATGACGTAACGTAACGTAGACGTGTGGCGTTAGACAAATTCCTCTATCAGCGCTACAGCGGTCGCGAAAATATGGATGTGGGAATTCTTGGCGATTCATTCTCACTTTACTATCTGCCACTTAAAACGATGACTAATTGGTTAGAGAGTTTGTTCCTCTACTTGAAATGACGTCGAGAAGGACCACAAAAGCGGGTAACGCTGGGTGAATGGGTCCATTATTGGGTACTTTATTTGCGCCGTTCAATACTTTTCTAGTCATAGCGTCTCAGAAGTTTATGCATCGGCTATCTATACGCCATCAGAGTTCATGACAATCGACGTTGACGTAAGTTAACGTGATGTAAGGTTCTCGTCTTCTGTTCGTCATAGCAGATTTAAAAGCACACAGATTGTCACAAACATCACATGTATACCAGAGTTATGTGACACATCACTGAATGTTCTTTTAAAAACGTTCAAAGTCAGTGTTGTTTGTCTTAACCTCCGTTGCAGACGTTAAAGTTCCAATAAACTGACTTTTCTGGTTCTTGGGCAGTCGTCACGCCATGGAAATGGTGAAAAATTAAAACTTTATTCAATTTTTCAATAGTCCGATATCACATGAATGGTTTAACGTGAGCTGAAGAAATTTAGTTTCCATGTGTATAGCTCGCACGAGCTAAATGTGTAAATTAGCATCCTGGTTGCTAAGTAACGTTTACACCGCATAATGGAATAAACTGTGCATGCCCGTATGCCCACCGTTCCCTGTGTATCAGATATATGCACATTGCACATATTATACATACATGGGTTAAGTTACATGAGCTTTAAAAGAGGGACGTTTCTTTTTTTGCTGAGTATACATGCATACTCTCTAATACAGGTAGAATATTGATTTTTGTTATGGCAATATTCATCTGATGACCACTGACGACAAAACCAGTGTTATGTTCACCCATGGCGGCCATCTTCAAGTTAAACATGAAGTCCTATACAATGTATTGTTATCGCACGGAGTGTTGATGGGTACGATCTCTACGTGTATACGTGTATGTTTGAAGTCTGGGATTAAAAAAGAACACATAGAATCTGTACATTTATTCTCAGCTGTAGGCTAGCTTGCTACCTCGTTTCAGTATTAACCCTTCCTACGCTGTTGACGGAAATTGCCGTCTGCTGTTTTTCATTTTTGTTTTAATTCTTAACAAAAAACTGGTTTTGACAGCACATGAGAACCGTCTCCACTGGAGACGATTCTCATGTGCTGTCAAAACCAGGTTTTTGTCGAGAAATATGGAAAATAGAACATTTCTAGCAGACGACAACATTTAATTCAGCGTAGTAATGGTTAAATGTGTCTGTGGCAGGAGAAATAGGGCTTAACATGGCATTTGTGATCAGTGTAGCTCTTGATCAGATTGCATACTCCTCCTGTAGCCGGATAGCGATCTATATTTCTTGTTAGAAGCATGACGGGTGTTTCGGGTGATGGACTGGCGAACAGTGCAGATCCTGATCAGACTGTGCGGATGCACATTTTGATTTGAATCTACACTAGTCGCAGAAAACATACGTCCCATTTCTCCAGGCACAGCCACGTATCATGCCACTATTTACCTGAGACATTTAGCGGCTACGGAAGTGCCGTGGTTGGTATAATTACACAGGTGGGTCACCACCATTGATTTTTGCTAAGTAGCTAATCAAGGTGCATGATCATGTGGTTACAACAAGAACAACAAAGGCTGAAAGTGTTGAAAGCGCGCCCACTCCAAAGTAAGTATTATTTGATATTTTCCTTAATAGGCAACGGATTTTTATGAAATATGGAGCAGCAAACGCGTCTTCATGAGCTGCATTTTGGTGGTGACGGGAGTTCGGCACATACTTATGTCGTTTTTGCGAAAAATCGATTGCCGTGTCAGTAAACTGTGATCTATGTAAACTGCGTGGCTGAACGGGGGAGGGGGGCGGGGTTGCAACCCCGGAACCCCCCCCCCCCCCACCCTCCAGATCCGCCCCTGATTTGTCAGATTAACCAGCTATACGGCCGCTGGGGGTGAAGGCTAATTGTAGTCAGGGGCGGATCTGGAGGGGGAGGGGGGTTACGGGTTTCCCAAATGCTGGATCCGCCCCTGGTAGTATAGGTGAGCAATCTTACACTTGATAAGCTACTACTGTAGTCAGAAATGAAATAAGTCCAGATTTGTCAGATCTATGCCCATTTCTTTTATTTAATATTTACGCGGCACTTGATCGACCACCGTACGTCTATGTCGACAGTACTTGATTGGCCACGTGATCAGTAGCCGATTTCACCAAAATTGCAAATCATACTTGTCTAGCAAAGTGTACTTTGAGGGAGTAATCATTTATTTTTCCCGATATGCATTACTTCATATAGAACTAAGAACTGCATATATTTGATGACTAAAAGTATGCATGATTATTATATTGAATTTATTACATTATCACAGCCAAAATGGTTGTGATAATTTAATAAATTCAGTATAAGTGTACTTAGCATTTGGCTGAAGGTATCAGTGAGAAAAGGGGGCTGACTCCAAGAAGGAGTTAGCCCCCTTTTCCTACTAATACCTTCGATTTACGTTACCACTTGCACGTACTTTGTTATTGCTATTGCGTAATTGATCATTCAAGTGTGCGCGTATGTGGTAATTGCAGATTTGTGAGCAATTCCGCACCAACTGACAGGTATAAAGCAGATTAAAGCGTGTAATTGTAGCAGGAGAAGTAGGGCAAAACGTCGTTTGGCATTTGTGACCAGTCTCGCTCTGGGGGTCGTTTCACTAAACTTCGTACGACTAAAATGTTCTTAAGTGCAAATTTAGGATCGTCAGGAAATCCAATAATTGTTTACAAGAAAACATTGTTACTGTGAAATTTACAGACTATCATATTTTTGCACTTACGAACATTTTAGTCGTACGAAGTTTAGTGAAATATCTCCGCAGATCTGTATTTGCGACGGGAGAAATAAGCTGCATATACAGTGAAACCTGTCTAATCCGGACACACTAGGAGGTCCCCATGGTGTACGGCTTAGAGAGGTTTCACTGTAAATCAGACATTTTATCATTCTGAGCCATGGTTATGTGCTATGCGATCACTAACAGACATTATCACCTGAGATAAATGACCAAGAAACTCATAAAAAATATCATCACAGGTGTTTTTTTGGTGTCCGGTTTAGAGAGGTTCCACTTTTTATAGCAGTTGTGGCCATTCTGACTCCCGGTATGCTAACGCACTACTACATTAATAGCCTGAAAATGATATACGCCGTTTGTTAGAAGTATGGCTGGTGTAGGCCATGAACGGCATGGTGAAAGCGCAGCCTGATATGTTTGTGGCTGTTACTTTAGAAATGAGGCGTATGTATTTTGCGACCAATGTAGATCCAGATCAGTCTGATCTAGATATGCACCATTCCATCAATATACCCCTTCATTCTCTCAGTTCATAACATAGACGAATATATGAGGAAACAAACCAATACATTCTCAAGACACATATCGATGGTCTAGTAACATAAGGTCGTAACTGCTATGCTTTAGCATAGCAGCTATGACCTTATGTTACTAGGCCATCGATATGGCACGAATCAGATACATATTGCAACAAAGTTTCATGTAGCATGATTACGTTTAAAATACGTATAGTGTAATTAAACTTGTGTATGGGCCACCCGGCTGAGGACAGGGACATTATGACGTGTGCAGCCGGCTTAGTACCCGGTCTGGCAGGGCATACACCGCCTGTCATTCAGTCAAACTAACCCGGTCAATGAAACACAAGCCCTGCTTCGAACAATCAATATAGATCGTTATCAGGCTACAGGGGTGTGATATTTGATCAGGGGCGACATTGGTAAGAAATCCCATAAGCCCCATTTCTCCAGTCACAGCCACACAATGTACCTACACTCGGCACAAAAGGCAACTGTTCTTCTTCATAATCACCATACTTCCAGTTACAATACAGGGGCGCCTTTCACTAAGCTTCGTACGACTAAAATGTTCGTAAGTGCAATAGTTCACATTAACAACGTTTTCTTGTAAACAATTATTGGATTTACAGGTATTGAGCATAGGCTGTATACAGCCTATGCTCAATAAATGTATATCCAGCAATAGAAATTGTCAGACGATCTTAAATTTGCACTTACGAACATTTTAGTCGTACGAAGTTTAGTGAAACTGTCCCCAATTACGTATTTTCAGACGTTAGCTCAGCGATCAATGTTCAACCTGTGCAAACGAGTTTGCCTTGGAAGTCTCACCACGTCATGGTAACTCAGTCGCAACTAAAGTCCTGACCAGTCTAGCCTCTGGTCAGCTACTACCCTCGTGTAATGTAGTCTGAACAGTAGCCCGAATATTTGTGCACCAGATTATGTCGATGCATTCTGGCGACATAGCCAGAATTTGGGATTCCGTCCCGCTATTTCATTTAAACTTCCTAAAATAGTTCTGCGAAGTAAAATGGCGTCGATGACGGTGAATTTACGGAAAGGACGGAGTGTTTCCAAATGTATATGTATGTACAGATCTTGCTCTATAACGATCGCCAGATCTAGTCAATGTACTACATCACATTCTGAGTATTCTAATTATTCACTGAATATAATTCCATAGTCTGTGATGTCGGAATAGGACGTTGATACGACATATACGTCTGTAGAATGAGTCACTGGTATGCAAATAGTTTGCTTATCTCAATGATAATGCAATAATGCAGAATAATGCATGAAGGCTTATATCCGCTAGTATCCATGATAGAAATCTCGGGATACAACGCCGAATAAGGATTTACGCTCATGGTGGACACAGTATGTCACGAATACCAGCTAGTTTGGCTCGGTTCTACTTCATTTTTATTTCCGAATTATCTCAACAATCTCTGGAGAAATTTGGACGAGATAACGTTCAGGGGCCGTTTCACCAAACTTCGTACGACTAAAATATTCGTAAGTGCAAAATTAAGATAGTCTGTAAATTTCACATTAACACTTTTTTCTTGTAACCATTTATTGGATTTACATTTATTGAGTATGCAGCCTATGCTCAACAAATGTAAATCCATCAATTGAAATTTCCAGACGATCCTAAATGTTAACTTACGAACCTCTTAGTCGTACGAAGTTTAGTGAAACGGCCACCAGATACTCCGGAAAAGTGTACAATGTATGCGATAATCATGCAACCCTCATAGCTAAAGCTGTTTCGCAGTTATGTCGAGAAAACTTAAGTTTTCTCGAAATAACTTCGAAACAGCCTAGCTGTGACGACGGCGTCGTCGGCAGTCGACAGACGGTGCTATATTATTTGCCGCTGTACACGTATATGCCCTTTATCGCATCAACTCGCTTCAGTAGTTGCTGAGATGTTTAGGAGAACATGTAGAAGCAGACCCACTGGGGGTCGTTTCACTAAACTTCGTAGGACTAAAATGTTCGCAAGGGCAAAAATATGATAGTCTGTAAATTTCACATTAGCAATGTTTTCTGGTAAACAATTACTGGATTTACATTTATTGAACATAGGCTGCATATGCAGCCTATGTTCAATAAATGTAAATCCATCAATTAAAATTTCCAGACGATCCTAAGTTTGCACTTACGAACACTTTAGTCGTACGAAGTTTAGGGAAACTGCCCCCAGTAAAGCCAGTACACGTGACATACACTACCCATCACGACGCTATTCACGTATACTTATATTGCGTGTCACCACAAAGGTACGTTTAGTATAAGTTAGATCACGCTTCGTCCGCATGTACGAGGAGATAATCTGCGAGCTTTAACGAACGGATTATCGCTCGTACATGCGGACAAACGTGATGTAACTTATTTATCACATCCTCGTGTACATACCTTGCACACGAGCTGTGTTAATACAGAAACAACACCCGGAAATGTGTCGAAGATGTGATAAGATATGATAATAGCATTGTATAACCAGTTAAGGGTACACATACCCATTATGCATCTCTCTTGAATAGATTCGTCTGTCTCAAATGTTGTCTCAACCATATATGAGTAATAGTATGTACTGCAAATTACCTATATCATCATACGCAGTTTTAATTGATCACCTTTAAAATATACTAGAGTGGAACCTCTCCAAACCGGACACCCTGGGACCCCCAGGATGTCCGGTTTTGGAGATGTTCCACTGTAAATCAAACATGTGAGCACTTCATGACACAGTGTAGCGTTTTGCAATCATGAAACGTCATTGTAATCATAGATACATAACAGCGAACACACATTTAAGGTAAACATCTATATTTTCCCGAGTGGCCGATTTAGGGGGTTCCACTGTACTTACCGTCAATAGCACAAGCGGTAGTTATTTGCCAGTTTTTGTTTGGATTATACGACGTCCTGATTCACGTCCCTGATATTACAAACATGTTTTGTTTATTAACAAAATCAAATACATTTCTATTTTAAATCAACTCATCTGTGCATTTGGAACAATAAAATAACAACATGAGCTCAGCTGTCAAAACTACGGAAGTCCATTAGGGCCACTTCACTTTTTTTTAATTTCCATTTATTTAAATTCAAGAAAAGATATTGAAAATTCAAGAAAAGAACTTGAAAATTCAAGAAAACATCTTGAAATATTGAATTTTCAAGTTCTTTTCTTGAATTTTCAAGATCTTTTCTTGAATTATTCCATTGCAGTCAGAGTAATGTTTTGTACGGAAGCCCATTAAGAAAAGATCTTGAAAATTCAAGAAAAGAACTTGAAAATTCAATAAAACATCTTGAAAATTCAAGAAAAGATCTCGAAAATTCAAGTAAGTATCTTGAAAATTCAAGAAAAGATTTCGAAAATTCAAGAAAAGATAAAAAAAAAAGTGAAGTGGCCCTAATGGGCTTCCGTACAAAACATTACTCTGACTGCAATGGAATAACGGGAAATGATCGGCAGCTAATACCACCAATTGAAGGAAGACTCGTACGTACGGTGGCACAGAGGTGACATTTGCAACATTTATTTTATCTCGTGGCCACGACTTAGTAAGTCGTGGCCACGACTTAGTAAACTCGTGGCCACGGACTTAGTAACTCGTGGCCACGACTTAGTATCTCGTGGCCACGACTTAGCTATG
>CM055269.1:27641753-27903686 GCA_029237695.1 Conchocele bisecta | reverse complement strand
ACTTGTCAAAAAAGTCAAAATGGCCGCCAAAATGTTCTTGTTTTTTTCCATATTATTTACTTTATGGAGCCTTTTAAACAGAATTTCATGTACAATATTGCATGTATCCATACCAGTTTGATATAAAAATCGATCACTTGATAAGAAATACATATCCAGTTATAAAATAATTATATTTTCAAAATGGCCGCCACAATAAATACTTGAATACTTATCTCTGGTTGCTTTAGTAATGGAGTGTATAGCTATCGCGTGCGCATGCAAAACCCTATCGCGTGCGCGAGCTTACGCAAAACCTATTCCGTGAGCAAAATTATGATTTTACATTCTTTAAATTTCTTTTTAAACAATTATTGGATTTACATTTATGAGCATAGGCCTATGTTCAATAAATGAAAATCCATCAATCAATTCAAATTATTTCCAGACGATCCTGAATTTGCCCTTGTGCACAATTTAGTCGTACGAAGTTTAGTGAAACGGCCCCCTGCCTTTACGGGTTAATGCTGAAATAAATTTAATTTACTTCTTAGCTAGCAGATTGACTTGGTTACTATGGTAACAGATGGGCGGACTGTGATTGGACTAATCAATGTTTCCATGGAGACCAGATCGGAGATGCCAGGTCTACTGATTTGTAAGTAACGAACATTCTGTGTTTCTCACAACTGAAATTCGTCGTTATATTCATTGTTAGGGCCACGCTAAGAATAAGTAGAGCTCTATAGTTTTCAGTGCGTCCGTCTTGAGATCTGCTTATTGAAGTCGATGACATCACGAATGGGGTTGACAAACAGTGAGCATGTTGTTGTTAATGTTCCCCGTTAGTATGTTAGTTTTATCGGATGAAAATATCACCATAACACTTTCTGGGTTTCCTTAGTTATGGTTAAACGATACCTAGTGATCACAATGGTATCAGTGTGTGTGTGTGTGTGTGTGTGTGTGTGTGTGTGTGTGTGTGGTGTGTGTGCGTGTGTGCGTGCGTGCGTGCGTGCGTGCGTGCGTGCGTGTGTGTGTGTTTGTGTGTGTGTAACTAGCAGAACTGTACGTACATGGTTTCAAATTACTGAAAATAACGTTAGCTCTGCATATATCAGTTGGATTGACTTGAAACTTCATATTCTAGTTCAGCATCATCCATTTGGAAAAATAAGATGTGTATGGTATTGCGCTGCCTATGCGTCCAATCACTTTGCATTAACGTTTTGCGATATCTGTTGCCTCTGTAAATTGCCTTGAAACTTGATAATCTTGTTTATCACAATCAATATATAGCTAAATCATGTGGCTCACTTGCTCAAGGTCAAGATAAAATGACTTGAAAATTCGTGTTAAACTTGGGCGCCAATTTTAGATTCCTACATTTTACGGGTTAATGCAGAACTTTCAATGATTTAGGTGCGTGGAAATGGTTTTTGTTACTGTGGTAGCTGCAGCACAGACATGGATTGGATCCACTTCAAGTCATGGACACAACTTCGGAGATGCGGGTCTACTGAATTGTAAGTAACAAACATTTGGTGCACCCGCAATTCGCTCAATTAGGACCCTGACAAGAATTTGTGGCAACATATTTATTTTCTCTGTGTCTATATGTGCATCTGTTTGTCACATTTGTGTTCCGTTGTGATAACATATGGCTTTATCTATGGTAGACAAAATACAGATCCAGCGAAAAATTGTTTTTCCTCATTTTTATTTTTTCAGCCCCTCTTGAAACTGTTATATTTTGCTATGTTCCATGTGCAAGAAAGACAACTGTATTTTGTACTTACCTTCGACACAACATTCACCTGGTTGGTTTAGGTACTCAGGGCTCCAGATAAGCTGCGAATTTGCTTAAATACCCAATTAAAATTGCCAAAAAATAAATTGAAATCAGACGTAGCGAGTATCAAAAAGCAATATAAAATTTGTGGTTCCTTTATCATGCTGCAGAAAACAATAAACAGACCACAAATATAGCATATTTTATTATTTTTCATGGAAACACATCTTAGTATTTCATTAGAATTGTGTCCAAGGAGACAATTCTAATGAAATGCCAAGACATGTTGTCATTTCGAAGCAAACTATTCAATAATTGCTGTCTGTTGATGTGTTAACAGTAGTGTGATTTTATTTTACCCAATTAAAATTTTGAAATACCCAATTACTTCAGAAATGATGGAGTGACAATACTCAATTACTAATTCCTTATCTGGAGCCCTGTGTCCTTATCCAGGGCATACGTCATTTCCCGCTTCACATACCGCATTTTGCTTGATGCTTCGCACATGTGTACATCATGACGTAAGACATGTCACATGCAATTAGAGCATACGTAGTTAACCACTTGTAATGTGTGGCTGTGATTGGAGAAATGGGGCTTATGGGCTTTGTGATAAGTTTAGCTCCTGATCAAGAAGATCACACTCCTGTCTCCTGAATATGATCTGTATTGCTTCTTAGAAGCATGGCGGTTGTTTCATTGATGGATATGCGACGAACAGGAATATCCTGATCAGATGCATAGTCTGATCTAGATCCACCCTGGTCGCAAAACCCATAGGCCCCATTTCGCCAGTCACAGCCACATACATTTGTGAACCTTATTACATGTGTAAAATAATGCATATTTTCATTATTTGCCCACTGATGTGATATGTATGCCCAAGGTCAAGTTCTAATAACTTCGAAGTTTCTGTAGCCTATTTCACCAACATTGCAAAGCATACTTATCTAGCAAAGTATACTTTGAGGGAGAAATTTTCAATTTAAGGATACATTTATTAATTTTGATTATACTGAATTTAATACATTATCACAGCCATTTTGGCTGTGACAATGTAATACATTCAGTATAATAATTCTGCATACTTTTAATCATCAAATATATGCAGCGGTTTACACACACATCGTGCTAAGTTGTTGGTGTATTTGTGGATGTGACTACAAGTAGATATAAGATACATAATCGTTGTTTACAGTGACTGAAAAGTTAGAGAGTTATAATTTGATTAGGGTTATCGCAAAGTACTGTGCAGCAAAATGTCGTCGGAGGGGTACCCCGATTGGATTGCAAAAATAATTGATAAGGGTGGGGATGTGTCCAATTGCATGACTATGTTAGAAAAATTTACAAAATTAAAATTGCTGAAGACGAACGAATTGAAAGGTCGCACAAACTGGAATTATAAAAAAATAGAATCAGAAAAACAGAGAAATTGAAATGGCTAAGTTAGAACATACCGCAAAAATGAGAGAGCTGGAGCTTAAAGAAAAGGAGCTTGCATTACAGGGTGCACATTCATATTCTAGTAGTGGTAATGGAAATGTCAAGGTTAGTCTTCCAAAATATGTAGAAGGCGAAGATGTAAAAGTATTTCTGCGATCTTTTGAAAGGTTGGCAACAATGCATAATTGGCAGAAAAAAGACTGGCCAATTCGGTTAGTACCACAGTTATCAGGAACAGCCCTTCAGGCATATTCTCCTATGGCAGTACATGATAGCTCAAACTATGAGAAGATAAAAATAGCTATTCTAGATAGGTTTGGCCTGAATTCATGGATGTATAGGGAGAAGTTTAGGAATATCAGGCAGGAAATATGAGAGACATTCAAGGAATATGCCATCCGAGTGTCAAGTCCATTAGAGCATTGGGTGGAAAGTGAGAAGGTGCACAGTAGTTACACTCAACTCTATGATTTAGTGTTGAGGGAACAGCTTATGTTTAGTTCAGACGTAGATTTTCAATCATAATTGGGAATGTTGGACATATTGCCTTAGATGGGTCCAGCACTCAAGAGGGTATACATGTAGTTGAAACACGTACACAAAAGGCACATAGAGAACACGAAGAGTCGAGGAACAAAGAGAGGCAGAGACACATACTGGAGGAGAAAGGTAAGGGACCTGATGTGCAAGATCAGGGTACAAATGTACAAATATACAAGCATTTGGAGGGACCGAGGAGTTGATGAAAGAACAAATGAGTGATCCGAGTTTAAATAAGGTAAGACAGTTGATTGAGAAATAAATTGAGCAGGACAAACCATACATTAGGATTGAAAATGAGATGATCTACAGGTTCTTTAAAATGAAGAATGGTGAAACCATTAAGCAGATAGTGGTTCCCATGAGATACAGATCTTCAATATTGAACCTAGCACACAAATCACCTTTTTTTGGGGGGGGGGTGGGGGGGGGGGCATTTAGGTAATAAGAAGACAAGAGACAGGATACTGAATCACTTCTATTGGCCAGGGATATTTGTTGACACAGCAAAGGTTTGTAAGGTATGTGGCCAGTGTCAAAAGAGTGTTGCAAAAGGAAGAGTAGGTAAGGTACCACTGGTGCCAATACCTCACATGGATGTTCCCTTTAAACGTATAGCAATGGATATAGTGGGCCCATTAAATCGTACAAAGTCCGGAAACAGATATATATTAGTCATTTGTGACTATGCGACAAAATATCCAGAAGCAATTCCATGGAAAAGTATAGACACAGAAACTATTGCAAATTAACTCATCTGGTTCATTTCGAGGGTAGGTATTCCACTGGAAATTTTGACTAACATGGGAAGCAATTTTACATCAGGTCTTATGAAAAAATTGTGTACACTTATGCAGATACGCAAGATCTGTAGTACCCCATACCATCCAGAAGCAAACGGTTTGGTGGAAAACTTTAACGGAACATTGAAAAAAATGTTGAGTTTTATACCATATGTCATCTTTGCGTATAGGGAGGTCCCCAATGAATCAACAGGGTTTTCACCGTTCGAACTACTTTTGTATGTTGGCCAGTGCATGGCCGCTGTCACCTTTAAGAGATACATGGGATACGGCACCGGACGATGAGGTACCAGTATCATTCTTTAGTTTATGTGATAGAAGCAAGAGAGAAGTTGGCACACGAACACGAAGGGTAAGGCTAAGATGAAACAGAAATTGTACTATGACAGGAAAACTAAACCGAGGACATTATTAGTTGGAGATAAAGTACTGGTGTTACTCCCGACATCAACAAACAAGCTCAATGGAAAGGGCCATATAAGGTAATAGACAAAGTGACCGATTGGATTACAAATTACAGTTTGGACGAAAGGCATTCCATATTAACATTTTGAAAAAATGGTACGAAAATGAAAGTTTGGATCAGATGGCAAATGAAACAGTAGATGTACTTCAAATTATTACAGATTTGACTGAACCAAATGAGGGATGTGAAGAGGTATGTACAGCAATAGGAAATCCTTTGCTCACCCCGACAGAATGTGTAGATGATGTACAGATAAACGAAGGGTTGGTTATGTAAGTAGTCACCGACAATTGTGTAGCAAATACACAGACGTACTGACAGATGTACCAGGTAAGACTCACTTGGCACAGCATGATGTTGTGCTGAATTCTGATAAGCCAATATACAAGAAACCGTATGTGATTCCATATGCCCTTAGAACACAGGTCCATAAGGAAATAGATAACATGGTGGAAGCTGGTATTGTAGAGCATTCAGAAAGCCCATGTGCAGCACTAATAGTCATAGTGCCGAAAAAGGACAAAACAATCAGGTTATGTGTGGACTATAGGGGATTGAATGACAAACAATATTTGACCCACAACCAATGCCAAAGCTTGAGGAAATAATTAACAAATTAGGTGAGGCCAAGTACATAAGTAAAATATATCTCACAAAAGGGTACTGGCAGATTCAGTTAACTGAACATGCACAATACAAAAGTTATTTTGCTACACCATTCGGACACTACCACTTTACAGTAATGCCATTCGGAATGATAAATTCGGCACCTTCCTTCGTACGATTGATGAAGAAATTATTTGAAGGTATGGCTAACTTCACGGATTCATTTATAGATGATATAATATTGTTAAGTGAGACCTTTCCAGACCATTTACACCACATTGAGTGTGTTTTACAATCACTTAGACAGGCGAGATTGACAGCAAAACCAAGTAAGTGTAGTTTTGTATTCCGGGAAATGGAGTTTTTAGCACATGTAGTGGGCAGTTGACAGGTGAAGCCAAGAAATGAGAAGATATAGGCAATCAACGACATACCAATACCATGTACGAAAAAGAAGGTAAGATCGTTTGTAGGATTGGCAAACTTTTATCGCAGTTTCATTCCAAAGTTCGCTGACATTGCAGCACCGTTAACTGACCTTACATCAAAAAAGTCCCCAAACAAGGTAGTATGGACAGAAAAGGAACAGTCTGCTTTTGAGACAATAAAGGAAAAACTGTCGTCATACCCGGTATTGTACAATCCAAATTTTGAGTTAACATTCATTCTGCAAACAGACAGCAGTGACCGGGGGATTGGAGCAGTGTTGCTACAAGAGGTAAATGGTGAAAGGCATCCACTATTGTACATGAGCCAAACATTGCTACCAAGGGAACAGGCGTACAGCACGATAGAAAAGGAGTGCTTGGCAATCGTCAAGGCTGTGTTGATGCTGCGAGAGTATTTGTATGGAACCAGGTTTGTGATTGAAACAGACCATTTCCCCTTACAGTGGCTGAAACAAATGAAGGGAAACAACCAAAGGCTTCTACGATGGAGTCTAACCCTACAGGAGTACAATTATGTAACATAACATGTGAAAGGAAGAAGCAAGAACACAGTGGCATACATGTTGAGTGGGTGTGTAGATAATAAATATATGTCCGAGTTGTGTCAATTCGTGTGTTTTGGATGATAAATATAAATATTTATCAAGATATAAATATTTATCAAGAGAAGGAAGGAAGGTATGTAACGAATTGACCGGCATTTCATGTAGGTATGTATGGTCAATGATTGCTCCAGAGATGTGTGGACAGTTAGGTACTCAGGTTAATCCTGAATAATGGTTTGGGGAACAAAAACGTGTGAATACTGTAGACGCTTACCTGTCTGAGATACGTAGCGAGGTGCTGTGGATCGGATGGTTCCAGAGGACATCGGTTCCGAGTGGCAATCACGTATCTCCGACGATTGGTTGGTCTCGACTGGCTTCAGTAATGGCGGTGACTCTAAGTGACATGCCCGGATATTGTGCGGCTATTTGTACGGTCGCTGGCTATCCCGGCATGCACGAGGGAATCAGTCAGATAATGTCTGTAGGCTTCAGGCAGGTAATTGCCTGCTCGTACCACACTACTTTGTGGATAGCCAGGGTCGTCAGTTAGAACTGGGCAGTGGAGTAGAAATGAACTGTTTATTGTATTAGTGTGTGCCCAATATGTGATAGTTAAATGCAGATACTTACAGTGTGATACTAGCTGGATATTAGATGACTGGTGATTTAAAGTGGAAGTTGAAGTTGGTAAGTGTCTATATATAGTATAGTAGTTCAGTGAATTGGCGTGAAATTTGTTGTTTGTCACTGGATTTCGTGTGCTAAAAGGTAGTGAAGTGAAATGGCTGGGCTGAGTGGGTTGAATTTCATTTTCGGGTTGGTGTAGCACTTCCCATCCAGATGAAAGGTTGTACGTGATGATGTCAGTTCACAGTAGGCGACTTAAGCACTCGAGTAGATGACTAGCACTAGCGAGGCCGTGCCGAGGAATCGTCAGACAAGTGGACGTGTTGTTAATTTTCTTGACTCATTGGGCCTGGTAGAGGAACTGTGTATATAAATGAGATCGCTATTAAATGTATTATGATGGATCGTACATAAATTAGAATGTAGTCCAGGAGATGTTGCAACCAATTATGAAACTACAGTTAAGCAGTATAATAAATCCAATTGTGAGACTTGGTCCGATGACATTTTGGCATTTGACATGCATAGTGTATACTGGTATACAGATATGACGGTGAACAATAGATAGTGAACATTTTTACATGTGTTACATACACGCCAATCTTTCATATTGCAGAGTAATTTGTTGGGCATGAGGAATTGACTATATGAAGTGGTTTCTAGTAGATACATGTATTGGTGGTGTAATCCAATATACATGATGTTAATGACTTCTATATCATGCTCTCTTCTCCACTTCACTTCTATTATTTTTCTTTCTAACTATCCTCATTTATTTAATTTCAATCCTGTACAAAATACATCTGTACATCTTTCAAGCAGTGTGTGTCTAATATTATTATTTTGATGAACCCATGTATATCAAACAATGCATTTTGGGGAAAATAAATGATTACTCCCTCAAAGTATACTTTGCTAGATAAGTATACTTTGCAATTTTGATGAAATCGGCTACAGATGAAGTTTTTTGCCAAACAATGGTGTTACCGTTTCTGAGTGCCTTATAATCTCTGCAACTGTAAGTCAGGTTTACTTCAAACTTGTTATGCTTCAAACTTAATGTTTTCATTCCATTCCCTATCCACGTGACCCATACCCCCAAGTTCAAGGCCAATGGCAATACATTTGTTGCAACATTTGTGTTGTTTGTGAGTATCCCATATTCAGGGGCCGTTTCACTAAACTTCGTACGACTAAAATGTTCGTAAGTGCAAATTTAGGATCGTCTGGAAATTTCAATTGATGGATTTACATTTATTGAGCATATGCAGCCTTTGCTCAATAAATGTAAATTAAATAATTGGTTACAAGAAAACATTGTTAATGTGAAATGTATTGACTATCATAATTTTGCACTTACGAACATTTTAGTCGTACGAAGTTTAGTGAAACGGCCCCCTGGTTATTTACACGTGGCCACAGGAAATAAAATTGGTGTAAATAACACAGCCCCGCATACAATGTTCGTAAGTGCAAAATTATGATACTCTGTAGATTTCACATTAACAATGTTTTATTGTAAACAATTATCGGATTTACATTTATTGAGCTTATGCAGCCTATGCTCAATACGTGTTTAATCCATCAATTGAAATTTACAGACGATCCTAAATTTGCACTTACGAACATTTTAGTCGTACGAAGTTTAGTGAAAGCGGCCCCTGGAACAGTAATTCTGACTGACTTGAAATGTTATATGTTTGTTTGTCATTATCCATGCATTGCTTCTATTGCCCACCCGTGCAGCCTGTATTCCCAACGATAAGGTTAAATGACTTTGAAATATTTACATTAAATGTTTATGTTTATCTTTATATATGTAAACGTATGTCTGACTTGATATTCTTGTTTATCATCATCCATATTTTAATTATGCTGCTCATCCATGTGGCCTAAATGCTCAAGATCCAGGTCAAATGTGTTTAAAAGTTGTTGCAAGAATAGTTTTTGAGTACCTGCAACCCTAAGTATTAAATATCATATGTGCATTTATCATCATCCATAGTTTACTGCCCACCAATGCGGCCTGCCTGCCCATTAACAAAATTACTTTATTTGTAACCTTTCTTTATAATTTCCTATCACGAAACATCTTCATACACTAGTAATGCTGATGCTTAGACCAATCCAAGACCCTCTGTCCACTCCTTCCCTGGTAATATCATGGTCACAGACTTGGTGTATTGATGGGAACCTTAGCTTGGGATGAATTATTATAATTTCTGGTTCCTTCTATGGAATATCTTGTGTCACACATGCATTTCTATGCTGATTATTCATCATTCATTTACAATTTTTGCACCATAAAGTCATGGACCCACATGTGGTGGGTGGTATTCTATAAGCCCTTGTTTACTGTCAAATCTAGTTAATTTCGTCATTTTCTTTTTGAATCTGCCAAAATGTGATAGCTATTAATTTGTTAAAGTGGTGTAATGTTTTATCCGCATGCTGAGTTATGGGTCTACACTGGCTGCAAACTACATGTGGTTACATTTTATCCAGATCTCTATATATAATATCTCTAAATATAATTTGGATCATGATCCGACAAAACCAGGTGTATTACATTTATGATCAATAAGTAAAAGATCAGACTGTCATGTCTGAGCTATGGCTTCACTGTTAACAACCCAGTCAACGAGTCATCCATTAAACCTGCTCCAACTTTCACAGATTTGCAGTTTGTAGTATAACTGCACAAATAATCAGGATCATGAAAGAAACAAGCCTGGTTTTGTCATATTGCGTGCCTTATATACTTGTGCTATAGATAGCTTACCAAACTTGGAGAATCATGAGTACATGTAACTTCCCCTAGAACAACTTCCAGGGCATCACTGACGTTAGAATTGGTGGAATCTGTCAATTTGACATCACATTGCGCTTCGTTTTAAGCATTAAACCGACATTCTAATGCACTCTGTAAACATCATGCAATCTGATTGGCCGATGGTCATTCATTACAGGTATATCATTGTTGATGAACGGTCGCAAATTATTCAATATGTATTCCTACGCCATTAGTAAAGGAGTGCATAAGAAATAGGTTAACCGCATTGTAATTTTGAAATTTGCGGCGTATATCACGCCGCAAATTTGAAAATTACAATATAGTTAACACTATAATCTACGCCAATTATAATGCCAATAACGCCATGGAAGAAGTTCTAAGGGAAGTTACTCCCAATTGTTCAACTTCGGTAACCTATTTATATGACTGGTCCAGAAGTGGAATAATCTTCCAATTACACAATTGTTATAATTACAGATTCATTCAGTTCTACAACTTCAACGCAGATCTACAACTTCAGCGAGTGTTACAAACGAACGTGTGTGGTACAAATATGTGATGGACTTCTACAAGATATTAACTGATAGTTCCATTGTAAACCGGACTCCATTTTCTCAGTGTCATAATATGTATAAGCCAATTACACACATTTCCAGTACTGGGGGCCGTTTCACTAAACTTCGTACGACTAAAATGTTCTAGACCTAGTATGCAATATTTTATGAATGTACATGTATAAGACAGCACAACTTGACTAGTTGTTTTCAAAAAAGATTTAGGGTTTCCTTTAATAATAGTTCATTGCGAATGCTAGCGGCATGGATAATACTACTAAAAACGTAACGACTAAATAATATGCAAATTCATTCGGCTTATATTTAAGGGTAAATGGTTTGGGATACACTTTATATCAACATTAGTTACAGCCCTCCATAATGGTGTGCAATGTTTAATTAGGGTTAAGGTCCTTCAAATTAACTTCATACTCATCATTATCTAAAATCCAATGTATAGTAATTACTAAATTCAAAATAGTTATCAATGTCAAAAATATAATTAACAAGTTACCATTGCACAATTCTTGTATGTATCTACAGAAATGTATTAATTATACCAATCATTATAAATTAAAGTTTAATTTAAAAGAGTTCATACCCTTTCAACCATAAGTAACTAAGTAATTATCAGGGCCCGGTTGCTCAAAACCTCTGTTAGCTTAACAGACTGTTAAATCCTTAGCAACGCTAACGTTTTAACAGTCTGTTAAGCTAACAGAAGCTTTGAGCAACCGGGCCCAGACTATATATTAATCAGAAAAGTGGAAATTTCAGCTGGCTCATCTGGATCTACACTGTTTGCAAAGATTGGAGTATAGGCTTATCAGCAACTCTAATAAATATCAGTCTGTGTACACCCTGATCTTGACTACTGTCTGTTTCACGAAAGCTGCCCAAATTTTACGGTCATATAAACAATTCAAAAACAATATTTTTTACGATAATATTAAATTAAAGGAAAATTTAAGAATGAGCCTTCTTTTTATTTCGTGAAATTTGGTCAAATATTGGTATTATTACGAAAAAAATATTTCTCTATGGGAATTTAACATGGGGGGAAAAGAGGTAGAGGAGCTGTGGGAGGAGTCAAAACACGAACAAAATTGGAAATTGACTCCGAAACCTAGCTAGATAGCTTTGAAATGATCTAAGAAAACAAAAGTTAAATTTTAAAAATCGGTCCAATATTTCTGAAATTCTAAAAGAAAATCCCCGTGTTAAATCCCCATAGACATCTTGTGAAGATGTCTATGGGGATTTAGCATGGGGAAATTGTTTTACGCAATAAAATATTTGACAAAATTCCACGAAATAAAAAGAAGGCTCATTTTTCCTTTAATTTAATATTATCCAAAAAAAAAAGTTTTTGAATTGTTTATATAGCCGTAAAATTTTGACAGGTTTCGTGAAACAGACAGTAAAGCTAATTATGTACAGTTTTTGTCTCACCCACGTAAGTTGAAAGTTTCAGTTTCAGTTTCAAAAAGACAAAATTTAATGTATTATAATTATATGAAATGATTTTCATCTTATTTTTTACTACACATATATTCATCAAACACTCTCCTTTTTCTCAATAAAACAATCCGTTGTTCCCTGGTGTTTTCCATGCTGCCGTCATATGGCATACACACCGAGCCTGGGGAGAAATGGTTGCCCAGACATGAAACGGTGGACGCGCTAGAGTGGTCAGAGCCCGGTGAGCTGGTGGTGAATTCCCGAAGTCAGAACTATTTCCTGTCACTTATTTTATGGCATACCTACCGATTCAACAGCAACATTGATAAAAGTATTATGTTGTGACTGCACAACTGATAAATGAGCGGTAACAACATAAAATTAATAAAATAAAAAAAATCATATAAATTGTTCTTTATTTAAATCCTTTACATTTCCTACCGCTTTTCTCATATTTTTGCATATAACATATTTTCACCTTTTTTAATTATTTTTGAGCACATATTTTGTTTTTCATTTTTATTGAGGAATGAGATAGGATAAGACAAGTAAAGGATTACTGGCATGTATGACAATGCATCAGCTTTCCGTTTACAACCCGTGTAATCTGGCCGGTCCAGATCCAAATGCCCGGGCTTGCATGAAACTCTGGGTCTACACTGGTGGTAAACTGGATGCTGTATGTTTGTACAGTGGAACCTATCTAAACCGGATACCCTGGGGGCTTTCCAGGGTGTCCGGTTTAGAGAGGTTTCACTAAGTGCATTACTGAACAAATATAGAAAAAAAGTATTTTGAGAGTTGGGCGGTATGCATGTAGTGACATAAATGTCTCTTACTTTCACTATGCGCTGGGAATGCATTACCATCTTGCTATTCTCTGGTTATTCTTGCTTGGCCGTCGTGTCATTTCTGGACAAGCAGTTTTCATCAGGTTCAACATGTATGCGATGTATACAGCGGCATGGAAACCATTCGGCAATAACTGGTTGTTTTACTTGTCAAAAAGGAAACTGATTCTTGAGTAGTTGTGTCCAGCTAAAAACGACATGAAATTGCCAACTCCAAGATAATGAACTGAATACATTTTAAATTTGGGCTTTTATTTCTTATTTTCTTGCAATGTTAGCAAGTCTGCCGCCCGAACCTGACATTATGTATTGCACATCCATAGCGATTGGTCGTAAACACCGTGCATACAAAGAGTATAAGGAGCTTCAAAATTGTATGACTGCTGGTTCTACCCAGTACACATCCGTCTATGCTAATCTTGCCAACATTTGTCAATTATGTATTGCAAAATACTTGAATATTGTGCTTGAAGTCGAACAGCTTGACTGGCTCGGCATGAGTTGTGCTACAGCTCAGGATCAGACAATCAAATTGGTTTGATTGCGAATTGTAATGTTAAGACGTTGATAATCTGGGCAAGATTAATGCCGATTAATGTGTAGTGTAACCTCATAACAGAAATTATCAGCATTGTCTCATATGTGATGGATATATGGGTCTTATGACATTTGTGGCCAGTCTATATCCTGATATGCTAGCACACGGCTGCAGTCTGATAAAGATCTACATTGTTTGTCAAACAAGATATGGTTGTTTCTCCGATTGAATGGTGTAGACCCTGATCAAATATGCTGGCTGATCTGGGTCTACGTTGGTCGCAAAGCCCATAAGGCTATACAATAATTCACAGAGGAGTACTCAAACATTTAGTAATTAAATTGGTATGTTGAAGGTAAAACCATTAAACATGTAATTTGAAGACTATAATAAACTATTATATCAGGTACTCCATCTGTACACATTTTTTGATCAGTGCATATTAACAATAAATTGAAAATATATTTAATTCATTAAACAAAACCACAAATGAAAAAAAGAATTATTGTTCATTAAACGAAACAATAACTGGAAATAAATATAATTAAGCAAAACAACAAACCAAAAAAATACAATTATTATTTGCAAGTTTCCACAGTAATGCGATTTTTAACGATATTTCATAAACCACGAACCCACAGTTCCAACGTTTCGGTCCAAGGCCTTTATCAAGGAATTATTAATAACTAAATGTAGACACCGATTCCTTGATACAGACCTTGGGCCGAAATGTTGGAAGAGTGAGTTTGTGGTTTATGAAGTATCGTTAATCTTATTATTTGATATTTTGCTAATTCTATGCGGAACTAGTTGCGAAGGTAACTCGTGCAAGGGTACGGGAGTAGATTGCAAGATTTACCGTTCGCAACTAATGCGGAACCTACTTGGCGGAGACAGGGCGGCTGTGAGGGGAGGTTGGAGGCCGACCATATATATGTATGTGGTAGTGACGGGAGAAATGGGCGTTATTGGATTATGACCAGTGCCAGTGTAGCTCCTGATCAATTAACACTCTTCTGAAGCCTGATTGTTATAGGTTATTTGATTTGTATGTGGATATATGCCACTCGTTCAGCAGCGCAACGATATTGCGCTCCTAAAGTTGCATATATCCACATACAAATCAAATAACTTTTTTATTATATACGTACATCATTCGCAATTTGTATGCACTTCAAAAAATATACGAAATATAAATAAAATAAACAAATTAGTGTCGAATAAATATTGTTTAAACTAACAAATTAGTGGCGATTTAGAAGGAACTATTTTGCGATCTGGAACGTAGTTCCGGCACTGACCAATATGAACTCACAAGACGTCAATATGGAAAATTATTGACGTCTTGCGTTCCATTGTGTTTCAATGGGAAACGAAAATACGTAAAACAATAATGATATACATGTACATGTATATTGCTTGCTAGAAGCATGGCGGGTGTTTCATTAATGAAATGGCGAATAGTGCAGATCCTGATCAGACTGTGCGGATGCACAGGCTGATCTGGATTTACACTCGTCGCAAAAACCCATAAGCCCCAATCACAACCACAAATACCGATAAGAGATGATTCACATGTGCTGCCAAACATGTTTTCATCTTGTAAAATGCAAAATAGAAAAAAATACAGGATATGACAACATTTAATTCAGAATTGTCAGGGTTAAGTACAATCCACTAGCAAAAACAGCAAACAAAATGCAATTAAAATTCATTAAACAACAAAACCATAGAGTAGTATATAGGGAGTCAAAATGATACAACCCAACGGTGGTATCATTTCTCCGCCCTATATACTACTCCACCGCCCCCCGAAAAACACCGTTTCGTCCAATAGCACAAACTGGTCACCAACACAAAAAACGTGACAATTGGTCTCATAAATACATCATGTTTTTTCCAATTGAACAGATAAATGTCATAGTTTATAACAAAAATACTATAACAAAATGGATAATATAATACGCAAACATATGGAATCTTATAACGCTGTTAAAGAATATTAAGGTGTTTCTACAACATTAAAACACTTTAAAATGAGAATAATATGCAATATAGAATACATGAAATATCAACGTAATTTATTACGCTCCGATAAAAACGTTGCATTTACAATATTATACCGGCAGTTGTGTCGCTGGTACAAGGATCAAATTCACGAAATGAAGCGATTAAATAGGATCGGAGAAACACTACCGAAAAATGATATTATTATAAAACCGTTTAAAATCAACGATTCATTTACGGTTCGATATTGTTTTTAACGAAGAAATTATTAGAAGAAATCATTAATGCAATTTCAAAGCGTCCGCGTGCGGTAGTTTATTTTCCAACACGGCATTTTCCTCCTCCACTATAGCTAATTTATTTCGCAGATCAGCAACTAATTCTACCAGCTCCAGTCTACCACGTTCCCCCATAGCCACAGGGTAGCGTAGTTGCTTATGTCTACAAAGAATTTGGGCACTAACGAACTTACAGGGGCATCTGGGGCATTGCAATTGTGGGGCGACACAAGGAAACTTTCTACGTCTCGATATATGTCTTCGTTGATAGTCTTTACAAGCAAAAGTCTTACAACAAGTAGCACACTGCATTTTTTTTTTGTATATATATGTATATGTTTGTTTAATTGGACATGAAAAAACATCATGTGTAAATTTTTCATGTCCAATTGAACAGATAAATCTCATAGGTTATATTACAGAAAATATGATAACGCCAGAAATCGAAAGTTTGAGAAGAGAAGCCGAATCTCTAGGGATTACTTATAGTAAACGGTTGAGAGTTAGGGGGTTGACAAATCTTATAAACTCCACAAAGAATGAGGCGTTTATGAAGCGGTTTACCCGCGCCCACAAACGAGGAGCCTTTAAAGACCTCTCACTAGCGGAAGAAGTTGGTAACAGAATTCAAAAAGAAAGTATTGCGGGGTTAAGGGCCAGTGTAATCAAACCTTCAAGCACATCCCAAATTAGACGCACAGGTGGCCCAAATAATAAGAAAAAATCTATCGTTCGCGCGATTGTGGAAAAAGGTGAAGAAATATTGGGGGCTCACGATGAAACATTGGAAAAGGTAGAAAAGGGAAGACGGGTAGTTACATTATCCTTTCGTAAAAACATTGACATCAACGAGTCTGAACGCATGTCCGATAAACTCGCTCCGTATCTAACAACAAATTTTTATTTGAGATATTCATATTCTTACAAGCTAGAACATATGGAGGAAACTAAAAATGGAAAACCTAAAACTATAATATTTCACAAAAATCTCGGTGGTAGCGAACCACTATCATCAATGAAAACCGTTAAAAAATGGTTGTCAGATAAGGAGCAAACACGAATAATGTCCGATAAAATAGACAGACCGAATACAAAGTGGAATTTTGTAAGATGGGTAGAGGTTTTTTTTTTGTAAAGTTAATACAGGGCAGTAGGGGAATAGATTTGGGACTACAATCCAAAGAAGCGGCGGGAGGAGAACTTCCAGAATGGTTGAGGAATAGAAAAGGTATGTATTCTTTAGATAAGTATAATGACGACCTTTGTCTGTTCAGGTGTCTAGCTATGCACCTTGATAAAAAGATCAGACCTGACAGATGTACAGAAAAAGCGAAAGAACTTAGTAAGCAATATTTCGGTAGTAATGTGGTTTCACCAATTCCTTTTTCCGATCTGAAAAAGGTTGAAGAGTTTTTTAAAATTGGTATAGAAGTATATCAACCCACCAAATGTGACTTATGGTGGTTGAAAAAGGTACCAGCGCACTATGATGCAATAGGTAATAAACCAATGACAATAGGACTGTTTAATAATCACGCATTTCTGATAAAAAACCTAAAAAACCTATCTAAAATTTACGCCTGCGATAATTGCAAACAGAAATTCACGAAAGCGAGTAATATGAAGAGACACAGACCAATATGTATGAGAGGTGAGACAAAAGTAATATGTGATGGTAATTATTTAGAGCGCCCTCGTTCGTCGTTCGAGAAAGCGTTCTACCCAAAAGGTTCTAACAGTTATGGTGCGATCGATTGGATGTACTCTGTGGAAAAGCGGGAGGGAATTCACATTCACCACGAACAGTGCGGACACGGAGGTGAAATATGGATTTTAGGAGCTCCGGTAGATGGATACTGTCCAGAAACCAATACCGTATATCAATATCACGGCTGTTACTGGCACGGGTGTGAGATTCATGCAAAGCATAAAAAAGAAGAACGCGCATCCACAATGAGAAGAGATAAAGTTATTAGAAAAAGAAAAGAATTCAACCTAGTAGTTATGTGGGAATGCGAATTTCGAAGAACGGGTAAAGATATAAAGATCGGTTGCGACACTACTCTTTATCCATATCAGATAGTATACGATTTTGAGGCGTATCTTCAGCCAGAAGTTGAAACTACCGGTAATAGTTTAGAGTACGAAGCTGAGCACGTTCCGGTAAGCGTTAGTATAGGAGATAATTTCTCAGGAACGGTAACTCATATTTGTGATAAAGATCCCGCAAAACTTATAGAAAAATTCGCAGAAGATTTGAAAGTCAGGGGAAAAGCTATAAGAGAAGAAGTATGGTCAAGATACGAATTTAATACGGAATATTTACGCGAAAAACAAATCGCCCAGATCGAACAGTGAATAGATCAAGTACCGGTTATAGGTTTTAACAGCAGTAAGTACGATATAAACTTAATAAAGAAATATTTAGTAGGTGAACTGTCATCAACAACGAAGAAAGTAATGGTTGGAAAAATGGCGAGCGCGACAATATTTCTATTTACTCCGGAGTTTAGATTTCTTGATGTAATACTTTATCTAGGACCCGGTGTAAGTTACGATAGTTGGATAAAAGCCTACGAATGCAAAGGACAGAAATCTTTCTTTCCTTACGAGTGGTTCGATTTTACAGACAAGCTGGATTACCCGGGACTACCGGATATAGAGAATTGGTATTCCAAACTATCTGGGAAAATGTTACTAGACGAAACAGAATTAAGTAAATGTCGTAGAATTTTCGAAGAAAATAATATGAAAACTTTCAGAGATTGGTTGAAATATTATAACGATTTAGATGTAGCACCGTTCCTAGAAGCTGTGGGAAAAATGTGTGAATTTTATAAACACAGGGGTGTAGATATCTTCAAAGACGCGGTAACACTACCGGGTGTGGCTATACAATATTTATTGAGAGGAACCATTAAAGAACAAAAATCTTCAAAGACGATTATACCGGAGGATGCTCTATGCGCACCGAAAGAAGAAACATACAAAATGATGAAAGACGCTCTAGTTGGTGGTCCATCAATAGTATTTATACGATATGCGGAAGCCGGTGTTTCAAATATTAGAGTGGGTTCCAAACCTTGCGAGGCTGTTTTGGGGTACGACGCAAGCGCGTTATATTTATCTACGTTAAATAAAGAGATGCCGTGTGGGAAAGAAACTATACATCATATAAATAACCCACATAATCCTAAACTTATTAAAAAGTTTAGTAAAAGAGTTTTATCCGGAGACTGGTTTGGGTTTGCGGAGGTGGATATAGAAGTTCCACGCAACTTAAAAGATAAGTTTTCCGAAATGTCTCCACTTTTTATAAACAGAGAAGTAGAGGTTGATGAAGTTCCCGCGCACATGTTAAAATATTTAAATGATACTGGCCGAACTAGAGGAAACGGAAGAAAATTGGTGGGATCTATGTCGGTCACTAAAGTATTGCTGTACGCGCCACTGTTGAAATGGTATTTAAAACACGGCCTAGAAATAACGGGAGTTTATCGTGTTATAGATTATATTAGTGGTAAACCCTTCGAATGGTTCGTTAAAGAAGTTACAGCCGCAAGACGAACGGGGGATGTAGAACCGAATAAGAAACGGTGGCCGACATAATGAAATTATTAGGAAACTCGTGTGCGGAAAAATGATAGAGGCAACGGAGAGACATTTAAATACGACATATACGCGAGACGAAACATGTGTTGACAAAGCATTAAGATCCGCGTATTTTGACGATTTGGAAGAGATAGGAGATGCGTACGAAATATCTTCAAGAAAACCCCGGTGCTCAGTAAAGAGACCATTCCACTGCGGAATAGCGGTTTATCAACTAGCTAAATTGAGAATGTTGGAATTTTACTACGAATTTCTAGATAAATACGTAAAAAGAGAAGACTTCGAATTAATACAGATGGACACGGATAGTATGTATATAGGAGTTAGTGGAAAAACGATAGAGGAATTGATTAGACCTAACTTACTAGACGAGTTTGAAAAAGAAAAAAAGAAATGGTTGGCTTGGGATAAATGGAGTATTAGAGAACCAGGACTTTTCAAAATGGAATTTAGCGGAGATAGGGCGATAGCGTTATCTAGTAAGTGTTATTTAGTAGAAAAATTTAATTCAATTAATAAAAACTCCGCGAAAGGAATGTCCAAGAGAACTAACGATTTAAATTGGGATAGATATAAACGAGTACTAAGCGAAACTACAGAAGATGGAAAACACATTATAGATGTAGCGCAAAATAGAGGATTTAAAATGAAAGACGGCGTTATGAAAACGTACTGTCAACGAAAATTAGGACTATCGGCGTACTACGATAAAAGACGTGTGTTATCGGACGGAATACATACGGAACCTCTCTAAAGACTCTGACGATCCGGGGGTAACTGGGTGTCAGAAGGCACCATAAGAAGTTCTTCGCGAACAAACCCTCGAGAGGGCCCATCATCCAAATATTAGAGCACGGGTTCATCGGGTTTGGTAATAGATCGATCTATATGATATACATTGAGAGACCACACGGGATCACTCGCGCGGCGGCTGCCACCTTCGAGCTCTCCCGGTTGATAGAGGTACCGGACGTCAATATCCGATGGAAGTGCAATCGCCGATTGCTGCTCCTCTAAACCAACAGGTCGCCTGCGCGAGACGGCAGAGGGCTTGCTCGTCACCCTTTTAAACTTGATAGCATCTACGGGCTTCTTACCTATCAATCTGGTCACCTCTCCGTTCAGTGCCGAGACCACGGCGGGCAGTCTGGCCACCCACTCGATCGATCGCGAATGAGGGTCTACAAGTTCTTTAGCGTATTGGTGTCCGAACAGTCTCTCAGCCAGGGTTCGATTGAAGCGCTCCACGATCCCCTGGTCCCGATGGATGTTGACGCGGCCGCGTCTGATAGAAACTTTGTGCTTAGACAATAGATGAGAGACCGCGCCCATGAACTCACGGCCGGGATCGACCTGGAGAAGATTTGGCCAATTCAGAGGACTCTTCTTATATATTCGGGAAAGAGCCTCCGCCACCTCCTTAGACTCTCTAGTGGCCAACGGCTCAGCCCCCTTATAGCGACTCGCTACGTCAACGACTGTCAGCGCGTACTTGTACGTTTTGCGACCGACGCGATCCTGAGGGAGAAACAGGAGATCCGCTTGGTGAACTTGGTTCGGCACCGGCACGTCGAATTTCGGGCGCGGAATATTGCGAGGCGCGGGTAAATAGATCTGCCAGATGGCCTGCTTCTTGAGCCATTCCTTGACAGCGTTTTCGGAAACCTTGGTCGCCGCCGCGAGGTTCTTAATGGCCGCGAGTCCCTTCCAGTAGCCGCGTGGGCTATAGTACGTATTCGCCAGCGTGCGCGTTAGTTTGGTATCAAGTTTGCGCGTGTTCACCGTATGCGAAGTATTCTAATATATCGGACAATCTCCAACATGCACTCGTCAGCTCGTCCGGTAACTGCGTCGTTAATAATAAACCTTTGTTGGAAGTACAATCACATTTGGAGGTTAAGTTCTGAAAGAACTCGGAGGAATCGATTGGAGTTGAGGAGGATTCTAACATCCGCTTTGCGAAAAGGGTGGCCACTTTTCCGTCCTCGCGTCACGTCTCGAGAGAATCTTGGGACAGACGAATCATACTCTTTGCACCAGCTATACGATGTTTTTGGGCAGTGTAGCCTACATCGATCATAGCGTAATAAAGTCAACTAACATCGTTCTATATATATATTTATAAAAAAAAATTTTTTTTTTTTATTAATTTTGTAAAAATTAAAATTTCGATTGAATATAGTAGGCGACGAAACCCACCACACACATTCCCACGACGATGAACGCGATCTCGCGGTCTTTTTGGGCCTCTGGCGGTACATAGAAATCTGAAAGTTGGGGCTCGGGATCCATCGGATAGAGACTTTTCTGCGGATATGCCAGCTCGTACTCGCGGTTGGCTTCTTCAACGTTCTGGAAAGTTTGCGTTGCGTGATTCTCGCGGCGAAGCTCTTCGTTGACCCAGTCCAGATGGGCGGTTCGTTTTTTCGACCATGCTTCCTTTGCGCTATTGAGTTGTTCTACAGCTAAATCGTGACGCTCGCGCTCCTCATCCGCGTTCGAGCTTCTCATTTTCGAGAATAGAAAGTTGCTACCGCTGAACGCCAATGCGTTCACGAGTGCACCACCAATCATTATTCCGATCGAAGCCATTTTATTTCCATATATTAACGGGTAGAATTCCAGCTTTAATTAGATAATCTCGGGTCCAAACTGCGGCAGCTACATCTAAGGTCACGAACCCTACGTCTCTCACAGTAAAGTCCAATTTGGGAGCGGACCCTCCTAGGGTCATCTTTGATAGTCGAGCGTACCCGATACTGAGACCCGATATCACCACGGCGTGATAAAGCGCATTCACTATCATTTTACCATCGTGTTCAGCCATTATTGCATATAAAAAGGATCGCGTTTAATGTTTAAATGGGGCGCATCCCTCAACGATTGGATTGGAACCGCGTCCAACAGTGTTGGGGGTTGTTTTTTCAACCTCGTTGATGACCTGTTATTGAAACGGTAAAGCACATACAGGGTGCCCACAACCGACAGACCACCAACAACAACCCACGGGATCCAATCAGTTGGAGCAATCGGTTCCAAGCCAACTCCAACGGCAGTTGGTATTGGGGGAGAAACAGCTGCCACCGGGTGTTTTACCGTCTCTGTCTCCATCAATTCACGAATTGGCTGCAACCCCAATCTCAATTGTAGTTTGACCTCTCGAAGATCGGCGAGTATTTTATCTTGTTTAACTTTTCGAGCGGCAGCCGATGCCCGTCCAGCTGCCTGTTTTTTGGGATTTTTTATATGCTGAATGTCATCCAGTGGCGGAGTAACACTCGGGTTCGATTGTGTTGGAGCAACCGGGTTCAACACCGTCACTCTCGCGGGTGCGTCTTGTGTCATCATCATTTATAATATTAGGGCTTATAGTTCGTGGACATATATGTCCAAATTGACAGTGTTTACCCGTCATCAACGCGGTTGTCAGCGGAGCTAAGTACATTCCAAACTTGTGATAAAATGAGCAGCAGGCTGTTCTAAGAGTGTGTCCTATAAAAGGGTCGGTCTCTAGATCGCCAATCAATCCCGCGGTGTCTGGTATTGGGAGAAGTATACTAACGGTGGTAGCGTAAAAATAAATAGCCGCCGATCCGAGAGTTTTCGTCATCTCCGCACCTAATTTGGATTCGTATCGCGCGTATATTTTATCGACCTCCGCATCCGACATCTTATCCACCTGACAAACTGAGAGACTCCTACCGAGATAATGCTCCGATTGTCCCCCAGCAACCAGCGCAGCCAACCGCTCGCGTCGCGCCGCGTTTTCATTTTCTTTCGGGACCGTATCGGCAGCCGTGCTGACAGGTGTTCCTACAATTACAGTCGGAGCGACTGTTTCTTCCATGAGCTGATCGAGAAGTTCGTCGCAGTTCATTATTGCTAATTTTCTTAAAATTAATTTAATTATTCTTACAAGTCTCATAAGTCTAACATATTGCCAAGCGCACCACCCGATACTTATGATCACCGTTATGCTCGCAATAAAGCTCGCAGCGGAGCAACAAATTCTTAGCAATTGCTCAGCATTGTTAAGCATCTTCTCAGCATTGTTAAGTATTTGTTAAGCATTGTTCAACATTGCTCAGCATTTGTTAAGCATTGTTAAGAATTTATTCAGCATTTGTTCAGCATTTTCTCAGTAATTGTTCAGCATTTACTCAGCAGTTACTAATTAATTACTAATTAATTACATTATAAGCAGTTGGTTGATCGGTCTTTAGCAGAAGCTTGGTGTGTTTAGTTTCCGAAAGTATCTGTCGAACCTCCAGGCGCTCCTCGCGCGTTGGGATAACGTCGTTCTCTCTAAGACATTCATCGAATGAGTCTCGGTCCTTGCAGTGGAAGAGGGCGACCCATTTCGTTTGCTCGCGCAGATCCTTTCGGACTGCGTTGTACTTCTGAGTGGAGATCCATACGCTTTGCCTCGCATGGCGGCCAGAAAATGCGAGCTCGGAGAGCATGTCCTTCTTTTTGGTCATCGCCGCCTTGGCCGAGCAGTCGTCAATCACGTATAGGGTGGGCTCTCCATGGAATATTTGATAGAAGACACGCAGCCAACCGTGAAGCCTGTCGCCGGGGTCAATAACGTATACCTCAGGGTCGGTTCATATCCAACGGCGCCGCTGATAAGTCTCGTTGTGCCGCACAGTGGGACACAGGATCACGATGTGACGAAAGGCATCGCGGTAGGAGCCCTCGAGTAAGTCGAGGATGAAAACCGTTTTTCCGCATCCTGTCTGCCCACATATTATGGCAGAGTGGGCATCTCCAATCGTGAATTGGTATCGATTGCTAATTTTCTTAATTTTTTCAAAATTATTAATTAAATCAGCATAAAGCTGAGACGTATCGGCCATTTTCGATGTTGAGTTGCGCGTCCGTTATTATATATAAGTATACGTTCAATGTCCCGGCTCCATCCGCCTCTTTGGATATATGGATCGTCACACCCTCGCTAGCGTTCTCAACTTGACGTCCGCTACCGTGCATTTGGTCGTCGTCGCTGGCTCGCATGTCTAGCCATAGAGCGTATTTGGTAGTCAGAAAATCCGAGAGGGAGACGTCCGAGAGCTGCAGGTCTTTGGCAACCGCGGCAACCTCCGGGGAACGCTTAGAGCCGGAAGCAAAATGTTTCCTTACTTCGTCCCACTGCTGGTGCGCGCGAAGACCCGCGCTGTAGAGTTGATTGGGTACTCCCTCGATCGTCACCTCTACCTTCGTGATTTTGGGGTTATAAAATTTGTCGAATTTTCTAGCACCGAGCGCGAACCGACCCTCCTCCTACAACATCAGTATACCTTTCATCGAGCGGGCGGGTACGTTGACGTTAATATTCCACAACGTGTCGCTTTTGTCTTTCGTCATCTTGCGGTGGCGAAGAACTCGGTCGTAAAGTATGGCAACGCGCCCGGCGTACTGGGATCTGATTAATCGCGCGAGTTCGGGCATCGTGACCATGTCGTACTCCAGCGAAACATTGTCGATCGTATACTTCGATGTCATGTCAGTGGCTATGAGAACTCGGCCGTAGTCGTTGAACGTTAGTTCGTATTCGAGGCGGTCCGCCAAAGCGCTCTGATAGTAGGGCATGTGACTCTCCAGCAACTCAAAGTCGAGCGGGATGTAGAATCGGTTGCCGTAAGCGGCCGCGACCGCGTTGTCGCTCGCGACGTTATCTGCTTTGTCACCAGCCCCCCGATTCTAAGTCTGGTTACGTTCTTGTTTCGACTGGTGTCAATACCCTGATAGACAGCGTTTTCGCGCTCTTGCGCCGTCTTCCACAGGTCCTGGTAGCAATGGTAGACGTCGCTGTCATCGATCGACATCACCTCATTACCAGAAATCTTTATCATAGCCTTCTTGACGATGGCGCTACCCAGGTTCTGAACGATGGTTCGGTCCGCGTCCGTCGATGTAAGCGAAATAGTGAAAGCGAGGTGAACAGTCCCCGGCATAATGACGTCGCTAGCTCCGAGGTTGGGGAAGCGGACTAAGAGCTGCTGGTTCTGGTCGATCGTCGATGGGTTGTTCGTAATAACGACACTCTGTCTCACACCTTTTGCCCCGAGGGGCTCACGCAGTCTGCGATATGGATTGAGTTTGCGACCGTATTGACTCGAAGACATCATCTATTAAACCTGTATGGTTTTGTCTTTAATATAATAATTATAAAGATGGCTGATTACGATGTTGACATGGATGAAATCGGCAGAGACGATTACCTCGATGATGAGGATGATGATGATGACTTCGAGGATTCCCTCACGACACCCACCATACAGACTCCAGTTCCAATCCAATCGCAATTGGGGGAAATAGGTGGCGCTACCAGCAGCGTTGGCCTAAGTCGGGAATTACTCGAGGGAGCTGTAAACTCATACAATAAACATTGGATGGAAAAAGGTTTAATTCCATTTATTGGCCGCTACTACGACAAGTTCGAAGTGGACCTGAACGGTAGATTGCGAATAAAAACATCAGATATCCCTATCGTCAACATGAAGACCGGAAAACCCCTAGCGCTGAGCACCATTGCCGGATACCGGGGCGGTGGCGAACTCATAAGAAACGAACTAGGATTCACAGAGTGGAAGAGGGGTAAAACAATTATACCAGCCGAAGCAGTAGCGGCCCTACAAGGCACCAACGAAACGATTGCGAAGACGGCCTCCGCGATAGAAACTGTCGAGCTCAGCGAACTCCCTCAAATAGCCACCGACGCTATTAACACGATGGAGATCACGTTCAGCGAAAACGAAATACTCAACGATGACCCACCGTTACCTCTTCGAGAACTCCGGGGACTCGATAAGGCTCTGCAAACGGTCCGGGGCGAACTGGTCCTTAACCTCTCCAAACTCACGGCGCTGGATGAACATATGGCGCTAGAAGAAAGAAAACTGGAGGAAGCCCGTGGCGACAAAGAATCTACCGAGCGGATCACCGAACGTCTGCGGTCGTTGCGGGACGAAAGAGAAGCTCGCTCGGAGGCTGCATCGGCTTGCCGTGAGGCTCACCGCACACAAATAAGTCGGATCCGCGAAACAATCTCGAGGGTTCTGCACGAGGACACGACACTCGGTGAGCGTCTTCGCACTCTGTTCAGGGAGCAGGGCATCACGATAGCAAGCATCCTCATTGCTATTGGTATGACTATATCAACTATAGTAGCATATTTTACAGGAGGTGGTTCGGCACCAGCACCCGTGCCAGCACCCACACCAGCACCCGCGCCATCCGGTGGAGCCAAGGAGTGGGTAAAAAAACAACTAAAAGCCCTCGCCAGTCTCCTGGCTAAACTAGCCGGAAAAAGCCGGCTGCCGCACTACCTGGATTGATAGGAGGTATTATTTCTTACTTACTATCTATATTTTCGAAAACCATTGGGTGGTTTGCTAATAATGTTTGGGCCGTAATCGTGGCTATCGCTGGTCTCCTACTTTTAGCCTCCCGAGAGTTCCTAAATCCAAAGCACAAATAGTCCGGCCGCCACGAGGGCTACGACGAGCCCTAATTTCTCCTCCTCGTGGGTTGTGGTACTATTTTTCCCTGTTCCAATCCAATCGCGTTCAACAGTGTTGAGGGGGGAACTCAATTCGTGAATTGGGGGTCCTATTGCAGAGGGTGTAACAGGAGCGGAACTCGGTGGAACACTGGGTTCAAATGAACTTGATGGGGTGTCTAATTCGTGAATTGGTGTGGGTGCTTGCGGTTTTATGAAATCATTTTTAAATAAATTTGAAATTCCACTGTTGAACCCGACCGTCTTGGGGGGAGGGAGTTTGATGATACCAGTGTTCACGTTCCCGTTGCGGCCGATTTTTTGATTGGCGGTGGCGACTACGATCTGATTATTGTAACCGTCAACCGGGTCGTCTCGTAGTATCATATTACTCGGCGCCATATAAAGACTTATTCCAAATGCGTAGTCTACCGGGGTGCGGGCAGTCTGTAAAACGTCTTGATAATTCTGGATCGCCTTCTGGAGGTCCACCTTAGCTGAGATGGCGTCCTCTACGAGTGCCAAGAATTGTTTTTGCGCGTCAAAGGCCGTTCCCGTACCCAGTATAGCGCTGCGCGTTAGCTTCTGTGAGGCGAGGATTGCCCATACGTATATGCGAATAGATTCGTTTAGGCGAATAACCCCACCCTGCGTAAATCCAGTGCTTTCATCTAACATAAATGTGGTCCACGCATTTCGCATCTGTGGAGTATCACCCATGTCTAGGTATTCCACATGGGCTACTTTAGTAGGCAGCCAATGGCAATCACCATCATTACACGCAAGTCCACCAAGCACTTCAGCAGCGAACGTCATCTTATTCAACTTATAATTATATTTAGTCCATGTTGCCATTTTTCTAACTGGTGGTGGGGTGGCCCCTCGAGCGCTCCATAGCCCTGAGAAATATACTGGAACTTTATCCAGACGCCGGCCTTTGGAGTTCGAGATCCCTCCAAGCTTTTGTCGCGTCGGAGCTTGCTGGTAGAGCCAGCCTCACAATCTCGAAAGCCACCGGACTCGCGACCTTTACCATCGAACCAGCCAACCAGGTAACGATCACCCCGGATTTGACTGCGCGGCTCGGTTTTTCAAAAACATACTCCGACAATAGGGGATGGTTTAACCCGGGTGAGCACACCGGCACAAACCCGGTGGACTTCGTTTTCACGAAAACACTCGGGGTGCACCTGGATCAATTGAACACATCGTACAACACGTTAGACGGAGCTCCGAGCACATTACTAAAAACTGTGCACGCCAGCGACTGTTTCTATGGCGAGACCCTGACCTTAGACTTCCCAACCCCCGAGATGAAAGTTTTGGAATCGGGACACATTCATGAGTTGAAGATTTCTATTCTTGATGATCAAGCGAGAAAGTTGAATAACGATTACCCGATTTCGGTCGTTCTCGAAATAACCGATTAAACATAATATATATACATATTAATCATGAGCATATACGGTCCATGTAGTTCCAACTTAGAACGGGACGTTCCCGTCGCGGCCGCAGCATACGATGAAGCCGCAATGAGAATACTGGAGAGGGGCGTATCACAGTCCCACACAATTTTGACTAGGGTGGTTGAACAAATTAGAACATTGCAAGCTAGCAGACACGTCATAACAGTTTGGGCCGAGGAGTGGGGTTCACTAAGCGAGGGGGCCTACGAATATGCATTCGGTTCCAACGCGAGCAACAGATACGGGGGATACACCATGGCAGTGTCCGGGACGATTTTTCGAATGGCGGTCTGCTCGGTCAACTTTCGCGGACACGCCACTGCCGAAGTCCGAGTGAATGTCGTCCTGAATGGTGTAGAACAGAATATTTGCATCACCAAGCACGCGGGGCAGAGGTCAGGGTTTACTATATTCGATGATGACACTACAATTAAAGTTTCGGCAGGTAGTGTTATTAACTTTGTTACAAAAATTGCTGACCCATCAGCTTCCTCCACTGTAGTGACACTGTTAATACAACTTGATTTATGATGAATGATGAGAAACTATATCCACACTTACCTTCGGGGACGGTCGACCCGGCATCCTTTAGGATGACCAGGATCGTCGAGATACAACATATTCTACAACACGAGGGAGAGATGTGGACGGGCTATGCGAAGAAATATAGACGGTCGGTCAATATATTAGAGGGGGTGAGCACCGCGTTAGCCTCAGCATCCGTTATAAGTGGGATGGGGAGTGTGTCTTTATTGTCAACAGTTGTCGCTGCACCGGTCGCGGCGGCCTTGAGTGCTGTAGCGGCGGGGGCGGGACTGTTTTGCATGACGACCAGACTAGTGGGCCGAAAACTAGAGGCTAAGAGTCGAAAGCACGATCGAATAGCGGTTCTCAAGAGATCTAAGAAAAACAGTATCGACGTTATCGTGTCAAAAGGGATAGCCGACAACGATATATCAGATAGTGAGTTTAAGATGGTCGTCGAAGAGATGGTTAGATACCAGGAGTTAAAGGGTACTATCCGGTCCAAGGCTCGACCACAAATTCTGACGGACGAAGACGTAAAAGAACTCGTAATGGAGGGGAGGGCCGACGAGTGAAAAAATCTCCTCGACCGTCTCGGGACGTGATATGCTTATTCGCGTGTTTGAGGCAACAGCAGGATATTCCTCCACCTTACAGCCCAGCTGTTCCGACGGCCCCTCCATACGGAACATAAATAAAATTTTAGGGCCCCGTTACGACACCCACTGACCACCATACATTTCTATAGCCACAAAATGTGCGTACCAGGAAAAGTAATCGTACCGCATTCAACAACGCATCTCGATATCTTGTCGACTATGGTTAAACTAATACACGCTAGGCGCTATTGGAGAAATACACCGGGGACTGTTGTGTGTGTGTTTCTCCAATACACACACCGCGGCCTCGATTACTCAACTGTTATACACACCCTCGTGTGTGTGTATTACAGCCGATAATATGGCAGCCCGCTATCGATATTTCCGGAAGTAGTTCTTACATTCTTATTGGTTGTCATGTTTTTTTATTTTTCTAATTTTAATTTTAATAATTTAGAACGTTATAACCTATATAATTAAATAAAAAACGAACTTGTTATATATAAAACAAATAAAAATAAACGAGTAAATATTTGGTATTGCACAACACGGTTTTAGCTTCATATATGTAAAATTAACAACAATAATTTGTCTTGGGGGACGCCTCTTGACAAGAAAAATGAGCGCTCAGTGCTTCCGTGCAGGCACTTCCAAGGTTGCCTAGAATTTCGACACTGGTTCCTAGATCAGCCGATAGATGGGGGTGTGCTGTACAGCAGCTATTACACCCGGCTAGCCACAACATGAGACGAGCAAGACAAAGACAAAGAACAGAGAAGGTGGCTAGCCGGGTGGGCCCAGAAGGGTTTTGTTGGCGCGGGTTCGAGTCCCACTCTAGGGGTTAATTATTATTTTTTTTTTTTTAGGAATTATGCAAATCCCCAATTGAACAAACATTTCTCTTTTTTAATTTTTTTACAAATTATTAATAATTTTTCAATATCGTAGAAATAAATTAGCTATAGTGGAGGAGGAAAATGCCGTGTTGAAAAATAAATATGAGGTATTTATGACAACGGGATGAAAATAAATCCTTTTTATTAGTATAGTTTTATCTGTTCAATTGGACGTTAAATGAACATGAGGTATTTATGACACCAATATGACAACGAGACGAAAACAAATCTTTTTTATTAGTATAGTTTTTTCTGTTCAATTAGACCTCTTTTCAACTTATGTATTTATGACACCAATTGTCACGTTTTTGCTGTCGGGTGACAATTTCCTCGTTAAACAATTTTGGAGTTTTTCGGGGGGCGGTGGAGTAGTATATAGGGTGGAGAAATGATACCACCGTGAGGTGGTATCATTTTGACTCCCTATATACTACTTATAGAAACAAAATACAATTCAATAAAAACAAAAAAAAATAACGAAAAAGAACAACAACAGATATTCATTTAGATGCAACAAAACAGTAACTAGAAATTATATAATTTTCTTACATTTCAGCCGGTAGTTTACAGAAATGTAAAGGCGAATTACACCACTGGGCAGCAGTAGTTTACACCGCTCTCGTGTTTACCATATATGGAGAAATGACGTCAGTAACGTCACAATAACGCGTTTCCTTCGACCAATCAAATCACGTTCTCAGACACACCCTCTGAATCGCGAGACAGTCGTCGTAACTACGGCCCGCATCCATAAATTAATTCGCATAACTGTTGGCCATATGTAAAGCTTGATTCGCTTTGTTTTCATGAAATGTGATATGTAAGAAAATGTTTATTTAACCAGGTGAACTGATTATCTTGAAATAATTCCCTCGTGATTGTGTCCTACCGCTAAACAAACTCGTTTCGCTGCGCTCACTCGTTTGTTTAACGTAAGGACCCACTCACTCGTGCATTATTTCACGATAATCAGTTCAACTGGTTAAATAAACGGTATATAAATAACTAAATGGGAATATGATTCATTCAACATGAGTGGGTGGTGGTCTGGCAAATGAGACGGCGAAAATTAACGGTATGGGTTCCTCCTTATAGGAATCATTATTTTGCCTGGTTTGGCCCTCAGGTACGTTTTTATCTTTGGCTCTTTAGTTACCTGGGAGTTGAATTTGGTTATTTCCCATTATAAATGTAGTAAGATTATTACTGATTCTACTGCTTTTGGGAGGGGCCAAGTGATTCTGGTGTGGTGAGGACCTGGCATCAGATCAGGATTATTCAGGGCTGAATATATAGTTTTGTTATTGTAAATATTCAGTTCTGATTTTTGGGATTTTCCCCCCATTTGTACATGTATTTGAACATGTACATGTACTTGTACAGGTAATATATGGGATTAGTACTAAACCCATTGACCCGGCCTTAAATGACCATAGCTGTTGATAGGCCGTTAAACCCCAACAAACAAACAAACAAACATTCAACATGGCTGTGACTGAAAGATGATACTTCTTTGATTTGCGACCAGTATAGATCCAGATCAGTCTGTGCATCCGCCGATCAAGATCAGTATGTGCATCCGCCGATCAGGGTCTGTACTGTTTGCCATTCCATTAATGAAATAACCAGAATGAATATATCAGGCTACATGAGTGTGTTATTTGATCAGTATTTACTCTGGTCGCACATCACATAAGCCCCATTTCTCTTGTCACAGCCACAGCTGTTGATAGGTTGTTAAACACAAATGATTCAAATAAAATAAAAGCATTGATGGAATGGCGAACAGTGCATATCCTGGCTGATCTGGAGTGCTGATCTGGATCTACACTGATCTGGCTTATCTGGATCTACACTGATCGCAAAACCCATAAACCCCATTTCTCCAGTCACAGCCACATTTATTGGAAAACTTCATGATTCTCAAACTAGTCAAGTTGTGCTTATATTATTTTTTGAGTATTCCCTATAAATTAAGTGAAATCCATTTTCTTTTAATGACAATACAACATATTGTAAAGTAGAAATTGGACGCCGACTTATAATAGTGATATTACGTCGTTTGTACTCGGTGCAGCCACACACTGTTCGCCAGTTGGTCACGGAATAGACAAGTTATATAAATAGATTACCAAACTTGAAAAATCGCAAGTAATTTCCCTTAGAACTATATGCACTACTGTGGCATCCTTGGTGTGACATCCTAGAATGGACGGAATTTGTTGGTTTGACGCCACGTTGCTTAGTTTAAACTAAGCAACGTTGCGTCAAGCTGACAATTGCTGCCAATTCTAACGCTGATGATGCCTTTGGAAATTGGTATAAAGGAAGTAACTCATAATTTCCCAAATTTGGTAACCTATTTCTTAAGACTGGTAGCAATACTGTGTGAACATGCGGAGGACCAGGGGTACGTCCGTTTCACTAAACTTCGTAAGACTAAAATGTTCGTAAGTGCACATCTAGGATCGTCCGGAAATTTCAATCGATGGATTTACATTTATTGAGCATAGGCTGCATATGCAGCTATGCTCAATAAATGTAAATCCAATAACTGTTTTCAAGAAAACATTGCTAATGTGAAATTTACATAATTTTGCACTTTTTAGTGAAACGGCCCCCAGGATCTACAATTGACGGTAAATTTCCTATTCTCAGCTGGTTTACCTTTAACATTTACAATCAAAAATAAAATGTCTGCTATTCTTCCCTTATTATCATTATTTTTTTTACTAAAGCATGTTTCGATAATACATGATAATTGGAGATAATTCCCATGTTGTGTCAAAATGTTAAGACATTTGTTAAATATTGAAAAAAAGTGACAGATAACAATATTCACTGTCTGCCTTGTAAGAGTTAACATTGCTATTTAAATGATACACTTTTAACGATGTTGGCGTCAATTACAGAAACTGACTCTCAACTTTGGCGATATTATACATGACTGTATTCCATGGGCATGGTGATACGTAATCCAGGGGCCCGTTTCACTAAACTTAGTAGGACTAAAATGTTCGTAAAAGGGCGAATTTAGGATCGTCTGGAATTTCAGTTGATGGATTTACATTTATTGAGCATATCCTATGGTCAATAAATGTAGATCCAATAATTGTTTACAAGAAAACATTTTTAGTGTGAAATTTAAAGACTATCATAATGTTGCACTTACAAACATTTTAGTCTTACGAAGTTTAGTGAAACGACCTCCTGAATTGTGGCAAATGTTCGTGAAATTCGTGTTTTACACATGTTGACAATGCATGTGCAATTAAGCGGGCATGTTATCCATTTGTTTATATTTTTCATTTGAAATTAAATTAAATGCAATTTATTTTTCAAGATACATGTACCAGTATTTATCAGGTAACCTGCCCTGCATTGACCGAATACGTAATGACTTATAACACATTGTTGTATCAGGCATTGCCCTGATATAAACATCCGGGTTACAACGAAGTGAAAACTGACGTTCCATTGGTCGGAAGACATCACGTGACGTTACCGAATGACGTCAGTGTAATGACACAACGTAAACAACTCCTCGTTCTGTCCATAGAATACGACGTCATCCAATGTCATTTTCGAGCATAAAACGTTACCTGATAAATAGAATACCAGGCTATTGTATTTTAATATCAAGTTTATCAGGCTCGGCTCGGAAACGGTAGGAATTCCTCGGCAAGCCTCGGAATTCCTACGCGTTTCCTAGCCTTGCATGATAAACTTAATATTGTGTTTGTTTTTATCAGCATATGTATTGAATTTGTCTTTGCGTTTTATTTTGTTCCTCATGTGCCCAGGTCCTGTGTTTATTCCGTCCAACACGGAATAGCATTTGTCGTCTACTGTTGTCTTTGTGCTCTTTTTCTTTAAGCATGCTTCATCATCACCTCAGAATCATTTCCATAGGACTTGATTTGTATGTGCTGGTAAAGCACAATTTTATTAAAAACAATGTTGAAGAAACAACCGAGGACAATGTTTGCCTCACGCATTCATACGGTTATAAAACAGTCTTCACATGTAGCCGATCTTGAATGCTAATTCAAACAGTTTTATTGGTTGAGCTTGAGATGAGCTCAGACTCTACGAACCAAACTGAACAATATTACAGTTAATGTGCAGGAAGTTGTACAATACCTGGATCAGAGTTTATAAAAGTTACTGAGCACGTAGTCAGGAGGCCGTTTCACTAAACTTCGTACGACTAAAATGTTCGTAAGTGGAAAATTATGATAGTCTGTAAATTTCGCATCAACAATGTTTTCTTGTAAACAATTATTGGATTTACATTTATTGAGAATAGGCTGCATAAGCAGCATATGCTCAATAAATGTAAATCCATCAATTTAACTTTCCAGACGATCCTAAGTTTGCACTTACGAACATTTTAATCGTACGAAGTTTAGTGAAACGGGCCCCAGGTTTTAGTTCTTGAAATCTGAGAATTGATTGTTTGATGCTCAGTCTCGACCAATACGACTGTCTGATGTCGAGTGCAAATGTTTGAGAACTTGCTCAGAAAGTTTTATAATAGCGGAATAAGCAAGTCGGCGTTGACTAACAGTGTAGATCCAGATCATCCTGCATCCTGGTGGAGTGTAATTTGGTCTACCAGTCTACTGGATCTGGCATTAGATCAGGTTACACGATTCTAACATATATCACTATTTACACAAAACCTCATTCCAAACATAAATCAGTTGGATGAGCAAGAGTTGTACTCTGGCTCCACCAAAATTATCTATAGATTGAAAAGAAGCACTGTGTGTGGTTGAGCAAAAGATGTTTTATCTTTAGCTACATGTTATAATCATGATCTTCATTTGATCAATGTCTACACTGTTCACCCTTCCGAGAATAAACATCTCGTAGGGAAAATATACCAGATTACCTAGGCTGGTGTCAATTATCATAATGTACCTTTCCCTATGAGTTTACAATATTGAGTTCATGGGAAAATATACCTTATGAAATTTCAAACCAACATAGCCAGGCTGGTGTCAATTATCATAAGGTACATTTTCATGTGAGCTGACAATATTCAGTTCACGGGAACATATACCTTATGAAATTCCAAACCAGCAGCTAGGCTGGTGTCAATTATCATAAGGTACAGTTTTACATGAGTTGACAATACTTAGTTCATGGGAAAGGGGACCTTACGGAATTTAAAACCATAATAGCTATGCTGGTGTTAATTATCATAAGGTACATTTTCCTATGAGTTGGTCATATTAAGTTCATGGGAAAAGCAACTTTATGAAATTAAAAACCAGCAAAGCTGTGCTGGTGTAGTCAATTATCAATATTTACCTTTCATACGAGTTGACAATATTGGGTTCGTGGGAAAAGGGACCTTATACAATTATAAACCAACATAGCTATGCTGGTGCTAATTATCATAAGGTACATTTTCCTATGAGTTGGTCATATTCAGTTCATGGGAAAAGCAACTTTATGAAATTAAAAACCAGCATAGCTGTGCTGGTGTAGTCAATTATCAATATTTACCTTTCATATGAGTTGACAATAGTCGGTTCGTGGGAAAAGGGACCTTATACAATTATAAACCAACATAGCTATGCTGGTGCTAATTATAATAAGGTACATTTTCCAGTAAGCTGACAGTATTCAGTTCATGTGAAAATGTACCTTATGTAATTCAAAACCAGTATTACTTGGCTGGTGTCAATTATCAATATGTACCTTTTCATATGAGTTGGTCATATTCAGTTTATGGGAAAAGCAACCTTATGACATTCAAAACCAGCATAGCTAGGTGTTAGTTATCAATATGTACCTTTTCATATGAGTAGACACTAGTAGGTTCATGGCAAAGGGGACCTTATGAATTCTAAACCAACATAGCTAGGCTGGTGCCAATTATCAGAAGGTACCTTTTCCTAGTGGCCATATTCAGTTCATTAAAAAAACAACCTTATGAAATTCATGTGAAATGTACCTTATAAAATTATAAACCAGCATAGCTAGGCTGGTGTCAATTATCATAAAGTATATTTTCATATTAGTTGACAATATTCAGTTCTTGGTAAAAGGGAAAATGTAAAGCAACATAGCGAAGATGGTGTCAATTATAATAAGGTACATTTTCATATGAACTGTCCATTCATGGAAAAAGTAACGTCATGAAATTCCATACCAGCATAGATCGGCTGGTGTCGATTATCAGAAGGTACATTTTCATGTCAGTTGACAAATTCAATTCATGGGAAAAGGGACCTTATGGAATTCCAAACCATCATAGCTAGGCTGGTGTCAACTATCATTAGGTACATTTTCATATGCGTTCATATTTTCATATTCAGTTCATGGGAAACGGGAACATAAGAAAAATTAAATCAACATAGATAGACTGGTGTCAATTATCATAAGAACATATACAGTTGATTTTAAAAGCAACCTTACGAAATTCAAAACCAGCATAGCTAGTCTGGGGTTAACTATCATAAGGTACATTTTCATACGAGTTGACAATATTCAGGTCATGGGAAAAGGGACCTGACGAACATAGCTATGAATTACACGAAACTCTAAGCTTCACGAGTTTGGCTGAGAATGCCAAACAGCTGCCAGTCTGATACTTGCACACACACGTTACACATAGCATACATGGGGAAAATACCATACCGCCGTGTGCTTCTCTTCTTCGCTCGTCTTCAGAATGAGTGTAACGAATTGTCATCGAAAAAAAATAACTACAGATACACGATATGTTGCCGCAATTAAATTCGACTAATAGCATTTCGTATATTACGACAAGCCGCAAAACGACCGTGGCTCGGACCCAAAACATATCATAGCATATCTTGCATAACCCAACTCCATATGGATCTCTGCTTGATTTGCTTTGCCCTGACCAACCCTCAGACTGCGTCTCCATACATATACACTCATACACAGCCCTTAACACGGTCTGACATACTGGCCCAGTGCAGTAGGAGAATGAACTAGCTAGGCTAAATTAACCGTCTCATAACCTCCTTGATTTAAAGCACAGATTTCGACTGCATTGCAACTAATACTAAATTCGGAAAGGAAAACAGGCCAACGGCCATTGGCTTGACACATTTTCTGGGCTCATATGCCCGGGTTTGGAAGGTCTGCGAGCCAATGCCCGCCCTTAAATATAAGATAACCAACCGATGGATGTACACTGTCTGTTGGGCTCCAGTGGACGATGTATTTCGGTGTTGTTTCTGCATAGGTGGCTGATAATCAGTTAACCATACACGGGTGCGTTTCACTAAACTTCGTACGACTAAGATGTTCGTAAGTACAAATTTAGGATCGTCTGGAAATTTCAATTGATGGATTTACATTTATTGAGCATAGGCTGCATATGCAGCCTATGCTCAATAAATGTAAATCCAATAATTGTTTACAAGTAAACATTGTTAATGTGAAATTTACAGACTATCATACGTTTGTACTTACGAACATTTTAGTCATAAGAAGTTTAGTGAAACGGGCCCCAGGTGACCAAACAAAATAAATAACTAACGACTCTCTATGTGTGTTTTACAGTTAGGAGGTTCACATCGTCGTACTAAGCAACGTACGACTAAAATGTTCGTAAGTACAAATTTAGGATAGTCTGAAAATATAAATTGATGGATTTGCATTTATTGAGCATAGGCTGCATATGCTCAATACATGTAAATCCATTAATTGAAATTCCCAGACGAGCCTAAAGTTGCACTTACGAACATTTTTGTCGTACGAAGTTTTATGAAACGGGCCCCAGATCTGGCTTAGTGGTGTAAGTTGTTGGTACAATTTCAAAACAAATAACATTTCTAAAACGAGTTCGAAACCACCCATTCGCAAATATATTTTATTTTTATTTTTTTATTTTATACAAGTATATATTGACAGAAATAACTACAGTTAAATCGCGATGGCTCAAAATGCGATGTCTCGTATATGTATTCTGAAACGTATTGTCAACTTTTGACGCCATTTACGAAAAATAGTTTAACATTTTTAAACTTATTTCATGAAATTACGCAGATATCCGAAGGTACAAGATCACATGGCGTGTCTCATATTTCTACATGTTCTTTCAATGAACATTGTGAATTTAAAAAAAATGTTTCAGTACTTTCGTAAGCTTCACAATGGGTAATGGCCACATGCGACTCCAGATGGAGCCGCTATTGTGCTATTACCATTGATGTTGACATTTTAATGAGACATGCAAGGCATGGATTTGTCTTCATATTGCAATATATTGCAAATATCTTTTGCGGTATGTTCACATTTCTTACTAATAACATGACTTTTTGTGTGTTTCGGATAGAGACTGAATTTAATGAGACATTTGCTGCCAAAGAAAGTGTTTCTTTTTTGCTCGTCCCGTGATTTGAAAATGTTGAGCACGTTCATACAAATCGTACTCGAAATGACTATTTATTTATGTATTTACTTAGTTAATGTTGTTTAACGGCCTGTCAACAGCTAAGGTAATTTTATGCCGGCTAAACGGGTCGAATCACACATTTGAAACACACCATGTGATTTTGTGCCTAGATTTTTCATGAAATATATTTACAGAAACTGATATCGTTTGGTAAATGACGAAATCTTCGTAGCAATATAGGAATGAATGGCCTTTTTGTGGAATTTATCGGGGTATAAACTTGGAAAAGTCGCGGGAATACTGGACGAAGGCCGGAAGGCCTCGTCCAGTATTCTCGCGACTTTTCCAAGTTTATATCCCCAATAAATTCCACAAAAAGGCCATTCATTCCTTGTAATTCCAGCATTTGAAATAAATTCATCAAGAAAATGTGTTTATTTTCCGTTTTCTTAAGAATTATTTTAACTGCGCCTCACCGTTACGGAAAGTAGTTCGGCGTGGGAGTTTACTGGGATATAAATTTTGAACAGAGACTTGCTACGGGCCAATCAAATGTTAGGGAATTGTGTAAATATTTGTGTGCTGGAATTATAGACTTGCGCATTTGCTACGTCATTTAAATATTGTCCAGGATATATCGAGTATCACATGGCGTGTCTCACATCTTACTCGAAATCGCTAAGGTTGATTGGTCGAGATTGAGCACATTGACCAATCAAGTTTCCTGATTCCGTGCATGAGAATGCAATACGCATAGAGACGAAAATGTTATAAGAACGGCCACTTTCTCCACTGATATTATCAACATATGTACACGTGCCATATTCGGACGACACAATCAAGTCAGCCAGTGAACCTTTCATCGAAGCCTGCCATCGTATGAACTCGCAAGTCTCGAAGCAGAACCTGTTGTTCTAACTTGTAATTATTTGTAGTGGAAACAACGTGGACACACACTGCGTAAATCAGTTGCATACTTTGTGATTGTGACAGTGAAATGGGGCTTAACGTTATTTTTTGGCGATTGGTGTATATCCAGATCAGACAGGCTGATCAGGATCTGCACAGTTCGGCCTTCCATCGATGAATCACGCGCCATGCTTCTAACAAACAATGTTTATCGTTATCAGACTATATGATTGTACGCGACGTAGAATTTTTTGTTTTTATTAATTCGTTCCCAAGAAATATCAATACGTTCCCTCAATTTAACAATTCGTTCCCATGAGTTAACAATTCGTTCCCACGAATTAACAATTCCTTCCCACGAAACGAATTGTGATATCGTGGGAACGAATTGTTAATTCGAGGGAACCAATTGTTAAATTGAGGGAACGAATTGTCATTTCGTTGGAACGAATTGTTAATTCGAGGGAACGAATTGTTATTTCGTGGGAACGAAGTAATATAAAAAAACATGTCCCCTGCGGGGCTCCGTAGGATTGTGCTATTTGACAGGAGCTACACTGGCCACAAATCTCAAAATAAGCCATATTTATCTAGTCATAGCCACATTTGACATTGTCATAGAAATCTGATAGTACTTCCGTAAGTGTTTTAATAAAGTAAATGTTTAATTCATTCTACAATAAATTAAATATCTGACAGGCATATACATTATTACAAAGAGGGGTCGAATGGGAGGATCAACATATATGCTTAGCTTAAACTAGAAAATGTGTTTATAGAACACGGATGCCCCACCTACAACTTTGTTAATAAGAAGGCATGTTATACTTTCTATGCTGTTGTGGAGAAATGTGCGACGCTGATGTGAATTGTCCAATACATGTCCAGATGTTACGAGTCCTGGGGGCCGTTTCACTAAACTTCGTATGACTAAAATGTTCGTAAGTGCAAAATTATGATATTCTGTAAATCTCACATTAACAATGTTTTCTTGTAAACAATTATTGGATTTACATTTATTAGCATAGGCTGCATATGCAGCCTATGCTCAATAAATGTAAATCCATCAATTGAAATTTCCAGACGATCCTAAATTTGCACTTACGAACATTTTAGTCGTACGAGGTTTAGTGAAACGGGCCCCTGTAGCCTATTTTACCAACATTGCAAAGTATACTTTTGTAGCAAAGTATACTTTGAGGGAGAAATTTTCAATTTTCGCATACATTTATTATTTTTTATTATACTGAATTTATTACATTATCACAGCCATTTTGGCTGTGATAATGTAATACATTCAGTATAATAATTCTGCATACTTTTAATCATCAAATATATGCCATCGTTAGTTCTATATGAAACAATGCATTTCAGAGAAAATAAATGATTGCTCCCTCAAAGTATACTTTGCTAGAAAAGTATACTTTGCAGTGTTGGTGAAATCGGCTACTGATTATCCTGAAGTTGGATTTATAAACAAGTGATGTTTAAATTTCACTATATACTTTCAAAACTAGTCAGTGACGTCCATGATGCATCGGTAATGTTCTGATAATATACTTCCATCACCATTGTGGCCGCAAGCCACACATTACTTATTACACGACGATATCACAAGTTGATATCACAGGCCTACCTTTATGGCCACTATTGGGCAGGTTTTATGGCTCTCGTGAAAGTTCACTTCTGGTCAAGATGGCGGGTCAAATCAGTTCTCCTTGGTGGTCCTTAATTGCGCAAAGGGTCCAGTAACGGGAAGGGGCGAGATAGTGTCTCCTCATCTTCTGACATCCTTCACGCTAAGGCAACCCAGTGTCAGTCTAGGTGTCGAACGTATTTCCATAAATACCACACTCTCCCCGGTTTTCTAAACAGCAGCGTACTTCTTCGTTTGAGCACCAGCCACATATGTAGAGTACGGCATTTCAAATAGGGTGCCCTAGTGGCACTCCCTGAGGTGCGGAATCATTTCCATAGTTGGAGTGGCCAAACAATGAATTAGAGACGGTTCTCTTTATGTTTAGAAACACGTCGTTATTCAGCCACATCTGTGATTTAGTCCCGCCTGTATACGTTCGACATCATTGCAGAGGCAAATTAGTCTTGTCGGCCATACAAGCGACGCCCATTGCTGGTAGTCTCCTCCGCAATGAGCGACATTGGCTCTCTTCTTATCTGGGCGACCAAGCTAGCTACCTCACCGATATATGCGGGGGTAGTCGTTCTAAGTCCAGCCACCATAGGCATATATGGAGAGTCGGTCTCGATCAGCAGACGATCCAGTGGCACCCTCCGCATCGCCTCCCTCTGGACAGAGTCAAAGTGGATGACTTTTCCTGCAAAGCTGAAGTAGCAATTAGAAAAGGCATTTCTCCACGTGTTGACCTCTTTTATGTCCCCCACAAAGCAATGTAGGTGGATCTGTTGGTCCCGGGTGCAATTCTGGCGAACTAGCTCGAAACAGTCGGCGTATGCACTCCTTGCTTTATAGTCTTTTGTCGCCCCTTTGACATGAAGTATCAGTACTTGTTTAGGTTTTGCCCACTGCAGTACGACATCCAGGGTCCTTCTCTGTTCTTCCCACAAGGAGCGATCCACACTGTAATCTAGGCCTACTTCACCAAGGCCTGCGACATTCGGGCGCTTGAGCAATGTCTTCATTTGTTTCAGACCTTCTTGCCCTGCTCGCTGTACCTTCTTGGGGTGAAGGCCGACAGCTATTGCCCATCGTGGATCCGAGACTATCGGAATTCTTGACCAACTTTCCGGATCACAGAACACCAACACGCCACCCTCCAGATTAGCCTTATTCTGGGGCGCAACCTCAGTATGTTGGTTTACAATGGTGTCTATATCGGTTGTCTCGACTCGTAGTTTGTCCGCTAACCGATCTAGATGAAAATGGCTGTCAAACAACCGAACCTCAGTCCCAGATGGACGAACCGCTTTTTCTCTTCTTTGGGGACTGGGTTGAGGCCGTACAACTCCAACAGATAAGGGGGCTCCAGTGGCCACAACCTTGGCATACGTCATACGGCTCGGTGATAGCACCACGGGGGCCGCGGGTGTCCGGCCGCCTTCCGTGTGTGTCCGGGTAAGCTGCTTAGGACTTGCGGTGGAAGTCCCTGCTGTTGACGCCAACATATGAAATCTTCGTTGGACCGTAGTGTCCAACGGTGGTGGTATGCCATGTTCTTCCCTTTCTGTCGCTTCATCCACTTCAATTAGGATTTCTTCTTCGCTCGCGCGAAGAGATGTCAGCGACTTTACGGGGCTAATGGTGTCGTCCTCATAGTCCATCATCAGCTCTGTTTCGGACTGTCGTTCCAATGAGGACGGGGCTGTTTTAGCCTCAGCACGAATGGGGGCATCACTTGGAGAAGAGAACGTCCACCTCCGAGACGGGGCTGCTTCGGCCACATCGTCTTTGGATTTCGAGACATCAGTTGATGGAGTCTCGTAGTCTTCCGGCAATCGATACGCCGAGGATGACTCTGTTGTTGAAGACGGGGCTCCCTTAGCCTCATCGTCTCTGGTCTTGGGAAATTCCCTTGGTGTTGTTGGGTTTCCCTCTGGCAATATCCCTTCAGAGGACTGATTAGTCGAAGACGGGGCTGTTTTAGCCACTTCGCCGCTTAGTCCTCCTCCACATCTAGCCGATGCCGAGGTCAGCCGTCCTTTTTGGCTGCGCCGAGTCTTTTTGTTTAGCGTACTCGGCGTTGTCCAGCTGTAACCGAAACGGCGATGCATTACGGCTGGCTCATCACCTGTGATACGGCTCATCAGGAACGACATCACTCGCCAATATATGAGACATGCTGGCGAGTTCATCGGCTCAAACGTATAAGACCGGGGTATCGACCACCCTGCTGTAGTACACAATTTGTCCATAGCCCGGCGAGTCCTATCTGAAACTGTGGTGGCCGGGTCCAGGATCAGATTACGGTTGTCAAACTGCAACAATTTCACCGGATCTGCTTCCGGGCCTATGACCATTTCAGATAGAGCCTGCTTTACAGTCCGGGTCTTAACCTCACAGTCATCAAATGGGCATGACTGTCTGTGCACGCGTTTTGCGCCGACATAATCATCCGGAATATTGGCCCTTCCTTTAAGTGGGGGTCGTAACTTCTCCGTGCGGTTAGTCTCTTGAGTGGACGGGGCCGAAACGGCCAACACCTCGTCCGAGCAGTCCAACGTATCCCCTCGTACCACTCTCTAACGCAAACCGCCAACGATGTCTTGCGCACTGTTTGGGGGTCGTTGTCCAGGTCTTCTGTCTGGTTGCCCAGGTGCCTCGTTAAAACCGCTAAACAGTGGCACACACACTGGTGCAACGTCCGTTTGCGTGGACTGGTTACACGACCTTGGGCAAGGCTCGGTTTGTGTGCCTTGATGTCGGTCCTTTGCGGATCTTCTTCGCTCTGGTGACCGTGTTAGGTCACGCGCCTCCGAACGGCGGGGCTCCATTCCCGGCCTCCTTCGTTCCGATGAACGGGGCCGTTCCGAATGGCGGGACTCATTCGAGTGTCCTTCCCCTACTGAGTGACTGACTGTTGTGGTCTGATCTGCATCTATCGAGCATGCCGCCAACACATTATCTTGCTCCAGAGACTGCGTTTCTTCGCCAACCTGTTGAGGAAGTGGCACCACATCATCCATATCTGCTACAAACTCTGACCAATTACGGTGTGCCCTCTGACAGTAATTGCATCCCTGGCAGGGCAATTCCTGCAATTTGAGTCCCAGTTTGTAATGGTTGCATTCGAGTGCAGTTCCAGGTTTTCGTGATAATGCTTCCGGATTACCATGGTGCTTCCCCGGACGGTGCTCAATGACCAAGTCGTATAGACTCAGCTCCTCAATCCATCTACATAACTGTCCCTGGGGATCTCTAAAGGTCAACAGCTGTTGTGGTCCGTTCTCACTTTGAACCGTCTCCCCAGCAAGTAATGTCGGTACTGCCTCGTAAATCGCACCACTGCTAGCAATTCCTTCCTGGTAGTACAGTATCTCCTCTGCTCCGCTGCCAATGACAAGCTCCTAAATGCTATCACTCTCTCAACACCTCCCTGTACCTGTAGCAGCTCTGCTCCTATAGCACAATCTGAGGCGTCAGTGTCCAGAATGAACGGATCAACCCCGTTCGGTAGAGCCAAAATTGGTGCGGCCGTTAATGTCAATTTAATGGCTTCATACGCCTGTTGCTGCTCCTCACCCCACTCAAATTTCTTCTTCCCGGTTATTGAGTACAGAGGGACAGCCAGTTTTGCCAAGTCCTTAAGAAACATCCTGTGGTAGTTCACTAGCCCCAGAAATTGTTCCACCTCCTTGGTGCTCTTGGGCCTTGGCCACTCTGTCACGGCCTTTATGTGTTCCTCACTGAGTTCCAACCCATTGTGACCTATCTTCCTACTTAGAAATACCACTTGTTCCTGGAACAACTCGCACTTCTTTGGCTTCAACTTTAGACCAAATTCTCTGAATCTTTTGAACACTTCTATGAGATTGTTCAGATGGTCTCGGAAAGTTATTCCCAAGATCAATATGTCATCGAGAAATGCTAGTAGAATCTTCCAATTCAAGCCCCTCAAGACTAAGTTCATTACTCTACAGTACGTTGCTGGGGCGTTGCACAAGCCAAATCCCATGCGAATGAACTCAAATGTCCATATTTGGTCAGGAATGCGGTCTTCTTTCTGTCTGATTTCTTTATCCGGACTTGCCAGTAAGCGGAATTGGCATCTAATTTTGAGTACAAGGAATTTCCGGCAAGTGTATCTATGCATTCTTCAATCAACGGCAGTGGAAACACGTCTTTTGTGGTGACATTGTTTAGGCCACGGTAGTCCACGCACCATCTTACTGATCCGTCACGTTTCCTTACCAATACAGGAGATGCGGCCCATTCCGATGTAGACGGTTGAATCACCTTGGCTTTCAGCATACGTTCCAGGTTAGCACTGTCTTCGTCTGTGAAGCAGCACGGTGTCCGTCGCATTATTTGCTTAATGGGTCTAGCATCACCGGTTTCTATGTGGTGCTCCAATGCCGTGAAATTTCCTACATCAAAGTCGTCTATAGAAAACACATCCTGATATTCTATAAGCAAACTAGTCAGTTGCTCACGTTCCACTGCTTCTAGATTTTGCTTTGCCCGTTCAACAAGCTCGACTAAATGATCAGGAACTCGCTTTTCGGACCTTTGTTCATCATGTTTTACGTTGTAGACACCGGCTCGCTCTTCAAGTTCAACTGAATGATCAGGAACTTGCGTGTCGAACCGTTCTTCGTCAGTTTTGACTTTATAGACACCGGCCTCGGTGCAATCTTCATCTCCCGGCACCAGACCAGTGATTTCATAAGCTTTCCCCACCACCTGTTTCCGCTTAAGCACAACATTGTGCTCCGTGGTGTTAACTACACATACCTTCAAGTGCGCGTCTGAATGAACTGTTCGTGCAATCAGTGCCGGTGGGTTGTGAATCGGTTCTACCATGAATTGAGACATCTTGGAGTCTGTAGAACATTTGACCATCTTGACTGCATTAGGTGGTACAACCGTCTTAGAACAAACTACCACTTTTGAAACCTTAGTCCTAGACGAGCCTACGATGTCCATCTTAATTTTCTCACCTTCTAATTGCAACTCAGCTCTTGGCAAATTTATGCTGATCTGGTTTTGACGCATGAAATCCAGTCCAAGGAGCATGTCATCCTCTATGGGTGCGACATAAATCTCTACATCGTATTGTACTTTGCCCAGTTTCAATTTTATTGGACCAATAATGACACCTGATAATTTCATGTGCCTGCCTGCGGTTTGCAATGACACTTTCTTGATTATCGCAGGTTTCTCTTGGAACCGGTTGTATACCCTGTCGGATATAATCGTTACTTGCGCCGCGGTGTCTACCACGGCATCTAATTCGATTTCTTCGATCTTGACCGGCACTTTGATCATAGAGGATGATCGTAGATGATTAATCATAATTGCATCTCCGGAAACTTCTGGTTCCACGTTTCCATGGGTAGAATCAGCGATCAGTAGACGACTTAGGCCATCTGTAATGTTACTGACACTACAATCCGGTTGCTTATCTACCTCTTTCTTCACCTCTATTGCATCACCACGGTCGTTCAGGCCTTGTTTCATACGGGTCGAATGTAGGCCTACTGGTCCGAACCGCTGTCGTTTAAATCCTCATCCGACTCGGCATCGCTCTCTTCTTCACCTTCCGAGATTGCAGATATTCTTTTCCGTAAGTTCTTCCTCCGGCACTCATTACTGTAGTGACCGAGACCGTTGCAAGAATAACAACGAATATCTTTTTTGTCAGCCACTGGTCTACCTTTTTGCAATGTCTGCGCTAGACCTTCAATCTGCTTGGTTAGGTCCGCTATACCTTTATTCATTGTTGTATCTATATTGCTAACAGCCTTCTCCACTACCTCTACTCTTTTTCTCCAGCTCTCTATATCTATTCAGTGGCTCAAACCGAATTTTCTTTTCTGTTGTCACTGAGTTATCTGGCTTTGGTTCTTGAATCTGCTTCTTTGGTATGAATGTTCTTGAGATTTGAGCATAATTCTCACTGTCGGAGTTTTCTTCTCGACTGAATTCGACGGAGCATGTATCATATGCATCTTCAGTTTTTACTGATTTTACGTCTCGTTTGTTGCGGCCATACATTATCCTGTCAGTGTGTTGATACCACCGAGTTTTGTCTATCGCTTCTTCCATGGTTCTCGGTCTGAGGTTAATTGTGTAATGGCCAGCGGCTTTATCGGTTAGACCCTGACAAAATCGGAATATGGCATGTCTGTATATCTGTGCATCTGTCATATCTGAGTATGCTTTGGTTACCATACTCACCACGCGGTCAGCCCACTCAACAATAGTTTCCTTTGGGGACTGCGTTGCATAGCTGAAATACAACTGTGCAGTTTCCGGTAGGTCTTCGATATTGAACCGTCTCTCCATTTTGTTCAGTACATCAAAATAATCTATGTCGGGCTCTCTCGATATGGTTCCGGTGAAGAAGTCGCTTGCTTGGCCTTCAAAACACAAGCATAAATGATTTCGCCTTTCTTTACTTGTCCAATTTTGGTTCTCAGCGAAAACATTAAATTTGGTTATGAATGCTGACCAACTCCCCTTCCCATCAAATAATAAGGTTCTTGGCATAGTTACATTGACCTTATTTCGGACTGCATAATTGTACGCACTCCCCCTTTCACGTCTAGGATTCACATAGTCGTCTTCATCACAGGACGATGTTTCTGAGTGATCCATGTACATTCTTTCTGGTAAACCAGGATACTGTATATTGGATGCCCGTCCTGTGTCGTATCGACTGGATTCTCGTGTTTTTGGACGCATATCTGATCGGCTTTGCGGCGTTTTCCAAGACATATCGTCTGAAAAAGTATTTGCACCTCCGCGTTGTTGTAGTTTCCTATAATCATCATTTGCCGGCTTTTTCAAAGACATGGTGTCTGAAATAGCATTGCCATTCTGTGCCTGTCCTGATTTTGACAGCGACATGGCCATCTTTCTATGTGTGGATGACAGCTCTTTCGAAGACCTTTTGTCCAAAAAAGCATTTAGGCTGTCCTTGTCGCTTGAGTCAGTCTTTGGGAACTCTGACCTCATTATATCCTTAGGCAGCTTCCTCAAAGACATTATGTCTGAAGAAGCGTAAGCGCCTTCTGAACCATGCGGATCTACTGGCCCCATACTACTAGGCAGCTTCTTCGAAGACATCATGTCTGAAGAAGAGTCAGTGCCTTCAAAATAACAATCATCTGTTTGTGAAATTCCAGGACCAGTATTCTGTCTGGATGCCACGGCTCTTAGGAGGTTATTCAGTACATCTAATTCATTACTGGAAGTTGACCTCATTCTTCTTATTATTTCTGTTTCCTCTGTGAGCCTTTCTTTTTCTTCTCTAACTCTGTCAGTTTCTTCTAGTAACCCCTGATGATCTTCATCCATTTGTTTAAGAATTGCATTATACTTCTGCATTTTTTCTTTGGTTTCTCTGAGTCGTTGCTCATTCATTTCTAGTTGAGCATTTTCTTGGTTGACTCCACTACCTGCATTGTCCCTATGGTCCCTGCACTGTTCCGCTCTCTCCGCCTGTTGTTTGTCGCTGGACATGGCTGAATCTTCTACAAATGGCGAAAAATCATTATTGTCCGCCAAATCTCCGACGTTTCGGATATTCAACGTCAAAGATTTATCGCGCGAAACGTTATCTTCTTTCTCGCGTATTGACAAAATACGCTTTGTATATACCGGTCCCACTCCCGGTAACTGCTCAATAAGCTCGCGAGCGCTACAGAAGTTTATTCAGAGAATATCTCGCCTGGCTTCTTTGTCGATGCACTCATTTGTAAGCATGGTGCACTTGTGTGTGTGTGGATGGACACCGGGTCAGCGAAAGCAGTACGTGATACCTCAATAATTAATTTAATTTTCAAAAATTTATAAATAGAAAATTCGGCCAAAATATTTAATTAAAATTAATTAAAAAATTAAATGAAATAACCAAATATCCAAATAAATCTGCACTAGTTTAATATATTTAATTACAGATATAATATGTGGTTACCAAAAATTAAATTAAATAATGACTATAAGAAATTAATCGAAATATTCCACCGCACTATGAATTTCGCTGAAAATTTCAAAATAAAAAATATTGAAGAAAAAATAAACCGTAGAATGTTATTTTTGCTAAAGAAATGTAACTTAATCCCAGTTAATGAAATAAACACCAAATATATGTCTAAAGTCTTTAACGGAACAACATATACAATACCAAAAGTTTTACCGTACACAAAATTACCAAAACTAAATGAAGTTAAATCGCCGAAAACCGTGAAAATTTATTTCAATAAGTTTGTTATTTATACCGTAAAACAAAGAAATGCCAAATAGAAAGACTACAATTAATTTACTAAAAAGGCCGTCAAATTATGTAGAAACATTTAATGAAAATTACAATTTAATTTATCAAAACTATTTTTGAAAGATTTTTAGAAGAATATTTTGTGAAAATAAACACTAAAACAAAGTAGTATGACCAACCTCTCCTAAGCTAGTAGAATAATAGCTTCTTAGTGTACAATGTTGTTGACAGGTAATTCTGAAACAAATTATAATAATATTACTACAAATTCACAAAAAAAAATTAATACAATTTTCTAATATTACCTGTGCGTGTATTCATTAACTAAATAATTAATAATATCTTCCAAAATTATCAATAAATTAATCAATAATTGTCGTTATTGCCGAAAAGTGCTAATTTTACAAAGAAATTCCAAGTCAAATGTAAATACAAAAGTTTTGATGACGTCACGCGGTAAAATTTGGATGAGACGGAAGTCAAATTATAATGGTGATTGCACCGCGGAAATAATTATTTCCGAGAAAAATTTAAAATCTAAAAAGTTGGAAATATTACACAATTTTATCGAAAACGGGTGTCAATTGTTGTCAATTAATTTAGATGTAAAATGGGCGAGAAAAGGCTAATTCTGGTGAAATATGTTTTTATCAACAAATACTACGGAGCCGACAAATAACGATAAAACAAGAAAATTAGGGATTTCCCAAAAGGATACGCAATACTAGTCTTCGGAGCCGACGACGCCAAATGTTGTAAATCACAAGTTGATATCACAGGCCTACCTTTATGGCCACTATTGGGCAGGTTTTATGGCTCTCGTGAAAGTTCACTTCTGGTCAAGATGGCGGGTCAAATCAGTTCTCCTTGGTGGTCCTTAATTGCGCAAAGGGTCCAGTAACGGGAAGGGGCGAGATAGTGTCTCCTCATCTTCTGACATCCTTCACGCTAAGGCAACCCAGTGTCAGTCTCAGTGTCGAACGTATTTCCATAAATACCACAGTTGTTACTTCTCATTGCTCATTTCCGAGGCTGAATTCGTGTTTCAGGGCCTTAGAGGGGACACCTCCATATGTGTGACATAGAATGAATATGCCACGTCGCAATGTATACTTACCACTCTGTGATCTGAAGCCTATTTCACCAACATTGCAAAGTATACTTATCTAGCAAAGTATACTTTGAGGGAGAAAATTTCGATTTTAGCATAAATTTATTACTTTTTATTATACTGAATTTATTACATTATCACAGCCATTTTGGCTGTGATAATGTAATAAATTCAGTATAATAATTCTGCATACTTTTCATCATCAAATATATGCAGTCGTTAGTTGTATTTGACAAAATGCATTTCAGGAAAAATAAATGATTACTCCCTCAAAGTATACTTTGCCAGAAAAGTATACTTTGCAATGTTGGTGAAATAGGCTACAGGACACGGCTCCAAGACCTGCCCAAACAATACCCACTTTCTTTATTATGTAATATTTACACCTTCTATAAATTCATTATGCAAACGCCCATTCTACGTATTGCGTTTACATCCCATTACAATATATTAGACACACGTGACGTCGCGCGATGTTGTTGATTGGTTATAGTTCGCAATGTCGCTGTTCCAGGAATTGCGACAAAATGACGTAAAACAATATTATTGTTAATTTTAACGCCATGATTGGCTATTTACAGTTTTGAAAGTATCAGAAAATGCAGTGTAAGTATAAATAATAACACCATGGGATTCGGACTCCACGCACGTTAAACAGACCAAATGCATTGTACATCCAATTACGAGCAACAGCCCATGGTTTTATTCGTTAAATAACGTCAATTCATGATTATCCAACATACATATCTGGTAATTTATTTACTCTCGTAAAGTGAGTTTAAGCACGCTTCCAGTAGTATATAGAAACTTGTATCAACACATCTGCAGTCTTACAGCCAGAAACTTGCACATGAAGACGTCCAGTTGATATACCTGGGCATTTTGTTACCAATTAGAGGAACAATGCATATGTCTCGAATTACAAGCCAGATAAACACAACTATGTAACAGGCACACATGCAAAATTCCAAAAATACAAGCTGGAACAGAAACTTTAATGTTTCGGTGTAAATCACTGGTTCATGATAGTGTGCAAACAAGGTGGCTCTAGACCCAATACTATTGAAGATACAAGGTCAACCAAAAAAAAATAACCAATGGAAATAACTGTGTAAATATTGAAATTTTAGGTTAAGGTCACATGGAGGTCATTGGATTCACAATGGGCTGTGGTGCACATCACTGGCTCATTATAGTGTGACAGTATGTGGCTGTATACACGACTACTATTCAAGATACACGCTCAATTGTAGATCAAGGTCACACCACGGTCATTTGATTCAGTGAGTTGAAACTCACTGATTCAAATGACCTCTGTGTGACCTTGATCGCTATATATTGATGTGTGCATGTATGATGGTTTTACTATAGACCTACTACTATGGAAGCTCATACAAAAACTTTAACCTTGTTACGGACGGACGGACGGACGGACGAGGGTAACACTAAAGGGTAACACTAAATGCTCCTTCACTATCGTGATGATTGGCATAAACATATTGCATTGGGGAACAGTGTGATATTAAATAAAACCAAATAGTATATGTTTCTTATTGAACAAGCACATTATCACAACGTACTTCCTGCAGTAGCTTAGTTTACATATGCATTAAAATAATTTGTTATGAATGTTAAACGCAGTCTTTTGTTGCACAGCGAAAGTACATTGCATGCAATGATATGACTTTTCCTATACAGGTGCAAAACTCATGTCATCAAATAGTATAGTTCATGTTGTTGCAGATTCCGCCATTCAACCATAGTTATGTGTATTTCCACATGTTGCATGTAATATACTGTAATGGGCTGTAATAAAGAACAATTGAGTTGAAAGTTGAATTCAATCTGGTCGTTGTGTTCATGTAAATTGCAGATCTCTGAATTACTATAAGACTCTGAATGGCCGACACAGCAATCTTCGTTAATTTGACAAACATTTCAGACACGCTTTAAAGCTAGTTGTGCACGGTTATGGTATGGATAAATGGCACTATATGAGTAATCTTTAAATCTTAAACAAGTGATTTGTTCAATCAATGTGTACGTACATGTATATATATATATAATGGTGCTATCAGCGTAGCGAACGTAACACTAGAAATATTACTGTTTACTTTTGCACAAAAATTGCAAAGTATACTTATCTTGCTAAGTACACTTTGAGGCAGAAATGATTACTCCCTCAAAGTATACTTAGCAAGATAAGTATGCTTATACATTTTGGTGAAATCGCCCATTGCTGACATATTCTCCTAATGAGCCACTTGACTGGATTTCTTATTTTCGACATTACGGGGCAAAGGAAATACATTGAAGATTACTATTTCAACATATTTATTTGAAATTTCCTTAGGTTTTGGCCTGTAATAATTATTTGGAAAATATACCTCATTTATCTTTCTTGCTTATCTCATTACAGAGATACTGAACTTTTAATATTTCAAAATGACGTTGACGGCCATTTTGAATTTAGACTCTAAAAATGTGCAACTAGTTTTGAAAGTTTCATATGAATTTATATGTATGTATAAAATTGGTAGGTTGTACATACTAAATTATTGAATAGTATAAATAGCAGTGCACACACATCTGAGGAGTTTTTAATATAGAGTTAACTGTATTGTAATTTCCAAATTTGCGGCGTATATCAAAAAATGATAGGTTGGAAAATCTGTTTAATGGCTCCGCTCTAGCGGAGTCATTAAACATGTTTTCCGACCTATCATTTTCTGATATACGCCGCAAATTTCAAAATTACAATGCGGTTAACCTATTTCTAATGCTCTCCTTTACTACTGGCGTAGGAATACATATTGAAATAATTTGCGACCGTTCATCAACAATGATATACCTGTAATGTATGACTATCAGCCAATCAGATTGCGTGATATTTATAGAGTGCATTTGAAAGTCCATTAGTATTGTAGTAGGAGGGAAATGTGTTATAAAGTGAAAACATATCTTTTCGGCAGCTGGGGTCGAACCCAGGCCGCCTGTCCGGCATTTATAGCGACGTGGTAGAGTGTTCGTCTCTCACGCCGGCGGCCTGGGTTCAACCCCAGCTGCCGACAATATATTTTTCACTTTATAGCACATTCCCCTCCTACTACAGTTGTGCCAATGAACCAGGATAGATTACACTTCGAGCCAATAGGCGAAGTTATATCTCGTATGAAGTATTCCGTACAGAATTAAATAGGGAGTCTATGAAAGAACCTGGAGGGAGACATTTGAGAAACAAATGTCCTATTTGTTCGAAGGAGGAATGTAGTAGTACAGCCATAGTAAGATAACCGAACATTTGTACTGCCTTGCTGTACAAGCCGGCTTTTATAGCAACGTGGTTGAATGTTCGTCTCTCACGCAGGCGGCCTGTGTTCGATCCCAGCTGCCGACAAGATATTTTCATTTTATACATATTCCCCTCCTACCACAGTATATTTACACGATGAAAAAGAATGCAAATATCATTATAAGTACAGATTTTAAATAACAAAAAGCTGTTTGCATTGCTACACACGTCAGTAGCCGATTTCATCAAAATTGCAAAGTATACTTTTCTAGCAAAGTATACTTTGAGGGAGTAATCATTATTTTCCCCGAAATGCATTTTTTCATATATAACTAACGACTGCATATATTTGATGATTAAAAGTATGCAGAATTATTATACTGAATTTATTACATTATCACAGTCAAAATGGCTGTGATAATGTAATAAATTCATTATAATAAAAATTAATAGATTTATCCTTAAAATTGAAAATTTCTCCCTCAAAGTATACTTTGCTAGAAAAGTATACTTTGCAATGTTGGTGAAATAATTTTTATTATACTGAATTTATTACATTATCACAGCCATTTTGGCTGTGATAATGTAATCAATTCAGTATAATAATTTTGCAGACTTTTAATCATCAAATATATGCAGTCGTTAGTTCTATATGAAATAATGCATTTCAGGAAAAATAAATGATTACTCCCTCAAAGTATACTTTACTAGAAAAGTATACTTTGCAATTTTTATGAAATCGGCTACTGGTGTATGAAATTCTTGAATATATCATTAATTTTTTTTAATCTGTAAATGAAAATAGTCATTATATAACTACATGTACCCATAAAATACATAGCTATACGATGTAAATAAAAATCGCATATTCTAATTGATAATAATACACAATTTCCAGTGAGATATCAGTATTTTCGGTTTCTATATTCATATGCGCACCTGCCACAACTGCAAATGTTACGGTGAAATATCAGTACTTCCAGTATCTACATCGTATATTCATATGCGCACCTGCCACAACTGCAAATGTTACGGTGAAATATCAGTACTTCCGGTATCTACATCGTATATTCATATGCGCACCTACCAAAACTGCAAATGTTGAGGTGAAATATCAGTACTTCCGGTATCTACATCGTATATTCATATGCGCACCTGCCAAGCTGACATAAGCTGCAAATGTTAATACACATTTCTTATCGTATACAAGCTAAAACCTGACTGATTTGCTTGGTGGGGTATATAATAAATATAATATTCATGTGTTTGCAACGAATATGGCATAGTAAATTATGTGTTCATTTCGTGGTGTGAAATATAACCAAGGTGCATGATCACGTAGATACAACAACAACAACGTCGCCCACTCCAAAGTAAGTATTATTTTATATTTTCCTTAATATACAACGGATTTTGATGAAATATGGCGCAGCAAACGCGTCTTCATGAGATGCATTTGTTGGTCCAGGGAGTTTGGCACAGACTTATTTCGTTTTTGCGAAGAATCAATTTCCGTGTCGGAGACACGGACATCGATTCTTCGCAAAAACGACAGAAGTTTGGGCGAAAATAAAAAGACCACCAAATGCAGCTTAACAAGACGCGTTTGATGCGACATATTACATCAAAATCCGTTACGTAATAAGGACACTATTAAAGAATACGTACTTTGAATCGGTACTTATTGTCGTTGTTAGTACCACGTGATCATACACGTGATAACGGCACTAGTGAAATATGGACATTTCACACCATTCGATGAACATATACAAGTATGTCGTATTCGTGTTAAAATATAGAGAATAGTAGGTTAGTGCCTTGAATGGGAAAAATATCTGGCAAGGCTTAGGAAACGGGATGGGCGAGGGTCTGCCGAGCACATCCCGTTTCCGTGCCGCGCCAGATATTTTTCCCATTCACGGCACTAACCTACTATTCAATTTATCCCGTCAACATCTACAAATAGATGTAGCTTCAAAATGCAATGCAAATAACCACAGCCACCGCACATATTCATACGCAGTGATTAGGTCGTAATGACAGAATATCAAAAACGTTTCACGGTACCGTGTTTCACGGCACATACGCACTGTGTTGACGGGATAAATGAATACCTTCTATATACTGTGATCGTTCCTAAGTTATAAACCTATGTACCTCAGACATTGATAAACAAAAACACTTTTATACCACATACACATGCTGAAAATATCATGTGAAATAACAATAACGTTCTTAACCCTTACACCGCTATCTTAATCTTTTGTCGTCTGCTGTTTATTTTCTATTTTACAATTTTATCATCAAACACTTGCTTTGACAGCACATTAGAATAATTTACAACATGCGTTGACAGCACTGCAGAATAATTTATTGGAAATTATTCTGAAGTGCTGTCAAAACATGTTTTAATTGAGAAATAAGGCAAGATATAAAAGCAACAGCAGACGACAATTGTTGTGAGTAGCGGTGTAAGGGTTCAGATAGACATATGATAATGTTTCGTAATTATGTACTTATTTCAGACAGACTTGGGTACATTACGGAGACCCGCAGGGGACATGGATTTTTTTTTATTAATTCGTTCCCACGAAATAACAATTCGTTCCTCATTTTGATAATTCGTTCACTCGAATTAACAATTTGCTCCCACGATATAACAATTCGTTCCCTCAAATTACAATTCGTTCCCACGAAATGACAATTCGTTCCCTCGAATGAACAATTCATTCCCACGATATAACAATTCGTTCCCACGATATAACAATTCGTTCTCGCGAATTAACAATTCGTTCCCACGATATAACAATTCGTTTCCACGAATTAATAATTCGTTCTGTGGGAATGAATTGTTATTTCGTGGGAACGAATTGCTAAATTGAGGGAACGAATTGTTGTTTCGTAGGAACGAATTGTTAAATTGAGGGAACGAATTGTTAATTCGTGGGAACGAATTGTTATTTCGTTGGAACGAATTGTTAAGTTAAGGGAACGAATTGTTATTTCGTGGGAACGAATTAATAAAAAAAAGAATTCTACGTTCCCTGTAGGTACATACATCATGCCAACTAGAATGCTCGCCTCGGTGGTATCTCTGTGCGTTCTTCTGACATACTCATTGCTAAATATGGGCTCCTCACTTCATATCAATCACGACTACCTGGTGCGAATGGTGGACGAGCTGTCCCCACCTCAAGCGGCTGCACATCTGGTGAAAACGACGAGTATAGATATACGACTACAGATGTCGTATCATTTAATAAAACTATGAGTTCGTGCTGCACGCGGTGTTACTGTGACGACGGATGTCTGGCCGAACACCGGTGTTGTCCGGGGGTCATGCTGCAATGGTACTCGGACGGCGATATCGTCAACGAGATGACCTATCAATGCCGAATGCACTATTTTAAACTGCCAACCACTAGAAGGAATCGTTTTATATCCGACGGAACGTTTATGACCGACACATGTCTGCAACCCCCAGAAACAATTGATTATAACGAGTCAGTGTCGATGAAATGTCTGGAACCACACATAAGGAACATCGACGAAATGCTCCCAGTGACGTCCATGGCGACTGGACGTGTTTACATAAACAACTACTGTGCCGTTTGCAATGGAGACGACGATGTTGCACCATGGCTTCCGTATATATATATGCTGAATAAATTGTACACCCCGACAGACATACTGCCATATTACACGGAGAAAAATTGGCAAGAGCTGTACACTTTGACATACACGCCCGATTCAGACATGAATCTGCTTTTAAAAATGCCATTTATTGCACATAGCTCGACGCGGGTATGTGTTGCACCGATGATATATGATTGCACCGCTACAGGACTTTGGGAAACGTACGATCCGTTTTACGAGTTCGCTTGTTTGGTATACAGATCGAACTACTTCTACACCAACAGCAAAGGCCACATGACTGCTGTCTTCGGTAACGTGTTCTGTGCCATTTGCAACGGACTGGATCCAAATGTTTTGCTATGTACTTTACCTGCACCCATCGATTACACATTTCCACAATATGTGTCACTGTTGCTATACCAGCGAGCGGAATCTTTACCCGTGATACACGGTCCATTCGGAGGAGGCGATACCATTTGCCCTGTCACATATTTCCTAGATCCGCTGAAAGTATGTATAATTACTTAATGTATGAAATTCAGTAATATGAGACACGCCGTGCGATTTTGCACATTTTGTGCAATTTCTCATGAAATATATTTACAGAAAATGCGAAAGATGACGAAATTTTCATGGCATAGTACCGCATTTGCTATGAAAATTTTGTCATCATTCTGTCGACGTCATTTAAGAAAAAATATCGTAAATTGTATAAATATATTTCATAAAATATCACACATGTAAGAACATGTGCGATATTTTATGAAATATATTTATAAAATTTCAAAATCGCATGTCTCATATGTGTCTGTGACCTGAGACATTATCATATAGCACACCCATGTAGCCTGATAACAATCTATATTGCTTGTTAAAGTCATGACGGATGTTTCATTGGTGGAATGGCGACATACCGATCAGGATCTACACTGGTCGCAATACCCATAAGCCTCATTTCTCCAGTCACAGCCACATTGAAGGAAACTAACTTGGTATTCCTAGAAGTAAATCGTATGTACGAGGCGTTTTGGTAACTAATAAGACGTGTACACCATGTGTGCCCCACCCTCCCACATAACCCACCCCTCTGCCCACATCTCACCGACACCCCATAACTTTGTTGTGTGAGGCCCCACGTAAAGTCTCTGGAAATCTTATGAAAAAAACCCTGCACATAAACCGATAGCTACTGACACAAATATGCCATATATATGTGTGCACTAAGTCCTTATACAGATAATGACAGCAAGGAAAGTACATCATAGCCTATAGTTAAAACATTATTAACACATTTTGGTGCTTTACATGCACATGTAAATTATTTTTTCTACGCACCTGTATAGAGTGTAAATATACAGTCATGTAAAGCATAAAAACTTGACCTATTATTTGCATATTACAGTAGTGTGCGTATTTGTATTGGTGGCTCGTCAATTGCAGATACACTCATTGACTCGCTTTATGTAGCGCATAGGCACTATCTCCGTTAATGGGCTTAAAGTTAATATATCTTGCAACTTCCGGTTTAAGGCCAATGGTATTCTTTTTATATGTTTCTGTCCCCCAGTGTCAATAGTTCTGGTTCTCAAATTAGGTGTGTTTAATGTCTACATTTGCAGACCAAGTATAGGTGCTACTCCCCAACTGAATATTGTAAAATGGGTACAGTGTGATGGAGTAGGCAGAGACAATATCCCATGAAATCAGTCGACCCATTTGGTGGTACAATAGTGGAACAGCAGTTGTGAGTAGGCATGGGAAGTTATACTGCCTTCACTGCAGTAATGAGGAGTAATTCTCAAAATGTTATTACAAAAATAGTTTATAAATTACAAAAGAAATGGTGAAAAAAATGTATTCACAAAAAATTCTTTCAAAATAATTATATTACATTCGTTTGTGTTGGTTAACAAATTAGTTCACTTTGGTTGGCCTAAATTCCTGAATGAAGCAGGTGCCCGATGACGTCACGAACTTGCGGGTAGCTTCCAAGATGGCCGACGATGTTGACAGACATTGTTCTAGCAGACGTTTTCAGTGTTTACATATGTTTGACAGTGGATAAATTAGTTTTTATTGATGGAATTTGATTGCTGCAGACACAGGAAGTACCCATGTTAGAATGTATGTCAAATTGTTGTTCTTTATTTAGTTTAAATTCTTACAGCCACGAAGTTCCCGTACTCTAGGCTACGATTGTGCCGATGCTTGCTACGTCGACACAGGTCTGGTTGAGGTCCGAGACAATAAGTTAGCCAAACAAAAAACAACACTCAATTATATTCCGCATGTACTCTGAAAATGTTGTCAATTGTTTACTTTATTTATGAAAAATATTGTCAATTTTGTAAACTTATTTTATGAAATAACGCAGATGTCCGATGATGCAAAATCGCTTGGCGTGTCTCATTTCAGAATATATGTCGACCGTGGAAATGTCCTAAGGGTAGCCACTACAACGGCGACAAATGTATAGCCACGCTAAACAACTTCATGGGAGCGGCGGGTCTTCTGTTCCTCACAAAGGTCGGGCCGATTGACGTTAGCATTGATTTGTCGGAAATGGAGGCAATGCAACTAGCACAGACGTTAATATCGAGCATATTCAGCAAGGAGGAAGACAATTCACCGAGCGGATTCTACGTTAATACGTACCAAATACACTGGTACACAACTAAAATGCCGAAACCTACACAGAAGTACCTCTTGATGTTCTTCAATCCATTAGTTGTCAGTAACATGACAAAAGCACAGTCGAACGCAGAAGCCTTTATTGGGACAATGAAAGCGAAGCAAAACGTATCCTCTTTAGTTCCTGGCACGGCGTCCATGGTTACAGTAACGTCTGCCGACAATATCGCAATTCGCGAATTATCGTATACACCTTATAAAGCCCTTACAGTACTGAATATTGATGACCGCGCCGCTCAGGGTGTTATATATGGCGGGAACAGTCGAGAGGGTATAGTTGGAATGTGGCGCGTCAGTAACCTGGACGTATGTACGTCGTTCATTCTGCACGAGGACGATTGCGCTGTCTGATGTGGATGTTTCGTTTTACAGCACCCAGTATGACGCTACAGGTCTCGATAATGGTGTCAGACTTTGTGTTGACGACTACATAGACGCTGTAAGCAAATACAGTGCAAACAGCGGACACGGCTTGTCCTGTAACGTCGGACTTGTGTTTGTACTAATCCTTGCAGAACACGCCTATAATGTAGGACGTGCGCTGTTTGAGCTCGGAAAGGTTATTGTTTAGTCCATACAAAGTTCTTCCTCTGTTAAGCGTCCATTTTTGAGAGTGGTTCTATGAATAAAACAAAGACACTGTGTATGCTATTTTACACTATTTACTGGTGACGTAATATGATCAAAGGACTGAAAGTCCTGAAATCCTTCGCAGTACGTGCTCAACCATTTTAATATTTCACACAAAAAATCATATATACTCCATTTAAAATCAATATATTCGTCGAATCAGTATACATTATCAATGCTGCAAAAACAATATTTATCTTGACAAACATGATTGTTCAAAGTAATTTCACCTTGACCTTGGACATGAAGGCCACATGGGTGTGGTACATGTATGGAATGAGAATATGGATGATGATAAGGAAGTATATGAAGTTTGAAGTCAATCTGACTTACGGTTGCAGAAAACTTTAAGGCAAATCGTACGGATGCAAATATCTAAGTAATTTTACCTTGACCTTGGAAATGAAGGCCGCATGAGTGTGGTATGTAACGAAAATATGGTTGATGATAAGGAAGTATATGAAGTTTGAGGTCCATCCGACTTTCCGTCACAGAGATAATGGGTACCCAAACTCTTTAACGTGGACGGACGGAATTAAGAAAACTATATACCCCTCGACATACTTTGTATGCCGGGGGGGGGGGGGGGTATATATCTAATTATTTAAATATACTTTTTTCAGAGTATGATGTTATTAGCCGATCAAATCAGGGTTCAATATATGTCCACATTTTGGTAGTTACATAATCTCAGGGAAAAGTGAGAGAAGTGTTGATTTCCTCCCCAACCAGTTATATTTAGTAAATTACTATGGATTTGCCATAAACTTGGCGGCTATTTTGAGTTTTCTGACAATGGAGTATATTAACTGAAATATTATTCCAGTTGAAATAATTAACCTTTGAATATAGGTGGAGGCGCTTAGCATTACACAAACATGTAGCAAGTCAACCAAAATCTCATAAATACCCGATTTTTGGCGGCCATCTTGAAAATATAATAATAATATACTGAATATTAGTGTAGTTTACGTAAATTCTTTAATATATCCATCTGAAATGTTTTTGAACAACTTACACCAATTTCCAGTTAAGGACCATGACCTATCTATTGGCTCATATATTGGCAATTTTCGACTTCCGTCAAGCATAAATTTCAATGACCTTGAAATGACCTTGAACTTGGTTTAAAAAAATTGCACCCGGATTTTTTGAAAACGTTATACATTCAAGTTTATAAAAACACCGGGTGCCATAAATTAACACGAGGTGCTGAAATCTTATATATATACCTATTGCCCAGATTGTAGAAAGATGCCAGAATTTCAGAAAAACAAGCGTGTAAAAAGGTGATTAATTTGGTGTGCAAGTACTGTATGTGAACTTCAATGTATATATTGCCAATGCAGGTCTGTATAATCGAGACGCACCATGTGATTTTGTACCTACAAATATGTGCGCAATTTCATGAAATATGCTGAAAGTTGATGAAATTCTCAAAGCAAATGCGGAATAGAATTCTGCATCTGCTCTGAAAATTTCGACAACCTTCGGTGTCATTCCAGGAAAATATCGTAAATTTTGTAATTGTTTTATGAAATTACGCCCATTTTTGTAGGTACAAAATCACATGGCGCATTTTAATTATCATTATTACACTGGTGCTGCACTCCGCGCCGGTGAAAAATGTAAGACAATCCACTTGAAAAATACAATATGCGCCATTATAAAATGTTTCTAGATGAGTTTTAAAAAATCAATAAAATTACTACTCGTCTTGAAATATGTTTTTACAATTAATGGCGCCTATTGTATCTTTCAAGTGGATTGTCTTGAAATATTTCCATCGGTACGGAGTGCAGCACCAGTGAAGTAAGTGGACTGTTTCTCTAAAGGTGCATCACAAATATAGAAAAGTATATGTGACCGTGGCTTCAGAAAAAGGCCTTATGGCGTTTGATCAATCTGGATATTAATCTGCTAGCACACTCCTGTATGTGAATGTGCAGGCTGATCTGTGCCTACACTGGTCATATTACCATTGAAAGGAAGTAATATCATGCTTACTATGAGTATTTATACTTTATTATTACATGCTTTATGTGATATTCATGATAATGGAATAAATGATAAAGTATACATGTTTAGCTTCTATTAAAAATTGTTTTGAATTGGGATATGTATATGATTTTAATTTCAAAAGGTGCCAGCAAATCTGATGAAGAAATTCCACACCCCTGGCCCAGGAATACCAATTCAGCGATTTCGGTCCGCTGCCTGCATGGTACAGATAAACAGGTCGGCTGTCGGTCGTTATTGTCGACTATACCGACCGACATACAACCTGTTTACCGGTACCATGCTGGCAGCCGACCGAAATCACTATTTCCTTGCAATCAATAGAAAGGTAAATGTTTGATGGCGAAATAAGTGAATCAGAAAAAGAAGATTTCAGTATTTAGAAAAGGACACGAAGAAGTGCAAGGACCAGTGTAGATCAATTTGGTTCTGTTAAAATCAACAATTGAGTCACACACATTTACTAGTCCACACGAAACGGTAACACTTTTATCAGTGACCGTCTTACCAAACTTATCCTTGTTCATGAGACAATTAATGGGAAGACAACTGTTCAAGATAGTATATTTCTGTCGAACTGAACCACTAACCCGTTCAACATGTATTCTTGAGTGGGCAAGTTTACACGTTGATTCCACGTCCAGAGGGGATAGCTGATCACGATCTTCCGTAAATGTTGGAATCTTCACTTCTGCAGCTACCGAGCCAACACTGTCCTTGACATTAAATCCTCTTTCCGCCAACACAAAATCCCCAGGTAATAACTTGTCACTCACACGACCACTCCATGCTTTCGATATGAAGGACACACTGCCCTGAGGAGTAATTCTAATTAGAAAGTTCACAGTGTGGTGGTGTTTGTATGAAGACCAGGTTTCTGCTCTGGCTTTCAAACCACTTGGTTTCTCAATAAATACCTCAAAACAATCAATTATCACTGCACACCTGTGGCCGAAGTACTTCCTAAATTCCATTGGCATGGTTTTTCTCAATGTCTCGCGCTCTGGCCATCTTATGAGTTTCTTTAGCCGCTTGTACATACAGTCAATTGTCCGTGTAAAAAGTCTAGATATTGTTGATTGAGTAGTGTCAATTAATACGCAAGAAAGAGATTTGACAAATTTAGTCGCAATTTCACTAATGTCAATATCATTATCTTGAATTTGGGCATGACCAGACCGGATGGCAGGTGATGTTCCAGAAAATTAAACAATATAGATAGAACTGTGAATGATGGTAATCCTGTTAAATGTTTCACCTTCTCGTCACTACCCTTAAAATAACTTGCAGTGAATTTAGTTTCCAAATGGGCCACTTTTTCCTTCAGCTCCCCATTCTCTGTACGCAGTTCCTGCAGCTCCAGCGACATAGCCTCCATGAGTGGACCATCAACATCAGTATGTGACTGAACGCCGTCTTCATCAACGCTGTCACCCATATCCATACCCGTCTCAGTGTGATCAGGTCCAACAATAGTTGTGGATTCAGCTGGCTTCCTTCTCTTCTTTTCTTGCTGCCGACCATATCTTGATGTAGATGGTGCTCGCTTTTGTCCGCCCAGATTAGCTGATGGTGCCCAGTTTGGGTTAAGATGGTCATACAACTCTGCCTTCTTTCCTGAAACATTTACATGATATATATCAAAAACAAATAATACATGTATACTTGTCGAATATTGTAACTTTGCACATTTAGTTACAATATAATAACTTATTTGTATTATTTCTTCTCGGAAGTATATGTTGCATACACCATCTGAACAGTCTTGCTGAGACGGTTCAGATGAGTGGTCACAACATTTACATGCACTTTTGAGGAGAAATAAAAAACAAAAAGGTGTACTCTTATGAAATGTCACTGAAATATTGACTATTTAGGACAAATTTTAGACATATGGCATGCGCCATGTGATTTTGCATGTACAAACATGTGCGCACTTTGATGAAAAATGTTTACAAAATTTACAATATCTTTCATAAATAACATTGAATGGTGACAACATGGTGACATTCTGCATTTGCTCTGAGAATTTCATCAACGTTTGGCATGATTTACAGAAAATATCGCAAAATCTGTAAACATTTTTCATGAAATTCCACACAAACTGCAATTTTTTATTGTCTGAGGTCTATCAAAATACACCATCTCGCACGTCTTAAGTACAGTGACAGCACGGGTGTCAAACATTATAATTCTGTGGGTAGCCGGCAGGGCTCCATCTAAGGAATTAGTAATTGAGTATTGTTACTCCATCAGTTCTGAAGCAATTGGGTATTTCGAAATTTTAATTGGGTAAAATGAAATCACACTACTGTTTACACATCAACAGACAGCACTTATTGAATAGTTTGTTTCGAAATGAAAACATATCTTGGCATTTCATTAGAATTGTCTCCTTGGATGTGTTTTCATGGAAAAATAAGAAAAGTATGCTATATTGTGGTCTGTTTATTGTTTTCTGCAGCATGATAAAGGTACCACAATTGTTCTTATTGATTTTTGATACTCACTACTTCTGATTTCAATTGGGTTTTTGGCAATTTTAATTAGGTATTTACGCAAATACGCAGCTTATCTGGAGCTCTGGGTGGGGTTCACACACAATATAATGATTACACCAGCTTACATTGTCTCACCAGCTGACAAGCAGAACTATCGGATTATTTATAATATCAAGGACTTACCATTGACAAAAATGCGCCGAATACACCCGAACATTTTGGATATTCTTGTGCCCAAATTCTTGTCCAATTCTAGCCGATCCGAACTCAGTTTCTCGCATTCGCTTTGTGAAGTGTATCGTACTGTATATGCTGTGTAACGTCACGTCGCTAACACACACGACGTGTAATTATAAAAAAAATGCTAGCACCTCTTTGGAAAGTTTGGATTTCCGCGCGAACTGTTTTACTAAATTCATTATAGACTAGTTGATTTTTTAAGTAACATGGACACTTATTAATAATATCGATGGCTCAAGATGATTAAAACAGTATGTAACTGTCAAAAAACAATGTTTCTGCTTTAAATCATCATCATTTCGTTGTCCAATGTCGGATTTTATCGAGCCGTTCAGAATGTAAGATTTAATCTGATTGGTCATTCAAGAAAAACGTCACAGGGAAATCCCGCCCCTTAATATATCATTGCGCGAAATATCAACATACATAACAAAAAACTCATATTAATACATAACAGTTAATAGTTTATAAAGTATACAAAAACGTTTGCAATAACACACATATAGCACAAACAAAGCAAACAGCACATGTATTACGCTGAAACGGTAAGATAGCTCGCTGTTTTACTGTCGTTGAACTACTTTTTTATGGCGTAGGACCGCGTGTTTTTCTAAAGTTAAACCCGCAAACAGTGACACTGCGACCGCCACTTAACTCATTAGCATATTATCTGCAATGACTGAGAATTTCCATATAGTTACTTAATCCGAGCTAATAACTCGGATACAAATTGATTTGGGACTTGTTTTTTTAAATACATTCATAAATGTACACTTAATAAGTTTAATAAGAGTGTTTTCTTATTATTTAGCGGCAATTTAAATTTATGTCAAAAACTTCCTCAACCCATTGCACACTGCAAAGGGTTGAGGATGTTTTTAACATAAAGTTACCTTTGTTTTTTTCAAGGCTTTGATTGTTTTGAACATCTGGGTGGACGCTTAACAGAAAAAAAAATTGGCATGGCCTTATAGTAGGTTTGTGAGGTTAGCACTGAGATCGAATATCTTAGATCAACATTCAAATTTCAAATATAATGAGCTGGGAAGTTATCACCTAACTATAGGTGAATAACGAGCTGGCTCTGAGATTGTTATTCCGTACCATACCATGTTTTATGTATAATCTGAATACAGAACTGGGAAAATTGAATAACTAGCTGGCCATGAGATCATTATTCAGATTTATTTCTGCAGCATTTGAATACAGATCCGGGTAGTTTGAAAAATGAGCTGGCTCTGAGATCGTTATTCAGATTTATTTCTGCAGCATCTGAATACAGATCCGGGTAGTTTGAAAAATGAGCTGGCTCTTAGATCGTTATTCAGATTTATTTCGGCAGCATTTGAATACAGAGCTGGGGAGTTTGAATTACGAGCTGGCTCTCAGAACGTTATTCAGTACCATGTTTTCTGCATAATCTGAATGCAGAGCTGGGAAAATTGAATAACGAGCTGGCTCTGAGATCGTTATTCAGATTTATTTCGGCAGCATTTGAATACAGAGCTGGGGAGTTTGAATAACGAGATGGGTCTCAAATCGTTATTCAGAAAAGTGCTTTAGTATAAGCCGAATACAGTGCTGGGAAATTTGAATAACGAGCTGGCCATGAGATCGTTATTCATATTTATTTCGGCAGCATTTGAATACAGAGCTGGGTTTGAATAACGAGCTGGCTCTGAGATCGTTATTCATTACAATGTTTTCTGTATAATCTGAATAGAGAGCTGGGCAATTTGAATAACGAGCTGGCTGTGAGATTACCTGTTTTGTGTTTCGTTGACGACCGGTTTGTTGATAAACAAGTAGCAACTTTACCAAGTTATTATCTGCGGACTTTTTTTTAATACCACCCAGGGGCAGATCTAGAGAGTGGTTTCAGGAATTGCCAGCAAACGGTGTCTGTGACCTCAAAACACCCGCACTATTTGTTTATACCGTACTACTTTTTACCCCCTTGGCGATTTCGCACCATTTAGTATTCTCTAACCATAAGCAGATATCCATGATAGCGTCGCCGACGACCATGTGACTCATACTTGCATCCGGAATTTGACATTGACTTTAGACCAGCCTCTATTTCTGAGGCCCGTTTCACTAAACTTCTTATGACTAAAATGGTCGTAAGTACGGCAGCTTAAAAGGGACATGCGCAATTTTGTTTCTATGTCGTTCCCACGACATAGCATCTCGTTCCCACGAGATAGCATCTCATTACCACGAGTTAGCTATGTCGTTCCCACGACATAGCATCTCGTTCCCACGACCTAGCATCTCGTTTCCACGAGATAGGATCTTGTTACCACGAGTTAGCTATGTTGTTCCCACGAGATATCATCTCGTTACCACGACATAGCATCTCGTTCCCACGAGAGAGCATCTCGTTACCACGAGTTAGCTATGTCGTTCGCACGACATAGCATCTCGTTCCCTCGAGATATGTAGCCAATGAAAATGAAGCATAATTACTGCCATATTAGTCCGACAGCCGGGAGCTTAACCTTGTTTTGATTAAGATAGTTTTTTTATTGGCGATTTTGCTTGTCCATGCCATCCACATCCAGAATCCGGCTAATGACACTCTGTCATCTTTGAGAAATTTTCATAAATTCAAAATGGCCGCCAAACAGTTATAGTATGCCGTGTGAGGTATTGAAGTAATTTTAAGCGGTCAACATTTTTAATATTAAATTCAATTCACTGTCACATGAACAAATTCAAAATGGCCGCCAAATGTAACATATTTTACATATAAGTACTCTCACACTCAAAGCAAACATGATACTGATATTGGATATATTGACACAATAAACGCTTTCAGTACGTTCGATATGTTCGTAGACAAGTTGTTGAACAAGGGAAGTCCAAGATTGCCGCCACATATAAATATAGTACAATAATGTAAACGACTGATAATTAAGTATATAACTGTATATTAGCGCCATATCGTAGTACATTGGTATACATGTATTGTATTTAGGCATACACTGAACGTTTTCAGTAACTTAGACACATAATTAAATAACTCTTCCAATAGCAGAAGTCAAAAATGGCCGCCAAATGTTTAACAAAAAAGTCACGTTGCCTTATACTGCGCAAATTGCATGTATGAAATATGAATGCATTCCCTGTAAATAAACAGAATTTACACAACATTACCCCAACGTTAAGTTTATGAATATTGCATAATAATTACTGGGGCTATTGATTAATGTAAGAATATTAGTACACACATCTCAGGTGTATGGACACATTGAACGTTTTATGTAACTTTCAAATGCAATATTAGACTATCGTGTCAATAGAAGAAGCCTTAGATGGCCGCCAGATATAAATTACCTGACAATGACAATCATAATGTGTAATGATTAAAATATGAAATGTCACGTTGACCTATTTCAAAGAAAACACACATAGTTATGTCAATCTTGTGTTCTTCTGTAACCTTGTTATGTAATTAGACATGTGTTCCAATAGCAGAAGTCCAAGCCAACAATAAATTATAGCATAATCGTTTAATAATTAAGCTATTTAATTTTTAAGTTCAGTCCAGCTCCATAGGGAGCACACTTTTATAACAATAGTTTACAAATGTATGTCAATGACGATGGCATAATAAGGACATGATTATTAAAATAGAGAACACAGTAGAAATGTGAAACCCATAAGAAACCAACGCAATAAATACTTCCTAATAAACAAATGACATGCGCACATCGGTGGTCGCAGAACTTTCAACGCGGCATAAACATGCATTCCACGATCAGCAGTGTACGGTCCTAAAACGAAAGCAACAGTGTATGCACTACATAAACAATATAACAAATGCAGAGCAAGCATAACAACAACTATTCCCCCAATGAACTACAGGTAAAGTAACAACGGACACATAACAAGAAGGATGCCACCTTGGACAGTGAATAAAACAGAACAGTTGGATGGTTGAACCTGAACTGTTTAGCAAACCTCCCGCTTACCTCGCCATCATGCTTCAAAAGGACATCAACATACAAGGCAATAAAACACGAATAATATATCATACGATGATGACAAACTAATTACAACGAAATACACAGTATACATGAAATGAAAGTTAATAATAATTGTAGATATGACTATAAGAAAAGAAGAAGATATGATGGCACAAAAACTCTAGCCGCAAGGGATGACAGTTACGTTGTTTAGCATTGTCATATTAGTATATTCAATTTCGTGATTACTGCATTCCTTATATCCATTGCATGGTACCTTGAATGCTGTCATGTTGTATATATTGGTGTGTACTGTGTGTATTGTAGTCTACAATGACGATAACAGTTACTGTTACCGTGATTTAGTAGTGGCTCAACTGGAATGACTGTCGTATATATCATTCCAATGTGTATTAGTTGTGTCCACACTATAATATTTATTCTACATTATCTCAGTGTTTTTCTCAGAATTATTGAATTTGTGATTAAATTTGATTTCATTGTTCAGCATTTACGTATGTCAAGGTGTCATATGCATGCACTCCATATTTAGTTGTATGTACATGTAATAAAATCAACTGCACAATTCATGAATGTCAGACGTTGACTTTTCTCTTGTCATTGAAAACAAGAATGTTATAGAAATATTACATTATCTCATCATACAAATATAATTTGCTCTACGTAATCAATAAAAATCTGAATACATATCAATTGCTTGCAGCTTACAAAATGATAAGTGATATTAAAAGGTTGTACATAAATAACCCTGCACATACCACCCTTTAGTGGAAAGTATGTACCTTTCGCAGAAAAAAATAACTTGCTAGAATGTAATACTATCAGTGGGAATTGAATTTTAACGTTGCCGATTTTCATCAATATGTCAAATACACCCAGTTTACGCTCTTAAATGGCTGAATTTCCTCATGTTAATGCAACTATATGGCACACTATATCTATTTGACAGCCATCTTGAATTTGTGCAAATTTCTTAAAACGCTCAAGGGTGACAGCTTGTCATCAGTTGGATTTCAAAACTTGAAGGTCTGGACATGCAAAGTCAGTAATAAAAAAAACATGTTATTCAAAACAAGGTAAAGCCCCAACTCGGCCTTTGGCTGCCGGACTATATTCAACTATGGCTGAAAGAAAAAATGGCGGTAATTATGCTGCATTTTCATTGGCTACCTATGTCGTGGGAACGAGATGCTATATCGTGGTAACGAGATGCTATCTCGTGGGAACGACATAGCTAACACGTGGTAACGAGATCCTATCTCGTGGGAACGAGATGCTATGTCGTGGGAACGAGATGCTTATGTCATGGTAACGAGATGCTATGTCGTAGGAACGACATAGAAAACTAATTGCGCATGTCCCATTTAAGCTGCTGTACGTAAGTGCAAACTTATGATAGTCTGTAAATGTCACGTTAACACTGTTTTCTTGTAAACAATTAATGGATTCACATTTATTAACTCATCTGCACGAAGTGCAGAAGAGCTTATGACATACCCCCGGGGGCGTCGGCGTCGGCGTCGTCGGCGTCCACAAACTTAACGTTGGGGTAAATGTCTTATAACTTCTGTTTCCTTTCATGGAACACCTTGGTATTTCATACATGCATTCCTCACCATGCATAATCACACACCACCCAACCCTTACACCAAGGTCAAGGTTACATACTTAGCACATTCATAAACTTAACGTTGGGGTAAATGTCTTATAACATCTGTTTCATTTCATGGAACACCTTGATATTTCATAAATGCATTCCTCAGATGACCCTCTATCATGCTGTAACAAATTCACGACCCACCACCCAACTCTTACCCAAAGGTCAAGGTCACAAACTTAGCATGTTCATAAACTTAACGTTGGGGTAAACGTTGTGTAACTTCTGTTTATTTACAGTGAATGCCTTCATATTTCATACATGTATTCTTCTAATGATACTCTATCGTTCTATAGCAAATCCATGACACAACACTCATCCCTTACCCCAAGGTCAAGGTCATAAACTTAGCACATTCATAAACTTAACATTGGGGTAAATGTCTTATAACATCTGTTTTCTTTCATGGAACGCCTTGATATTTCATACATGCATTCCTCAGATGACACTCTATCATGCTATAGAAAATCCATGACCCACCACCCAACCCTTATCCCAAGGTCGAGGTCACAATCTTAGCATATTCATAAACTTAACGTTGGGGTAATGTTGTGTAAATTCTGTTTATTTAAAGGGAATGCATTCATATTTCATACATGCATTCATCTGATGACACTCTATCATGCTGTAGAAAATTCACGACTCACCACCCAACCCTTACCCGAAGGTCATACATGCATTCATCTGATGATACTCTATCGTGTTACAGCAAATCCACGACCCTCCCTCCCCCCCCCACACACACCCCTTTCCCCAAGATCAACATCATTTAAACTTAACGTTGGAGTAAATGTCTTTTTATAACTTCTGTTTCTTTACAGTGAACGCCTTGATATTTCATACATGCATTTATCTGATGATACTCTATCGTGCTATAGCAAATCAATGACACACCCCACCCCTTTCCCCAAGGTCAATGTCACAAACTTAGCATATTAATAAACTTAACGTTGGGGTAAATGTCTTATAGCATCTGTTTCCTTTCATGTAACGCCTTGATATTTCATACATGCATTCATCTGATGATACTCTATCGTACTATAGCAAATCCATGACCCACCGCCCACCCCCTACCCCAGGGTCAAGGTCACAAACTTAGCACATTCATAAACTTAACGTTGGGGTAAATGTCTTATAACATCTGTTTCCTTTCATGGAACGCCTTGATATTTCATACATGCATTCCTCAGATAAACATCTATCATGCTGTAACAAATCCACAACCCAAGACCCAACCATTACCCCAAGGTCAATGTCACAAACTTAGCATGTTCATAAACTTAACGTTGGGGTAAACCCATGACCCACCCCCACCCCTTTCCCCAAGATCAACATCATAAACTTAGCGTTGGAGTAAATGTCTTTTTATAACTTCTGTTTCTTTACAGGGAACGCTTAATATTTCATACATGCATTCTTCTGATGATCCTCTATTGTGATACAACAAATCCATGACCGACCATCCCCCCACACCCCTTTCCCCAAGGTCAATGTCACAAACTTAGCACATTCATACATGCATTCCTCACGTGAATAGCTATCATGCTGTAGAAAATCACCAACTTAGTGCGTTCATAAACTTAACTTGGGTTAAATTTGTTTTACTTCTGTTTTCAGGGAGCGCATTGATATTTCATACATGCATTCATCTTAATATGCTATATTATGCTATAGCAAACCCACAACCCACCTTGCACCACTGACCCCAATGTCAAGGTCCACCGCACACCACTTAACCCAGGGTCAGTTATATAATATTCATGTTCAATAAATGTAAATCCATCAATTTAAATTTTCAGACGATCCTAAATTTGCACGTACGAACATTTTAGTCTTACGAAGTTTAGTGAAACGGGCCCTTGGTCCAGAATTATGTTATTACGTTTGAAATATAGTATTCAGAGACTTGTAATTCGATAATACGTGCACTTCATTTGTGGCTTATTATGGCTAAGTGATAGTTATATACTACACTGTTCGCTTATTTGAGATCCAGGAGCGGATCTAGAGGGCGGGTCCCGGGGTTGCAACCACCCCGTTCAGCCACGGAGTTAAGATAGATCACAGTTTACCACCAGTTGGAGTCTGAATTTAAATGCCGTAAAACATTGGAAAGTGCATTTCGAAGAGCCCGAAAATAGGACAACCTCCTAGTTGCGAACGGCAACTCTTGCAATTACTCCCGTACCGTCCGTAGCTAGCTACGGACGGTACGGGAGTAGATTGCAAGAGTTATCTTCACAACTAGACACCCCCCCCCGTTACCCCAAATGCTGGATCCGCCCCTGATCCCATATCCGACGGGACAATGGTCATACGGTTTGACTAGATCTCATATTGCACGTGATGTGGACATATGTATATATTGCTCTGGTGAATCATTGTGTCTGTTTTGAGATACACCGACACCAGATAGCTCAAAACGAGAGGCGAAGGTAGGTGCTCAGTATTTTATTATATAAATCACCCACCAGCGGACCAATGCTCATCTTCTGCGTCACCTTTGAACGGCTGCTTACAATCGGTGTGAGAGAGTCAACTCGGTTATGTTTGTCCACATGCTCTTGTTTATGATACTTATGATATTCTCTTGATATACTCTTGCGTATTATATATTTATATGTCAATTGTAAATGTAGACTTTAAAGTAATGTTTTCACTATGCGATTAGTCAGAATGTATTGTAAATGTTTCTGTATATGTATACAGTCGAATCTCCCAGAACGGCCACCTCTCTACAACAACACCCTCTCTATAACAGCCGCTCTTTTATATCCTAAATTGATGATTACCTCTATAGCTAACCTTTATAATGCTGAGCACGAAAACTGTCGTCTGCTTTTGCTTTTGCCTTCTTTATCAATAAAAACATGTTTTGACAGCACTTTAGATTCATTTCCAATGGAAATGATTCTAAAATGCTGTCAAAGCATGTATTTGATGAAAATTATCGAAGAAAATAAATAAACAGCTGACGACAAAATTTATGTCAGCGTTAACCTCCCTACAACAGCCACCTCTCAGCCGGTTTTGCGTCTTCCCATGGGTGGCTGTTGTAGAGAGGGTGCACTGTACATGGTCATGTCCCAGTTTGCTTAAAGCAAATAAACCTTTAGAAGACAAAACCCACCTCCTTTTCTTAAATGGACTAATCTGATTATGTTTTATTATCAATGGGTTGGTCGAACAATTGCATGTGACATGTCAACATCCATTCCAATTATTGAGGGATGAAATGGTGAAAATATAAACTACGAAACACCTACTTTCGAATCTCGCCAGACGAGTATACATGAAACCACTCATTCATGTCCGGTAGGGATCTGGGGGACGTTTCACTAAACTACGTACGACTTAAGTGTTCGTAAGTGCAAATTTGGGATCGTCTGGAAATTTCAATTGATGGATTATGCAGCATATGCAGCCTATATTGAATAAATGTAAATCGAATAACTGTTTTCAATAAAACGTTGTTAACGTGAAATATACAGAATATCATAATTGTGCACTTACGCACATTTTAGTATTACGAAGTTTAGTGAAACGCGCACCAGTAGCCTATTTCACAAACATTGCAAAGTATACTTATCTAGCAAAGCATACTTTGAGGGAGAAATTTTCAACTTAAGGATAAATTTATTAATTTTTGTTATACTTAATTTATTACATTGGCTGTGATAATGTACTAAATTCAGTATAATAATTCTGCATACTTTTTATAATCAAATATATGCAGTCGTTAGTTCTGTATGAAATAATGCATTTCGGGAAAAATAAATGATTACTCCCTCAAAGTATACTTTGCTAGATAACTTAGATAAGTATACTTTGCAATTTTGATGAAATCGCCTCGCCGGTCACTCAACAATCGTTTACTTACGTGGGACGACACGACACGGTCTAACGGTTGTGAATACCAACTCTACTTGTAACCGCCTCCAGTTGAGAAGAGCTGCTACCGTTATGAAAGTATAGATGTTTACTACAATGGAACCTCTCCAAACCGGACACCCTGGGAGGTCCCCAGGCTGGGAGGTCCACAGGGTGTCCGCTTTTGAGATGTTATAGGAATGAATGGCCTTTTTGTGGAATTTATCGGGGTATGAACTTGGAAAAGTCGCGGGAATACTGGAAGAAGCGATACAAAATTACAATTTCAGTAGTATATAGGGAGTCAAAATGATACCACCTACGGTGGTATAATTTCCACCCCTCTACACTACCCCCACAACCCCCGAAAACCCAAAAAATTGGTTAACGAGGAAATTTTCTCCCGACAGCAAATTTATGAATTTTTGGAGAAAATAATTTTGAATTCATTAATGCAATTTCAATGTGTAATAAAACCTTCAAGCACCAATTTGAGACGCACAGGTGACCCAATACCAAATAATTTGGAGAATAAGAAAAAATCTATCGTTCGCGCGATAGTGGCAGAAGGTGAAGAAATATTGGGGGCTCATGATGAAACATTGGAAAAGGTAGAAAAGGGAAGACGGGTAGTTACATTATCCTTTCGTAAAAACATTGACATTAACGAGTCTGAACGCATGTCGGATAAACTCGCTCCGTATCTAACCAATTTTTAATTGAAATATTCATATTCTTACAAGCTAGAACATATGGAGGAAACTAAAAATGGAAAACCTATAACTATAATATTTCACAAAAATCTCGGTGGTAGCGAACCACTATCATCAATGAAAACCGCTAAAAAATGGCTGTCAGATAAGGAGCAAACACGAATAATGTCCGATAAAATAGATAGACCAAATACAAAGTGGAAGTTTGTAAGATGTGTAGAGGTTTTTGTAAGGTTGATACAGGGCAATAGGGGAATAGATTTGGGACTACAATCCAAAGAAGCAGCAGGAGGAGAACTTCCAGAATGGTTGAAGAATAAAAAAGGTATGTATTCTTTAGATAAGTATAATGACGACCTATGTCTGTTCAGATGTTTAGCGATGCACACAACAGGGAAAAGATCTGACAGATGTACAGAAAAAGCGAAAGAACTTAGTAAGCAATATTTCGGTAGTAATGTTGTTAAACCAATTCCTTTTTCAGATCTGAAAAAGGTTGAAGAGTTTTTTTAAAATCGGTATAGAAATATATCAACCGACACAATGTGGTGTTTGGTGGTTGAAAAAAGTACCAGCGCACTATAAGGCAATATGTAATAAACCAATGACAATAGGCCTGTATAATAATCACACATTTCTGATAACAAAAACCTTAAAAAACTATCTAACGAATACGCCTGCGATAATTGCAAACAGAAATCCACGAAAGCGAATAATATGAAGAGACACGGACCAAAATGTATGAAAGGTGAGACAAAAGTAATATGTGACGGTAATTATTTAAAGCGCCCGCGTTCATAGTTCGAGAAAGCGTTCTACCCAAACAGTTCTAACAGTTACGGAGCGATCGATTGAATGTACTCTGTGGAAAAGGAGGAGGGAATTCACATTCACCACGAACAGTGTGGACATGGGGGTGAAATATGGATTTTAGGAGCTCCAGTAGATGGATACTGTCAAGAAAACAATAAAGTATATCAATATCACGGCTGTTACTGGCACGGATGCGAGATTCGTGCAAAGAATAGAAAAGAAGAACGCGCATCCACTATGAGAAGAGATAAATTTATTAGAAGCAAATAATTCAACCTAGTAGTTATGTGGGAATGCGAATTCCAAAGAACGGGTAAAGACATAAAGATCGGTTGCCACACTACTCTTTATCCATATCAGATAGTATATGATTTTGAGGCGTATCTCAACCCACCTAATTCTAAAGAATTACTTAAAACGCTAGGTAATAGTTTAGAGTACGAAGCTGAGCACGTTCCGATAAGCGTTAGCATAGGAGATAATTTCTCAGGAACAGTAACTCATATTTGTGATAAAGATCCTGCAAAACTGATAGAAAAATTCGTAGAAGATTTGAAAGTCAGGGGAAAAGCTATAAGAGAAGAATTATGGTTGAGATATGGGTTTAATACAGAACATTTACGTAAAAATCAAGTTACACTGATCGAACAGTGGATAGAGCAAGTACCGGTTATAGGTTTTAACAGTAGTAAGTACGATGTAAACTTAATAAAGAAATACCATTACTCCAGAGTTTAGATTTCTTGATGTAACACTTTACCTAGGACCGGGTGTAAGTTACGATAGTTGGATAAAAGCCTACGACTGCAAAGGACAGAAATCTTTCTTTCCTTACGAGTGGTTCGATTCTCCAGACAAACTGGATTACCCAGGACTGCCTGATATAGAGAATTGGTATTCCAAACTATCTGGGAAAATGTTACTAGACGAAACAGAATTAAGCAAATGTCGTAGAATTTTCGAAGAAGAGAATATGGAAACCTTCAGAGATTGGTTGAAATATTATAACGATTTAGATGTAGCACCGTTCCTAGAAGCGGTGGAAAAAATGTGTGAATTTTATAAACACACAGGTGTGGATATTTTCAAAGATGCGGTAACACTACCTGGAGTAGCTATACAATATTTATTGAGAGGAACCATTAAAGAACAAAAATCTTCAAAGACGATTATATCGGAGGATGCTCTATATGCACCAAAAGAAGAAACATACGAAATGATGAAAGACGGTCTAGTTGGCGGTCCATCAATAGTATTTACACGATATGCAGAAGCCGGTGTTTCAAATATTAGAGTGGGTTCCAAACCTTGCAAGGCTGTTTTGGGGTACGATGCAAACGCGTTATATTTATCTACGTTAAATAAAGATATGCCGTGTGGAAAAGAAACTATACATCATATAGATTCCCGACATAACCCTAAACTTATTAAACACTTTAGTAAAAGGATTTTATCCGGAGACTGGTTTGGGTTTGCGGAGGTGGATATAGAAGTTCCCCGCAATTTGGTGGATAAGTTTTCTGAAATGTCTCCACTTTTTATAAACAGAGAAGTAGATGATGATGAGGTTCCAGAACACATGATAAAATATTTGGAAGATACTGGCAGAACTAGAGGAAATGGAAGAAAATTGGTGGGATCTATGACCGCCACTAAAGTATTGCTGTACGCACCGTTATTGAAATGGTATTTAAAACACGGTCTAGAAATAACGGGAGTTCATCGTGTTATAGGTTATATTAGTGGAAAACCATTCGAATGGTTCGCAAAAGAAGTTACAGCCGCAAGACGAACAGGCGATGTAGAACCAAATAAGAAACCAGTAGCGGATATAATGAAATTATTAGGAAACTCGTGTTGTGGAAAAATGATAGAGGCAACAGAGAGACATTTAAATACGACATATACGCAAGACGAAACCTGTGTTAACAAAGCATTAAGATCCGCGTATTTTGATGAATTGGAAGAGATATGAGATGCGTACGAAATATCAACTCGCTAAATTGAGAATGTTGGAATTTTACTACGAATTTCTAGACAAATACGTAAAAAGAGAAGACTTTGCATTAATACAGATGGACACGGATAGTATGTATATATAGGAGTTAGTGGAAAAACGATAGAGGAATTGATTAGACCTCACTTATTAGACGTGTTTGAAAAAGAAAAAAAGAAATGGTTGGCTTGGAATAAGTGGAGTGAAAGAGAGCCAGGACTTTTCGAAATGGAATTTAGCGGAGATAGGGCGATAGCGTTATCTAGTAAGTGTTATGTTGTAGAACAATTTAATTCCATAAATAAAAACTCTGCGAAAGGAATGTCCAAGAGAACTAACAATTTAAATTGGGATAGATATAAACGAGTACTAAGTGAAACTACTGAATATGGAAAACACATTATAGATGTAGTCAATAGATGAGATACCGCGCCCATGAACTCGCGGCCTGGATCGACCTGGAGAAGATTCGGCCAATTGAGAGGACTCCTCTTATATATTCGGGAAAGAGCCTCGGCCACCTCCTTAGACTCTTTTGTAGCCAGTGGCTCAGCCCCCTTATAGCGAATCGCTACGTCAACGACTGTCAGTGCGTACTTGTACGTTTTGCGACCGACGCGATCGTGAGGGAGAAACAGGGGATCTGCTTGGTGAACTTGGTTCGGCACCGGCACGTCAAATTTCGGGCGCGGAATAGTGTGAGGCGCGGGTAAATAGATCTGCCAGAGGGCCTGCTTCTTGAGCCATTCCTTGGTGGCGTTTTCGGAAACCTTGGTCGCCGCCGCGAGGTTCTTGATGGCCATGAGTCCCTTCCAGTAGCCGCGGGGGCTGTAGTATGTGTTTGCTAGCTTGCGCGCTAGGCGAACCGATAGTTTGGTATCAAGTTTGCGTGTGTTCATAATATGCGAAGTATTCTAATTGATCCGACAATCTCCAACATGCCCTCGCCAGATCGTCCGGTAACTGCGTCGTTAATAATAAACATTTGTTGGAAGTTTCGCTGCAGCCCCAATCGCGATTGGGTTGGAACAGGAGAGGGAATTCTGGGGAATCTAACTCGGAGGAATCTAACATCCGCTTTGCAAAAAGGGTGGCCGCTTTTTCGTCCTCGCGCCACGTCTCGAGAGAATCTCGGGCCAGACGAATCATAGTCTTTGCACCAGCTAAACGGTGTTTAAGGGCCGTGTAACCTACATCGATCATAGCAAAATAAAGTTCGTCAGCTAACATCGTTCTATATATATATTTAACAAAAATGTAACTTTCTTCGGAACCGCCTCCAACCCCAATTCACGAATTGGAACAGGTGTGGTTGGGGGTTGTTTCGAAAGGTATTTCAGCACATACAGGGTGCCCACAACTGCCAGACCACCACCAACAACCCACGGGACGATCTTCCAATAAGGTTCAACAATGTTAAGGTAATAGGGGGTAGGAGCTACAGCAATCGGGGATTGCTTCTCCTGTTCCAATCCAATCGCGATTGGATGGATTGGGGGAGTAACAACTGCCACCGGGTGTTTTGCTGTTTCAACAGCAATCGGGGATTGCAACGACCGTTTGGCCTCTCGAAGTCGGCGAGTGTTTTATCTTGTTTAACTTTTCGGGTGGCAGCCGCTGCCCGCACAGCTGCCTGTCTTTTTGGATTTTTATGTCGTTGCTGTTGAGGGTTCATCCAACGTGCTCTGGTTCAACTCCAATTTCGATTGGGTTCGAGCAATCGGGGATTGTGGTTCCGTCACTCTCGCAGGTGTGTCTTGTGTCATCATTTATAATATTAATATTAGGGCTTATAGTTCGTGGGCATATATATGTCCAATTGACAGTGTTTACCCGTGGTCAACGCGGTTGTCAGTGGAGCTAAGTAAATTCCAAACTTGTGATAAATTGAGCAGCAGGCTGTTCTAAGAGTGTGTCCTATAAAACGGTCAGTCTCTAGATCGCGAATCAACCCCGCGGTGTTTGGTATAGGGAGAAGTATTCTAACAGCGGTAGCGTACAAATGAATAGCCGCCGATCCAAGAGTTTTTGTCATCTCCGCACCTAACCTAGATTCGTATCGCGCATACATTTGATCAGTCTCCACATCTGACGTCTTATCCACCTGACAAACTGTTTCATCTGTCGGGATCAACGGAGTTGAGGTTTCAGTTCCTCCCAATTCGCGATTGGAGTTGGGGATAGTCGGCGTTGAGGTTTCTTCCATTAGCTGATCGAGAAGTTCGTCGCAGTTCATTGTATTTAGTACTATTCTGACAAGTCTCATAAGTCTAACATATTGCCAAGCGCACCACCCAATACTTATGATCACCGTTATGTTCGCAACAAAGCTCGCAGCGGAGCAACAAATTGTTAACATTGTTAACCATTGTTCAGCATTTGTTCAACATTTGTTAAGCATTGTTCAGCAATTGCTCAGCATTGTTAAGCATTTGATCAGCAATTGCTAACGAGCGTTAAGCAATAACTTTATAAGCACTTGGTCGATCGGTCTTTAGCAGAAGCTTGGCGTGCTTAGTTTCCGAAAGTATCTGTCGAACCTCAAGGCGCTCCTCGCGAGTTGGGATAACGTCGTTCTCTCGAAGACATTCATCGAATGAGTCTCCGTCCTTGCAGTGAAAGAGGGCGACCCATTTCGTTTGCTCGCGAAGATCTTTGAGGACGGCGTTGTACTCCTGAGAGGAGATCCATACGCTTTGCGCCGCATGACGGCCAGAAAATGCGAGCTCGGAGAGCATGTCCTTCCTTTTAGTCATCGCCGCCTTGGCCGAGCAGTCGTCAATCACGTATAGGGTGGGCTCGCCCTGAACTATTTGGTAGAAGACACGCAACCAATCGTGAAGCCTGTCGCCTGGGTCAAATACGTATATCTCAAGGTCGCCGCTGATAAGTGTCTTTGTGACGCACAGTGGGACACAGGATCACAATGTGTCGAAAGAAATTTCGATAAGACCCCTCGTGTAAGTCGAGGATGAAAACCGTTTTTCCGCATCCTGTCTGCCCACATATTATGGCAGAGTGGGCATCACAAATTTTATAGTTTGAAGGTAGAGTTAAATTTCCAATCGTGAATTGGTGTTGATTTATTAATAAATCGTTATGATTTTTTTATTAAATCAGTATGAGTGCTGAGACGTATTGACCATCTTCGATGTTGAGTTGTGCGTCTGTAATTATATATATATACACGTTCAATGGCCCATCTCCATCCGCCTCTTTGGTTATTTGGATCGTCACACCCTCACTAGCGTTCTCAACTTGGCGCCCACTACCCTGTCATTGTGTCCACTGATTTCTGTCCTGTCCGAAAACATGCGCTCACGAACTCGCTAGTTACTGACAGGTTCCTGTTCAGCTCGCTCAGGAACGAGTCCATCTGGGTCATATGGCCCCTTCTCGTTGAGGTAGTTGACGATGAACTAGACGATGAACTAGACGAGGACTCGTACCCTCTATGGTCACAATGGGCAGTTGCTGTAGTGGCAGAGGAGGCAGCAGCTGGAGTGGCAGCAATAGTGGTAGCTGGGATAACAGAGGAGGTGGTAGCTGGGATGACAGAGGAGGTGGTAGCTGGGATGACAGAGGAGGTGGTCGCTGGGATGACAGAGGAGGTGGTAGCTGGGATGACAGAGGAGACGGTGGCTGACGAGCTGGTTGCCGTGATATCTGTGGCTGTGTGAATCTCGCATGGGTTGCAGAAATGCCGCATCTCCTCTGTCTCCTCAAGCGACGGGAGCACGGACGTGGCTGCCTCTGTCAGCTGCTTCGGGCTGGGCATCACGCGCTTCGTCGCCTTGGTCAGCTGCCCCCGCTCCGCCGACCTCCTCTCATACTCCGTCCTGGAACTGGAACTGTCTCTGTCATATACCCGAATGTCACTCTCGGTCAAGTAACGTGGGTTGCTGCCCACACGAAAAAATACACTCTCGTCCGTTATCACACCTAATCGTCGCTGGGCCTCAACTATCTTGATATGCCTGATAAATGTATTGCAATGACGAACTAACTCGTCGTGGTCATTCGCTCTGAAGTCACAGAGCGCACAATACTGATGATACTCCTCAGCTGTCTGGTGGACCTTCATTATGTGCTTAGCGATAGCTGTTCTTGATTTTTCGGGGACCATCACTGCACCGTACGCACTCGTACACCCTTCCCTCTTTGCTGCACGTATCATCGCAGACATTCTGCAAATATATAAAACTTGCTATCAGTAGTCCATTATTGCATGTACTACCTCGTCATTGTTTATGAACGACTGTCATGAATGACTAATTATGGTTTAACGTTCGTTAACAGGAAAACCATATAGCCCATGCAACAGGATAGAACCAATCTTCACCCTGACCTTAATTCATTCTTTGAACCATATTTCACCTTTCCCGATGAACCATCAGTAGTAAGGCATAATCAACCTGACACTATAGTGCTAAAGTATCCGAGTCTGATCTCTCTGTTTTTCTATGTGTGCCATTGTGAACGCACAACCTCTCGTCCACAACTCGCACCATAGTCAGGCATTATCGTTCTCCTACCGTCCGTCACACTACAGTACCCAAGTGATCTCTCTTTTTAAATTCTAATGAAATTCGTTCAGTGGTTACATTACCACCCGTACACACAGCACGAAATGCGATATCAAGGCATTGACTGCCTCACATCAATGGTTCTCAGTGTAAATAAACGCTGACACTGTACATATTTACAGTTGTGACCTTCTGCTCCACTTATTAGGTCATAGGCACATTTTAATCATTATGTTGCCTCTAGGTTCCTTTTTCACATTCCCCTTTACCATAAACCCACGCTTATGTACCGTGGTGCCTTCTGCTCCACTGAACTTAACGGGTCCATTACTGATCTATCTATGTGAATATTGTATTACATAGATATTTTATTGACATCAAACAAAACAACACTAGACATGAATCTCCAGGACTAGTTATTTGTGTATTATTTATTTACAACGTTTTCACAATAATCGGTCTAACAATCGATTACACAACAATACACATTGTTATTGACTGGTAGGCTCCAAATTTCGTTTCACTTCGTCTGTAAACTCTTCATTCCCACTTATATTACTCCATGTATATTAAACATGTTATAAGCAACTAGTGCATTGCTGCTAGCCTCTCACATGTCGGCATCAGCCAATTACAAACACCACCCCTTTGGCCTACATACGAGAATAACCTCAATAATTGTGTGTGCTAACACTAAACACTATGAATAATCAAGTTTCATATGCTAATAGCTAGCTATACATACAGGCCACACTCACTTACTCGAATTCGAAGGGAGATAAAAAAATACTTTGAATTAACCGTAGTTTGACGTATCCGTAGTACGCAACCTGTCGGACAACAAACTATTTTATTGACAGTTAGAACCAAATGATTACTTGCTGATGTAGCCTTGAGTAGTAAATATGATTTATTTTAGCAATTAAATGTACATGGATACATGTTAAATGCTGTTTCTAAGACAAATCATATTTAAACACTTTCGGTTTGTTTACAAATACACATATGCATGTCTGTGTGTCATTAATAGATAACCCGGATGTGGCACACGTGACATGCGCATGTAGCGATATGTACATATTCAGTTCACCAATGAAATAAATAATAACAAGAACATAATATTTTATGAATTATTTTAATAAATTATACACGGAAACAACACAAAACAACAAGAAATACTGATTTGTAACACTATTATAAATGATTATTTCTGACCAGACTTGATTGTACAAACTAATAATGTTTAGAACATAAAACTCGCCCTTTCAATGTTTCGTCCCTATACTGTATAATCTGAATCCACACCAGTTTCGAATGTTGCACTGTATGTAATTACAGTTTTAAATTAAGCACAAAAGCATTTAATGCCAGTCCAATTAAAATAGTTGCCATTTATTGCTCACCACTTAATGATCACCGACGGTCATTTCGGGAGTCCTGTTTAATCAGTGTCAACGCGAACACCTTTAACTACGGTCTGAATACCAGACTTTGATCAGGTAAACTGCAGGTGACAAACTTCTACTTACCTCCGCAAATTGACATTTCGACTTAACGAGTGTGAAATACAGTAGATTTACGTTTTCGGGACCTAAATATACCTTCGAATAAACGGAAAATTTGAGTTATCGAAATTTCACTTAACCGAACTTAGTTATATGGAAAATAATAGGATTTTAAACGGGACCGTGCTAGTAATTCGACGTAACCGGTGATTTCGACGTAAACGACTTTGAGTAAACGAGCGTAGCCTGTATATGTATCGACAATTATTCCCAACCTCGTAACAGGTTTGGTTCATCCAAATATATGCTAACCGGTTAACCGGTTATAAACAATAACATGAATAATAATTATTATTATTTTTTTTTTATTTTTTTTAATAACTACATTTAATTGCCATTCAACAATATATTCTCTTCTATGGTAACATAAACATCACCCATGATATGCACAGGAACATCAATTAACATATATATATATATATATACTATATAGATTTCGTCTATATGTGGCTTTACACACACAATTTATGCATTAACAGGTTTGCACTGTTAATGATCATGTTTGTCATCTGTCTTCTTCCCAAACTTCTCTGCTGACACTAGTTTTAATGCCCTCTTCGTCCACTTCGGTGGTCTGTCCCCTTTGTATGGCTTCAATGTGTTGTGATGCACTAGCTTTTCATTGCCTTTAGCATCCAGCTGCAGCAGAAAGTTCAACGCCCCTGTTTGACTTTTAATAGTATGCTGTCGCGTATACATCTTCTCCAGTTTCGGTGAGATCCCTTTGGTTCTGTTTTCTGCCAGATACCATACCAGATCCCCTACTTCATACTTAAAGATGGCCGCCCTAGCATCATATATCTCCTTATGACGGGTTGCTGCTACTTTTAAATGCTGACGAGCTACAGAATGAGCTATCTGCATACACTCTTTCAGGCTCTCTATATATTCCCCGTAAGAGCTCACTGGTTGTCCATTCATTGTTGCACTCCCAAATACTAACTCTGCCGGTAGGCTGGTTTCACGACCCAACATAATTAAGTTGGGGGTCATGCTGGTCGCTTCATGAGTACTGGAACGATATGCCGATGCAAGGCATCCTAAATTCAGATCCCAGTTCTCCTGTTCACCGCATAAATATGCCTTAATCATCCGTACTAATGTCTTGTTGAACCTTTCAACAACTCCGTTTCCTCTGGGGTTCTTAGGACTGCATCGCGTCTTCTTAATTTCCAACATTTTACACAGCTCTTTGAACACTTGACTTTCATTGTTCCGCCCTTGATCACTATGTATAGTGACTGGTGTTCATAGTCTTGCCATTACTTCATTTAGTATAATCCGTGCACATGTCTCCGCTGTCTGTGCTTCTATGGGAAATATCTCCACCCATTTGCTGAAGTGATCTGTTACCACCAATATGTATCTGTTTCCACGTGGTGTCTTTGGTAATGGTCCTAATATGTATGTTGCTAAACAGTCCATTGGTGCACCCGCCCTAAACGACACCAAAGCTGCCCTCGGTTTTCGGATTAGAGGCTTATCTGCTTCACATGTGTCACATTTCACTATATGATTTGTCACATCTGCCTTGACATTGTACCAGTAGTACTTTTGAAGTAGTTTCTGTTTTGTACGTTTCCGCCCCAGATGTCCTGATAACACCGAATTGTGAACTTGATATAATATCAGTTTCTGATGACTATGTGGAACTATACATTGTTGATACACGCCTGTGCCATCCAGCTTTGTGAATGTTTTGTATAGTACCTCATCTATTAAAACCAGCGATTTCCATAATATCCAATAGTGCCTTGTCGTTGGGCTGCACATATTGATATCTGTGGTACTTTGTTTCTTTCCCTCCTTAACTGCTTTATAAATTTGTCCTATATGTTCATCTTCTTCTTGTACCTTTGCCATCATGCTGTTTTCACATGGACATATGTTACTTGTACTGGTTCCTGGTCCTTGGCTCCCAATTCCTGTGCCTTTGTGATTATGGCTATTACACTTATCTTTGTGCCCATCCGACTTGTCCTGCCCTGCATTATCTGACTTTTCTGTCGTACGCAATATAACTTCCGGTGTAGTTATTTCTTGCTCATTCGATAGGTTCACGGTCACTTCTTCATGTAGTGTGGTCTCTCTTCCTGGATTTAAGAGCACCATCTCTTCTTCCCTCTTCCTACATTTCTTACATGGTCCACATTTAAACAACTCCAGTGTATTTTGCTCTGGACACTCACAATCATGTGGGTTCTCACAGCGACTCAAAGCATCTGCATTACCCATTTTCTTCCCAGAACGATATTCAATTACAAAGTTGTAGGCTGAAAGCACCTCTATCCATCTCGCTACACGGCCTCTTGGTTCTTTAAGTCTGAATAGCCAGACTAAAGTTTGGTGGTCACTTCTCACTGTGAACTTTCTACCCAGTAAGTATTGCCCGAAATATTCCCCAAAGTGCAATAACTAAATCTGACTTATGCAGTAATTTGACTCCGCTCGGTTTAGGCCTCGACTTCCATATGCAATCACCTTCTCTCGTCCATTTTGTACTTGGTGAAGTACCGCCCCAATTCCTGTTATGCACCCTTCTAGATCCAGGATAAATTCTCCATCATCGTTTGGATGGCCCAATATATCTGTGCTCACCAGAGCCTGCTTCAGGTTCTGAAATACACTCTCACATGCTACTGTCCAAATAAATGTATTCCTTTCCGTGTTAGCTCTGTCAGTGGTTTGGCCACCGTCGCATAACCTTTAACAAATCGGCGATAGTACGACCCCATACCTAAAATGTGTTTCACTTGCTTCACCGTTTTAGGTCGTTACCACTGTACTATCTTGATAATATTGTCAGGGTGCTGTTTTACACCGTCTTCGGACACCACATGTCCTAGGAACGTTACTGACTTTTGAAACAGCTCGGTCTTTGCTGGCTTCAGCTTGAGATTTGCTGCTTCTATTCTCGCTAGCACACCATCTACCCGACATACATGCTCTTCAAAACTCCTGGAGAACACTATTATATCATCTATGTATATGATTTCAGTTGTCCACTGTAAACCTTGTAATATTAACTCCATGGTTCTCTGAAAGGTGGCTGCACTTGAATGTAATCCAAACGGCATAGGTAGAAATTCATATTGCCCATATTTCGTGCAAAAAGCTGTCTTTTGTATATCTGATATCTTCATCGGTATTTGAAAATATCCGGACATTAGGTCAAATGTCGAGAAATACTTTGCTCCAGCTACAGCGTCCAAACAGTCTCCCACTCTTGGTAATGGAAACGCTGATACATTTTTCACCACCGCGTTTAACCGTCTATAGTCCACACACGGTCTCATTTTTCCATCAGACTTCTTAACTAGCACTATAGGACTAGCCCATGGTGAATCCGACTTCCGAATAAACCCTTTTTCTTCTAACTCCTTTATTGCTTTCCTCTCTGCATCTGCATACGCTATTGGTACTCTCCTTGGTACTTGTTTAATTGGAGCTGCATCTCCTGTATCAATAGAGTGTTCAGTAATATGGGTCAGTCTCAGATCATTATCATTGTTGGAAAAAGTAGCTTGGTACTTTGCTAACAAATCCCCTATCTGATTCTTCTCATAGCTGTTCTTGTCTTCTGTTCCTTTCTTGAATAGCTCCATCAGGTGGCTGGGTATGTTATTATTTTCTTCTTCACATGTTGACCTATCCTAAATGTTGCTTCCTATTTCCGTGGCGCTACGATCTGTGTTGCTTATCGGTACCCTTCTTATTGCCTCCCTTCCAGGTTTCACGGTAGTACTTTGTTCATCTGTTATGAAATGTATTTCTCCTATTCTTGGCTCCGCCATTCCTACTATTGCATCTTGATTTATAGACGTTGAGGTTGGAAAAGGATTTAGGACCCTAATCTGCTTTGTCACCCTGTCCTTTATATATATCAGCGTCCTTGCCATTTGCAAACCATACGATCCTTTGAAGTTTTCTGTATCTTGTCTGTGGTCATCACTTTCTTCTCGGTGTACATATACGTCGATGATACACTCACTGTAGCCTGGTATTATAAAATGATCTGCCGCAATCACTCTTCTTTGAATTTCAACTCCTATTTGCATTACTGGTACTTATATTCCTATAACATCACTTGGACCCGCTTGGTCATTCTGTAGTATGTCCATGCCTAACATGCACGTATCCTGTATTTCTGCTACTACCAGCTCCTTTTCTAATTGTAGGTCGCCCATCTGTATTGAGAATATTGCTTTCCCAAGCTCTTTTAAAGGTGTACCACTTGCACCTGCCAGCCTTGACGTCTTTTTCAGACAAGGTCTCCTATCATTATTTATGCTATTATAAATGTTTGTTGACAACACTGTCCTTGAAGCACCCGTATCCACGGTATATATGACCTGTTTATTCTGTATCCTACCCTCTATGTATGCTCCGCTACATTTAGGCCATCTTGTTTCAGCTACTGCTCGACCTGAGGTTTTTACCTCATTTGCCTTATCTGGTAGGCCAGTATTATCCCGGGCGTCCTGTTGGCCTATTGAGGTCGCCCCGCAAAGTTTAAAGGCATGCCTTCAAACTTCTGAAGGTACTCTTCCCGTCTCTCTGAACATTGTTTATACTGTCGTTGCTGCCGACCATCTCTGTGATAATAATTATTAACTGTTGGGCACTGTCTCGCATAATGCCCCTTTTCCTTACATTTGAAGCATATTTGCGACCTATCTACATTTATAGGCCTTTCTGGCTTACTTGTTTTCACATGCTGTTCTAGTTCCTTAATCCTGTCTGTTAATTGCTGTATACATTGAATCATATTCTCGTTTGCTGACTGGTCATTTTGTGGTCTGTCCTGCTTCGCCTCCAGACCGACCTTTCTTGTAGGTTTTCTCTCTTCTTTATTACTCGTTTTAGCATATCTCGCTGCATTCGGCTTCTTATTGTGTCGATCACTAATGTTTAATCTTAAGACCCTATCCTCAGTTTCATCCTCTGTTTCGTCTTCGCTTTCTATGTCCATTTACTGAGTTCTTCTTAAAGACTTCCTCATTTTTTTCTCGCCATTTGGTTCCTGGTGCCTACTTGTAGACCTTCCACTCTTACATTCTACAAGACAAAACACTGCTTCATCAATATCTCCCAGTTTCTTCATGCAATTAACTAGAAACCGAACTTCTTCATCTGCTATGCCTCTCATGAATCTCTCCACTAAGTCATCCCTGCGCTGGTCTTTATATCTCCTTGGATAAGCCTTGTAATGAAGCCGTTTTAGCTCGGCGGCATATTCTTCTACCGTTTCTCCATGTTTCTGATTTCTGCTCGCAAACATTGCAGCATATGATTTCGTATTTTCTATTACTCGATATCTATAACCTAGCTCCACGACAAGTTCATCATAATTCCTGAGCGTCCGCTTAGACAACTGGGTGAAAACAAAATCGCCCGCCCCACTCTGAAGTCTAGGTAGTAACTCATCTAGCTTTTCTTCATCACTCCACTGACTTCTCTCAGCTATCTCTCCTCCAAACTGCGTATCCACACCTTCCAATCTTCTTTCCCTGTAAATGCTGGTAATTTCAAGTTTCCTCGCATTGGTCCCTGTCGACTACACGACCCTTGTATAGTGTCCCCTGTCGTAGGTACACTTCCCCTGTACCATAGATCTTCTAAATCTGATTCTTCCAGACCATACGGTTGCTGTCGTCTGTAACTATTATTCTCGTGTCGTGTCTCTTCAGCACATGGTCTCTCATAACTCTTCCTCTGGTACCTCTCTCTTTCTCTATTCTGATTATACACATCTAAACCATTTTCTCGTCTCTGCTCTAGATGGGATCTCCCATCGCTGTATCTTTGTACGTGTGGTATTTCATCACATGACAGTACTTCTCTTCGACTGGTGCCTAATCCTATCGGATAACCACCCTCTTCAATTCGCCTCTCACGAACTGATGGCACTCGCTGACTACGGGTTTCTCTTGCTGTGTATATCTCTGTATCTGGTATTGTGATTATAGGTGGTCTCTCATAACTTCGCGCCCGCCTGAAATTTGAACTACATGTATAGGTACTTGACTGTGTCCCACCCAATATCTCTCCTACATGCTGCATATTTGCTGTCACGGTTTGCCTATCACAACTCTTTGACCGCCAGCACGCTTCACTGGGACCCTCTGCTTCAGCATTCATCCACGCATCTTCTGGCCTGCTTGACATATGTATTGGTTGTCCCTGTGGTCTCTCGTAATTCTTGCAACCCTCCACATTTTCTGGTAACTCCATATCAATTGGTAGTTGGCGCGTCGGTGATGCGGCTTCAATCGTCAATGACTGCGCTGAAATGGTTTCTCGTTCTCTTGAAGATGCTGGTTGGCTCATCACACCCGCCTGTGTCGTGGCTGGCTCCACATTCTCCGGAATATGTTATTGTATCTCTGTTTCCATGTCACCCTCCAATGTCTTCCCCAATTTACACTTTCCCATCTTCTAAAGGTCGTTGGTAAAGAAAAAACTGTTTTACCCGTTTTTGCTGTATAACCAGCTCTCGGTATAATTGGTATCGATCACTCGAAATAACAAAAATATCACGCGATATATGTTAAATCCCACCACCGGCCACCATTTATTTTGTCACGGGTTTGGGTAGCGTGGGCCGCGACTGATTTAAGGGGCCTAGTAAGATGGGAACAACAATTAGGTGTATAACTACATGTATATTTTATTTACATACAATCCATAATGTTTACAATTTCAAGTCAATAATAAACGAGGTCGTTTGGACCTATCCCTCTCTAATAGATGGTATGATTCTGGGCTGAGGGGATCTTTGTTGAAACTCGAATAAATTACCGACAGGCAGAGACAACTAGAGATGATGTTTCTCTAAATGTGTAACCAAGGAAATATCTCCTTTAACTGAGGTTGCAAGAAGAGTCTAAAAAATATACTCCATCACTGATCAGGATCTATACCGTTCTAAGGGAAATAACTCCCTACATCAAACAGCTTTCCAGACTTAGATGTGGGAGCTATGATACATAGGGGAACTCACTCCTCCTATCTTAATATTCTCACAGCAAGGGAGGTAACCTTCACCTCTCTAATAGACACTTGTTTCTCTAGTAGCCAAATAACTGGCCATCATAGGATAATGGTAATCACGGTGGTTGGGATGACAAGCGGGAGGGTTATAAATAAAAATCCACACTTTCCCCAAAAACCCACAAGGATTGATTATGTGTAAAATACACTCATCCTAACAATACCCACCTATATTAGTCAAAGTTAGATGTGACTTAATGTAAGTCAAATAATATAATTAAGTAGATTTAGAACAATAAACTTCTTAGTGCATAAATATATTAAATCAGAGAATAGCCTCTGAATATAACTGTCCTCTGATCTGCCGGCGCCCAGAATAATCTCATTTGAATGTGCGCGGGTATTTATACCCTTAGGGTTGACACTAGCAATAGTGAAATCAACCTTACGCGCCCATAGCAACAATGGGATTCTTACAGTTTCTCCGGATACAGTGGGAAATAAGTTCCCTTAAGTTCACTATTTTCAATGAAAGTTGTTTTTATAAATAACACAACTACGACTAATAGTCATCTTTGAACACAATTGCCATATCGGCATCGTTCATAATACATTACATTTGAGTCTATTGGGGTTTATTTCTGGCGGACTGAGATGTGAAGGTTGCGCTGTGTCAGAAACGCTGACCTATTGAACTTTGGCATATGACGTATTTTCCGGAAGTGACCTAGCACAAGCGCAATGGTCACTAGTGGTTAGGTATATCCTCAGAAAACACGCTGAAATTCCATAATTAAATCGACATTTAAGTCACTTTGCTGCATTGACACTCTATGCGGACCAAGCAGAAAGTTTACAGGTAAACTACTTAGTATAACTGGATCGAATTAGCGGTCGCTACTATGTAATATTATCCAATAGACCTAGTTATATATCATTGATATTTACAATGGGAAATTACCGCACTTCGGCGAAAACCAATAGTCGGATGCCATTGTGATCACTGTATAGCATGCCGGTACATTAAAATATCTTCTTCTCATGAACCGCCAGACCGATTTCGACGAACCGTGGCAGGAATGATCGATAGTCAATACTGTTTTATATTTGTTAAAATGGTGGCCCCGGTATCGCATTTTCAAAGTACTCCCCCTGATAAAAGTACTCCCCTCGATACACAGACGGGAGTACTTTGAACATGGCTAGTCGGCCCATTTTCAAAGTACTCCCCTCGATACACTGACGGGAGTACTTTGAAAATGGCTAGTCGGCCCATTTTCAAAGTAATCCCCTCGATACACTCACTGACGGGAGTACTTTGGAAAAAAATGGCTAGTCGGCCCATTTTCAAAGTACTCCCCTAAAGTTTCGATCAATCTACGCAGTTCGTATACGCGTTCAGTATATAGGATCAGTGTCTACATTGTTGGGCATTAAGTGCAACTTTCATCATATGTCCTGATATATTCTGAGGGGGTGGGGGGGGGGTGGTTTGGAAATGGGTATACACGGCCATTTTAAAAGAACTCCCCTAGATAAAAAAAAAAGTACTCCCCTAAACAAAATGAACGAGCATGACGATGTGACGCATATAATCAGCCTACGCGCTTATGTTATAAGATAAGCGTCTACAATGTTGGTCATGGTTGTGCATACTTCCATCGTACATGCACTCATGTATGAGATACTGAGGGGGAGTGGTTTGAAAATGGGTATACACTGCCATTTTCAAAGTACTCACTTAAACAAAATGAACGAGCATGACGATGTGACGCATATAATCAGCCTACGCGCTTATGTTATAAGATAAGCGTCTACAATGTTGGTCATGGTTGTGCATACTTCCATCGTACATGCACTCATGTATGATATACTGAGGGGGAGTGGTTTGAAAATGGGTATACACTGCCATTTTCAAAGTACTCCCCTAAACAAAATGAACGAGCATGACGATGTGACGCATATAATCAGCATACGCGCTTATGTTATAAGATAAGCGTCTAGAGTGTTGGTCATGGTTGTGCATACTTCCATCGTACATGCACTCATGTATGATATACTGAGGGGGAGTGGTTTGAAAATGGGTATACATTGCCATTTTCAAAGTACTCCCCCACGCGTTTATGGTATACATAAGATAAGCGTCTACAGCATTGGTAATTATGTTCATAGTGCCATCGTACAAGTACTCGGTATCCGGACAAAACAACCTAGTTGTAATTTTTCACGGGGGTTGGGGGGGGGGTGCAAATGTCCACCTGTGCATTTTTGGACTGGGGGCGGATGTCCTAGAGGGCAAATGTCCGTGTCCCTTGAAAATGTAATACTCCCATAAACAACAACTATTTGCATATCTAATAATCATCATTATATTCCCCTCACTATGGCTGTAATAATGTTGATCAGCATCTACACCATTCGCCAAATAATCATCATTGTTCCCATGACTATGACTAATAATGTTGATCAGTGTATACACCATTCGCCGTCAGTGTATCGAGGGGAGTACTTTGAAAATGGGCCGACTAGCCATTTTCAAACTACTCCCGTCTGTGTACCTGAGGGGAGTACTTTGAGAATGGACTGACTAGCCATTTTCAGACTACTCCCGTCAGTGTATCGAGGGGAGTACTTTGAAAATGGGCCGACTAGCCATTTTCAAACTACTCCCGTCTGTGTACCTGAGGGGAGTACTTTGAAAATTGACCGACTAGCCATTTTCAGACTACTCCCGTCAGTGTATCGAGGGGAGTACTTTGAAAATGGGCCGACTAGCCATTTTCAAACTACTCCCGTCTGTGTACCTGAGGGGAGTACTTTGAAAATTGACCGACTAGCCATTTTCAGACTACTCCCGTCAGTGTATCGAGGGGAGTACTTTGAAAATGGGCCGACTAGCCATTTTCAAACTACTCCCGTCTGTGTACCTGAGGGGAGTACTTTGAAAATGGACCGACTAGCCATTTTCAGACTACTCCCGTCAGTGTATCGAGGGGAGTACTTTGAAAATGGGCCGACTAGCCATTTTCAGACTACTCCCGTCAGTGTATCGAGGGGAGTACTTTGAAAATGGGCCGACTAGCCATTTTCAAACTACTCCCGTCTGTGTACCTGAGGGGAGTACTTTGAAAATGGACCGACTAGCCATTTTCAGACTACTCCCGTCAGTGTATCGAGGGGAGTACTTTGAAAATGGGCCGACTAGCCATTTTCAAACTACTCCCGTCTGTGTACCTGAGGGGAGTACTTTGAAAATGGACCGACTAGCCATTTTCAGACTACTCCCGTCAGTGTATCGAGGGGAGTACTTTGAAAATGGGCCGACTAGCCATTTTCAAACTACTCCCGTCTGTGTACCTGAGGGGAGTACTTTGAAAATGGACCGACTAGCCATTTTCAGACTACTCCCGTCAGTGTATCGAGGGGAGTACTTTGAAAATGGACCGACTAGCCATTTTCAAACTACTCCCGTCTGTGTACCTGAGGGGAGTACTTTGAAAATGGACCGACTAGCCATTTTCAGACTACTCCCGTCAGTGTATCGAGGGGAGTACTTTGAAAATGGGCCGACTAGCCATTTTCAGACTACTCCCGTCAGTGTATCGAGGGGAGTACTTTGAAAATGGGCCGACTAGCCATTTTCAAACTACTCCCGTCTGTGTACCTGAGGGGAGTACTTTGAAAATGGACCGACTAGCCATTTTCAGACTACTCCCGTCAGTGTATCGAGGGGAGTACTTTGAAAATGGGCCGACTAGCCATTTTCAAACTACTCCCGTCTGTGTACCTGAGGGGAGTACTTTGAAAATAGACCGACTAGCCATTTTCAGACTACTCCCGTCAGTGTATCGAGGGGAGTACTTTGAAAATGGGCCGACTAGCCATTTTCAAAGTACTCCCGTCTGTGTACCTGAGGGGAGTACTTTGAAAATGGGGAGTACTTTGAAATTCCTACACCGGGGTAAAAAATGGGCGACTTGAAGTAGGGGTCAAATTTTACATATGACCGAATTTGGTTATGTCATATATCAAATCGAAGGTATTGAGGAGACGATCACTCTGGTTCATTTTTTGCCGAGCTCGGATGATTAGGTCGTCCAAGATGGCCGCCGAAATGTCAACAAGTCATCCTTTAATTAGAGATTTCAAACGGCTTCTTCTTCGTGAACCGCATGCACAATGTTGGTCAAACTTCACATGGATGATCTATAAGCGGACAAATGTCAGATTTGTCAATTTAGAGGTCGTCGCCTAATCCAAGATGTCCGTCGCGGAAAAGTATGTCAAATTCTTAAAAGGTCTAATTCTTACGAACCTCCAGACAGATTTCTACAAAGCTTGACAGGAATGATCGACAGTCAATGCGCTTTCAGATCGGTGTGTATTGTATCAAATGATTGACGCGTGGGCTTTGCCATGTTAAAAGACAGTTAAAGTCGATTGGTTGGCCATATGATATGTAAACATGACGAGGACATAACCATCGCTGTGGAATGAGACATATATAGCATAAGCATGCTTATTTCGTCTTCGCTAGTCTGTATGGAACGCCAAATCTACATAGACTCAAATACTTTATGCTAGCTCTAAATAATTGGAGCTAGCATTACATATTTAGAGCTAGCTCCAAATCATTTGAAGAGCTCTCTAAATCATCTGGACCTTATTTTCAAGGAACGACAACTCTACATAGTATATAATTAAATAATTAATGCCAGCTCCAATTATTTAATGCTAGCTCTAAATAGTTCATGCTAGCTGCTAGCTATACGTATTTGAGTTTATGTGGATTTGGCGTTCCAGGCGGCCGTTTCACTAAACTTCTTACGACTAAAATGTTCGTAAGTGCAAATTTAGGATCGTCTGGAAATATCAATTGGGTTATTTACATTTATTGAGCATATGCTGCATATGCAGCCTATGCTCAATACATGTAAATCCAACAATTGTTTACCAGAAAACATTGTTAGTGTGAAATTTACAGACTATCATAATTTTGCACTTACGAACATTTTAGTCGTAGGAAGTTTAGTGAAACGGGCCCCTGGTACGCTAAATCTACATAAACTCAAACCTAGCAATACATATTTAGAGCTAGATCCAAATCATTTGAATAGCTCTCTAAATATTTACAGCTAACATTAATTATTTGAGTTTATGTAGATTTGGCGTTACATAGAACTGGAAGCCAGCGGATATAGCACCCAGGCCATGTACAATACTGTATTTGTAATCTACTGTCTGTTCCACGTTTTGTTGCCGGCGTACTTTTGGCGATTAAGCACATTAAATTTAAATATTTTCCAACTTTAACTACTTTTTAATAAATACTGAAAAAGGTCACCCTCCCTAATTATTTTTATTTCACGAAAATCGGTCTGGTATTGATTTTATTGCGATTTTTCGATTTTTTAACGTAAAATTAACCTGGGGAAATTTTCCATAATAAGTCATTTGTGATTTTAACTTTTGACATCAAAATTAAGTAATAAAGCAATTAATTCATTTAACTACAAATACCTTGTTGGAAAGCATATTCATTAAGCTGTATTATGTCACTGACCCCAATCTGATTGTTATTCTAGAAAATCAGAAGACGTGTCATTTAGAAACACCATGCCAGCTTCACATGCAATACGCCATTGTTTACATCACGTCGCTAAGCCGAATTCAGTGAACTGAATCGGAGTAGTCCATTATCAGCAGTACATGTGTGTTTGAAGAACTCGCTGAGAGCAGACAGCTGATTTATTAATGTGCTGGTGGGCTGAAAATTAAAAAATCGAAAAATCGCAATAAAATCAATACCAGATCGATTTTCGTGAAATAAAACAAATTTGGGAGGCTGACTTTTTTAGTATTTATTAACAAGTAGTTAAAGTTGGAAAATATTTAGATTTAATGTGTTTAATCGCCAACATACGTCGGCAGCAAAACGTGGAACAGACGTAGTACATAATCTGTACACCAAATTGACACTCGACGCATGCGCAGTGATCGCTGTATCGACCAGTCGGGTTATATAAATATGCAATAATACTGACTGCAATTTCACAGTAATTTTCTACGCTAACGTTCAATTATATTGCCACAGTGCTATAATGCTGTGGCGAGAGCGAGCGTGTTTTTTTCTGGCATGGGCCGTGCTGTTCGCCCGCTGGATCCCAGCGGCCTCAATCAGAGACGCGGGTACTGTGGGAGAACCGACGACAGGGGAACCAGCGACGGGAGGTGCCATCGTTTCGTGGAAAGCGTCCCCGAGGACACCGTCTGCGCCTGTCGCCGCGTCAGTCACGGAGCCATCTCGGCCAGGTAAGTACATAAAGAACACAGGCAATTACTCATTACAGTAAGCTATACATATACATGTTATGCAATTTAAATAGCATACTTGTGTATATATACTGGTTGAAGTTCTAGTTTTGATATTATAATTGAAAGGTTCAGTGGAATAAGGGGGGTAGTCCCATATTGACCATTTTTTCTACTGACCCCTTTAATTAACAGGCGCGATTAGGAATTGCGTTCCAGCGGCGGATACATGCATGCCTTATAGCATTTTAGTTTAACCCTTTCAACCCTAAGGAACTGGAATGGACTGTGATATGCTAATGTTCCGACCAATCCAATGGTCACAAAATGATTTTCAGATTCGTCCATTTATGAAAAGGGGGTGTTTTTGTTCTCAAAAATATGAAAATTGCTTTCAAACAGTGCAGATCCTGATGAGACGGATCTGTACTGTTTGCATAAACCTATATAGCGGGCTTTCGGGTTCAAAGGGTTAAACATATTTTATTTGCATATTGTTTACAAGTTCATTGTCAATGTCAATGTTACTATATACAGTACTATACAAATGGGATTGGATTGAAAGCAAGCTTATTTAAATCCTCTCCCTTACATGTGACTAGATATCATAGGATGCCGAAACCAAGACATTCCTGCCATCAGTTTTAGAACAATTTATATTCTGTGATAATTTATATATTCTGGATAGCATTTTCGCTGATGATAAAGACGTGGCTGTTACGTAATTGTGATGGGACATGGGGGCTTATAGGTTTTGCGACCAATGTAGATCCAGATCAGCCTGCCCTTCAGCACAGTCTGACCAGGATATGCACTGCCATTCCATCAATTACACACCAGTCATGCTTCTAACCAGCAATAGCAATATATATATACTAAAATGTTCGTAAATGCAAATTTAGGATCGTCTGGACATTTCAATTGATGGATTTACATTCATTGGGCATCCTACGCTCAATAAATGTAAATCCAATAATTGTAAGAAAACATTGTTAATGTGAAATTTACAGACTATCATAATTTGGCACTTTCGAATATTTTAGTCGTACGAAGCTTAGTGAAAGGGCCCCCTTGTGTTCAGTCGATGAAAAATAAATGGATGAAATATTCCCGACATATGAGACGAGCAATGTGATTTTGTATTCTGTTCGCATTTGCTCTGAACATTTCGTCAACTTTGGACGTCATTGACGGAAAATATATTAAATTTGTAAACAAGATGTGCGATATCTCATGGAAAATATTTACAAATTTAATATATTTTCCGTAAATCGCTGGGTACAAACCGCATGGCTTGTCACATATATTATATTTACAACAGATTTGGATATTGGCGAGGGCTTCGATACACTGCAAGACGCCGATAATACCATCGGCAACAGCACGGAGATAACATCATTCCTGAACACATTTCACAATAAATATCATAGACATATAATAAGAGAACAATTGAAATATTGTCCTTACACGAACCTATGTGGCTTGCCGGCTATGTTAGACCGTCGCACAATCCCACTGCATCGTAATCCTTTTTATCAAGAGGTACCGTGCTGTCAGAGCTGTAGCTGTCTCCCAAACTGCACCAGCTATGGGAACTGTTGTCCTGATATGATTGACCCCGGCAACATCGCAATGGACACCGAAGAAATTATAACCGGTTACTATCGCCCCCACAGAGCATGTACGGCTAAGGGCTTGAGGCAAACTACAGACAGAGCAGAAAATGAAGGATACATGGCGATCGGCAAATGTCCTGCGAACGCTAACACTGAGACACGTGTCAAATGTACGGCAGAATACGCAATTGGAGACTTGGAGTTTGCCGACATTGTTCTCGTCACTGACGAGTATACGAATGCGACTTACAGAAACCAGCACTGCGCCAAGTGCAACGGCGTCCACATGGATGTGTTAGTTTACTGGCAAGTGTTTATATATTGTTATGACGGATTTTTAGAATACACATTAGAAGCTGATGCAATTAACCAGATTTTGTCAGGGAAATGCAACATGCAATATAGAACTGATTCCAGAATCATGGACGCGGTATCCTCCTGCGAAATGGTGATTTCACGATGCAACATAACAGGTATGTGGCCGGTCTACGATGCAGATGTTGAAAAGGCATGCTTGCTGTATTCGTCAACGTATTCGTATCTTGTCCATCAAAGGTATCGCAATGTATTCTGCGCCATATGCAACGGGGTTGAGTATTCCGATGTTAGGTGTAGAGCACATACTAGTGTCTGTGACAGTATGTTTTACTGCTCTTCGTCGTCTTTTACTATGCTACTAAGCACGAGTGGATCGCGGTCAGACACTGCCCAAGACGACAGGACGGCCACATGTACAGCAGGTCACGTCTATGATCGATCAAAGGTAACTTGTGGCTGGAGAAATGAGGTTTACAGGTTATGTGTACAGTGTAGCACCTGATCAAACAGCACACACCTGTAGTCTGACGGACGGGTGTTTCATCGATGGAATGGAGAACAATGCATATCCTGATCATACTGTGCGAATGCACAGGCTGAACTGGATCTACACTGGTCGCTAACCCCATAAGCCCAATTTCTCCAGTCACAGCCACATTTGTGTCCGTGATTGATATAGAGAAAAACAAATGAAAAAAACGAATACAAGTATCGTAATTTGCATTTATTTAAATGCACTTACTGTGATATCACAGCTCATTTGCATAAAATTAACACAGGTCTATCTATAGCTTGTAAGTCCAATCAATGTATGCAGGAAACTGTTGTTAATGTGACATTTACAGACTATCGTAATTTTGCACTTACGAACATTTAGTCGTAAGTAGTTTAGTGAAACGCGCCACAGTACCTTACTTTATCCCGTCAACACAGTGCGTATGTGCCGTGAAACACGGTGCCGTGAAATATTTGTGATATCCTGTCAATGTCAATCTCTGCGTATGAATATGTGCGGTGACTGGGGTTATATTTTTGCATTTTAACGCCTTTTGTATGTGTTGACGGGATAACTAGAATAATACCGTGAATGTAAAAAAATATATGGCGCGGCACGGAAACGAGATGTGCTCTGCAGAGCCTCGCCGCCCATCCCGTTTCCTAAGCCTTGCCAGATATGTTTTCCAATTCACGGCACTAATCTACTATTCTCTATAATACTCCAGCCGGCTGCCCGGTTAGTACGAAGCCCCGCAGGGGACATGGATTGTTTTTTTAATTAATTCGTTCCCACGAAATAACAATTCGTTCTCTCAATTTAACAATTCGTTCCCTCGAGTTAACAATTCGTTCCCACGATATAAAAATTCGTTCCCTCGAATTAACAATTGTTATTTCGTGGGAACTAATTGTTAAATTGAGGGAACGAATTGTTGAACGAATTGTTATTTCGAGGGAACGAATTAATAATAAAAAAGAAAAGTCATACAGAGCATAATGTTATTAGCCGATCAAATCAGGGTTCAATATATGTCTACATTTTAGTAGTTACGAAATCTCAGGGAAAATGAGAGAAGTGTTGTTTTCCTCACCAACCAAATACTCCCAGTTATATTTAGCTATGATTAATATCTGATCATAGCAATACTTATGGTAGTCAAATGTAAACAATATTATTCCAATTGAAATAATTAACCTTTGAATATAGGTGAAGGCGCTTAGCATTACACAGATATGTAGCAAGTCAATCGAAATTTCATAAATACCCGATTTTTGGCGGCCATCTTGAATATATGATAATTATATACTGAATATTAGTGTAGTTTACGTAACTTCTTTAATATATTCATCAGAAATGTTTTTTAACAACTTACACCAATTTCCAAGTTAAGGACCATGACCTATTGGCTCATATATTGGCAATTTTAGACTTCCGTCAAGCATAAAGTTCAATGACCTTGAACTGACCTTGAACTTGGTTTAAAAAATGGAACCCAGATTTTTTGGAAACCTTATACATTCAAGTTTATAAAAACACCGGGTGCCATAAATTAGCACGAGGTGCCGGAATCTTATATATATGCCTATAAGTGCCCCTGGACTAGAAGGCAAACCGCCTAACTTTAGTGTTTATTTATAGCGAAATTGCAAACCGCCTAACTTTAGTTTACCGAACTCTTGTAGTGAAAACGTTTATTTATAGCCAATTCGTGTTATTTCGCTAAATTTAAAGTTTTCAACAGAGATAATGGCCAAAAATGAAACATTATCCGGTTGATGTAATTTGGAAGTGATCCAACAAATTTAGCGTTTGTAGATTACCGAATATAGGAGAAAAGGGTGGTTACAAACTTTTTCATAAACCATTTTATAACCAATATATAGCCGATCTATAAATAGGCTAATAAAAAAGAATTCTACGTCCCCTTCGAGGCTCCGTAGGTTAGCGCAGTCGGTAACAAGCGCGCCTCACCAATGTGGACCGACCCTTAGCTAGGGCAATATATGGGATGGTATAGTTGCGCTATATAAGTCAAGTGAGTGTTTTCCGGGTACCCCGGTTTCCTCACATATTGAGGACCACCAGTATGCTCACACCTGTGTCAACAAAATTGAATGGTGCTTAACGGCCCACCAACACAAATAGTATCATTTAGGACCAAGTCAGTTAGATGACGAATAAATGAGTAGTAAAATAATATGTTACATGTGGTAGGCAATCAGCTGATTAGGGTAAAATATAAAATGATTACCACAATCGATGAGGAACGTGTATACAATGATAAGATTACGAACACTAAACAACACCCTCAATGTTCTCCACCCGGAATAACTTCGCGTGTCAATAAAAACATATTAATTAGAGCTTGTTGTTAATCGTAGCTAAATAAAATAAAGTTTATTTTTAAATACACATTCCATCACGAAATCCACGAATATAGATTTGAAAAATACATAACGTAATAAAACTGTGACATATTCATTATTTTATGTCTTTTCTTTTGATTTCTTCATATGAAGTACATTCAAAGTTTGTATGTCAGGTCCGTACGCAGAGGGGGTGCGACGTGTGCGTACGCACCCCACTTAACCCTTTCGCTCTTAACCCGCAGGCCTGCATAGTGGTATTGGCAAACAGTGTAGATCCTGACGAGCTGGCTCGTAACGAGCCGTCTCATCAGGATCTGCACTTTTTGCAATTAATTTTCATAATTTTGAGAACAAAAACACCCCATGTTCATAAATGGACTGGTCTGAAAATCAGTTTGTGATGATTTAGATTGGTCGCAAAATTAACAAATCAAAATCCATTCCAGTTACTTAGGGGTGGAAGGGTTAATCTGCCGAGGTCTGTCCGTGGGTGTGCAAAAACAAGGTTTAGCGCTTCGCGCCGTCGATAACGCACACCCTAAAATAATTCCTGCGTACGGGCCTGTATGTTTATGTTCAAGGTGACATTCATCACTCTATTTATTTAATATTGCAGGGCACGTGCCTGAAAGTTCGGTGTTTTCGGCTGAATCGGCTTCAAAATAGCACGTGCGTTCCAACGCCAGGGAGGTTTAAAGAACTTGGCTATGCCGTATTATGTCGATTGACACCCATTGTTCCAGTAACTCTGTGGGAATCGTATTATGCATTAAACCGTTTCCGTTCCATACTCACAGACCACGTGACACATATATTGCTGCAACACCTGGGCATATATGATGCATACGTATGTCGTATGCAAATCATAATCAAAGTGAACGAGACAGTGAGCACGCTATACAAATTCGACAATTGGCTAAAAGTTGACATGCTCCATTACGACATCAGCATTGCATTGGACATATATGACTATCACATTCCAAATCCCGTAATACAGTCGCTGTTATCGATGACATCTGGAAACATTACACTGGAGACGGAACTTGGTTGCAAGATACGTATACTTGATAACTTAAACTTACACCTTTTCGACTTAGTTGATGTAGTCAATATGTCATACAGCGATGGCCCGCCGGATTGGCTAGAGGACTATGTCGCCCATGACCCGACCGAGAACCTGACTGTTGTTCCATATGTCGGACAGAACAACCCCGACAGTTGCACCAACTACGCAATGCGTGTTATGGTGGCGCCGCTGGAATTGACACCGTGTCCACTGGTTTCACTGACCAAGGACGATTACAACTGGACCGTTACCGCCGATGGATTATACTTACACCATGTTGGACAGTTAATTACCAACACTGATTTTCATTTCAATGTCTATGATAAAGAAGTGTTTATTTGTGCTGACTATTATGTGTCGGTGGTTCAGAAATATATTAGCAGTGATATGCATGTCGGTAGCGTCAACGTAGAAGCAGTAATAACATTCGTAGGCATCACCTTGTCATTGCTGTGTCTTATATTAACGTTGGTAACATTTTGTATATTTCCCAAATTACGCACGATCCCGGGTAAGAACACAATGTCTTTGACAGTATGCCTATTTCTTGCACAACTTATTTTCATACTAAGTAGTAATAGTAGATCAGGAACGACTATGTGTCAAATAACGGGGCTTTTGCTCCACCTGTTCTGGCTTATGGCGTTACTATGGATGAATGTATGTACATACCACATGTTCTGCATTTTCTCCAGACCCCTCCAGGTCAAATCTAGGGGGTCTGGTCGAAGGCTCCTCGTTTTTTATCATATTTACTGCCTGTCTGTAGCAGCGGCCTGTGTTGCCATCAACATAGGCGTGTCCCTGTTGACGTCTAACATGTACGAACTCGGTTATGGCGGCACTGTATGCTATATTTCCTCCGCCAGTAATGTACTATACACGTTCACAATTCCTGTCGGCATCGTCGTTGCCGTCAACCTGGGTATGTTCCTGTATACTGTCATTAAAATCAAACTAATGCCGACAATGGAAAGTACCGTAAAGCATAACAGAAATAATATAATGATATTTGCTAAGTTGTCTTCCTTAACGGGAATCACGTGGTTGTTCGGGCTGCTTCATGACTGGACGGGTAACGTCATATTTTCATATGTGTTCATTCTGCTGAATTCCACACAGGGTATATTTTTGGCAGTTGCGTTCGTCTGCAATAGACGCGTGCTACACATGTACAATGACTTGGTGGCGCCATCTGTAGTCATAGTCAAGGCTCCAGAGTCGATTTAAATGTCCAGTCACGCACACTTCACAAGTAGTAACGAATCTATAGGTTAATTCATGTAATATATGAACCCAGACTTACACTCCTTTTGTATTCTTAATTAAACTATACAGAGGATATATAGCTTTCCTTTGAACGCTTATAAAGCAAAAACATCATCGAGTTTCACATATTTTGCACACTTTGGGGCTTTTTCACTAAACTTCGTACGACTAAAATGTTCGTAAGTGCACAATCATGATAGTCTGTAAATTTCACATTAACAATGTTTTTTTTGTAAATAATTATTGGATTTATATTTATTGACCATTTGCAGCCTATGCTCAATACATGTAAATTAATCAATTAAAATTTCCAGACGCTCCTAAATTTGCACTTGCGAACATCTTAGTAGTATGAAGATTAGTTAAACGGGACCCAGACTGATGACAATACGACATTTACGTTGCAACCCATTCAACACAGCATTTATCTATAACAGTTATAGCACGACGTATTTCTGAGGTAATTATCTCTCTGACAATGCATTATCTAAGAGTTGCTTGCTCAGAAAGTTTTTGAAGTTATTTAATCACACGGAGGTGCAGCCCATTGTCTACCTGTCAGTGAACTTAACTGTTATAAAGGATATGAATTTGGAATTACTGGTATTGAAGATTACAGTGTATCATAAGTTCAAACTGGCTGGATTTTCAATCTGAGCCGGTACAAGAAAGCAACAACTGATTCATCTATTTTTACATCTCAATATTTAGAAAATAAAGAAAGATGCATGACAAATACACAACTATTCACTGACGGCTCGAAGGATGGTGATATCGTGGCTACTGCTGCTATCAAATCGAAGGTATCGACAAGACGATCACTCTGGTGTATTTTTTTGTCCTAATTGGCTGAATACGTCGTCCATAATGGCCGCCAAAATGCCAAAAGGTCATCCTTTTATTAGAGATTACTAACGTCTTCTTCTCGTGAATCGCTGGACCAATGTTGGTCAAACTTCACAGGGATGATCTACGGGTTGGGGTATGTCAGATTTGTAAATTTGGAGATCGTTGCCTAATCCAAGAGAACAGTTCGGTCAACGTCTTTAAAACATATCTTCTTTTCACGAACCGCCAGACAGACGAAACTTGACAGGAATGATTGACAGTCAATGCTCTTTCAGATGTGTAAAAATGGTGACACAGGGGTAAAAAACGGAGAGGACCCGGGGGTCAACTAGGGGACAAATTTCCCTTTAATTAGAGAGTTCAAACGTCTTCTACCTGGTGAACCGCTTGGCCAATGTTGGTCAACCTTCACAGGAATGACCAATGGGTCCGATATTTTATTTTGGAGGTCGTCGCATAATCCAAGATGGCCGCCGTGGAAAAGAAGGTCAAATTCTTAAAAAATATTTCAACGAAACATGGCAGGAATGATCGATAGTCAATGCTGTTTCAGATTTGTTAAAATGGTGGCCCCGGGGTCAAAAATGGGCGGGTCGGGGGTCAAGTAGGTGTCAAATTTCACATTTGACCTAATATGGTTTTTAGTACAGAGGAAAATGTGATTGTATGTGTAACATTCCGACACCTCATGTTAATTTTTGGCACCCGGTAGTTTCGTAACCCCAAAGCTCTAAGGTTTCCAAAAAAGGTCACCGTAACCCCATCTCGACCTGATATTTGATTGTTTTAACAATATCACGTGTCGCCTGTTTGGGGTTCAAGGTCATATTCAAGGCCATTTTCCCAAAAATAGTAAATAATTGCCTCTATCACGCCATAATGAACCGTTGTAATGATCATGGTGGCTATACTAATGTGTTGCATAGTCCTGGATAAATTAATGAACTTTTCAGAGCGATTTAGGTTTCATTTTATACTCTAAGGGTCAAGTTCAATGTCATTTTGGATTTCCAAAATACGTACAAAACGAGAATGCCTTATCTTCGGCACAAACGATCCGATTTGAAAGAGTTTGGTAATTATCTTATTTGTTTCCATTGTTCCGTACCGATTAATGAATGTCTCGGAGTGATTTGGGTTAAATTTATAGTACGAGGGCCAATGTCAATGTCATGTTTGACCTCCAATTATACATTGAAAATGCTATATCTAATGCACAACTGGTCATGTTTGACCGAATCTGGCGTTGTATCTAATGGGTTTTCATGGTTCTGATTAAATGTGTATGTGGTTCAAAATTATACTCTAAATGTCATTTCAAGGTCATTGAACTTCATACATGAAGTCGAAAAAGTGTCAAAATTAGTTTTCATTTTAATTTTCGGTACAAAACGTGTATTGCATATAATAACACAGTGCGCCTTAATGAATACTAGGATTGCATTGTGAGAATGTCAATACTATTGATCATCAAAAAAGGAATAAATTTTGGCTTGAACCTTTATTGACAATTGTCTCCAGTGCAGTGGGTATGGTAGACAATGTATATTTTTTTAGATTTGTAAGCGACATGTATATTTGTATGTGTCGTTCCTATTATATTTAAAACTTATAATAAACTAGGGAATTGTACTGATCGACTATGAACTGAGACATATACTAGCGCATCTCTGACACTCTTTCGATCTGTGTGGCATTTGTTTCATTTATAATTTGTGTTCTCGCCGTATTTTATCCTACTTTTTGGCAGCGTATACCGCTAGTCGTAGCGTGCACTTGTGTACGTGTTGAATACTTCGATTACCGCTATACGTTAGCTATGCTTGGCATATTAATTACATTCATCATTAGTTCCGGGCTCTTCGACTCTCCTTTGGGTATCAATTACTATTCTTCAATATCAGGGTGGGTTATATGTCACCAGTATGAAGAAATAAGTATCGTTCAGTATATCTAATCGTCATCACTATCTGACTCGATATCAGGTACTGTTGGATGACAGTCTGTGTGGTTCTCACATGTGTTTTCGTTTAGACTATATTTGCAAAGTTCTGTACACACAAGACTAGATTTACGGCATGTACACCTTGCTGTCGAACACTGACTTATTTGACAACTACAGGGTACAAGTTCTACTACTGCTTTTGTAGCGGGCTCCATTGTAGTAACAATGGGCACATACGTGTCATTTTGCACCATCCATCCGAATTCAGTTGGTGTGGGGTAATTTGGTTTAGCATTATCAGAGTGAGCCCATACCAGTGACTGATATGCAGCACGGAGGGTGTGCTGGAGCAGCGCGCCTCTTGTGTGTGGAAGCCTATCAGATTCCGCCTGTAACATTTTAAATAATTCCCGGAGATCAGCCAACTCTGTGGCATGAGAACCTTTCTGTTTATACATTGTACAGACGAATGAATGCGTGAACCCGGTGAATGCATGACACCCGGACAGAGCAGCAGTTATAGCTGGACCGATGGCACGGTACAAAGGCAGCAGAGGAAAGGTCCTTCGCTTTGCTCCAACACCGGTTACAATTCTGGGATCTTTCCCCAACATCTGTGATCGCGAAACAGCTAATACGAACACATCCGTATCAGGAGACACTATGTCAACATCACACCCTCGTTTTACAGCGTACAGATCATGTAATATCAAGATAGTATCGGCTTCTTCATGGGTCGATGATAGATGCTCGACATCAAGTTTGTTGGATTGGGCAACTTGGCTGGTTGACACAACTACTGGTGTTAAGGAGTCTTTACGACTGTCCAGAAGCTTATCCGCAAGATAAAGTGCGTCAGACCATGCTTTGTCTTTGTATTCCGACATGAACTTAACAAATGATGACCGTATGGGTGTTACATCTTTGCACACATGAAATTGTTCTCGCTTTCCCTTGCTCCGCCTATCTCTGGTATTTGTCTTCAAAGATTTGTCTACATCATAATGGTCAAATATGATGTGTGCTTCATCATACTGTTTTATCATTATGATGTGCGCGATTCACAAATTAATTTGCAAACTGTTCGCATGTCTTGACTGGTTTAGCGCTCAGTTCATTTACCACTGCCATAGCATCAATCAGTACAGTACGACCGTCTCTCGCATTATTTCAAGCCTCCTCCGAGTTCTCATCTGGAGGGTCGGATGTGCTGGTTAATTTGTGCATGAGGTTTGACTTTTCTGTACATGGTAGGAGGCTTCCATCGTGGGCGAAAGGCGAACGCGACACGCATGAAAATTCGTAGTTCCCTATGTCTTTTGAAATGTCCATTTCTGTTCGTGACCTTGCAACTATCGCCATTCTGGCAAAACAATGATCTATCCTCTTTCAGCTCTACTGTTACACTCCCTATCCTTACCTTTGTTGTTTTGCCCGTACTTTTCTAGTGTTTCAGTTTCACTTTTGTCATTCTGTCCCAAAGATTTCTCGAGCCTTTTATGCGTTCTTGAACAAACTCTGAATATGCTTCTTCACCAGTTTGTACAGACTTACAAACGTCCGCTTGTACGTCGCTGGGAATGTCAGTTTGTGTCACAATGTTGATAAGGTTGCTCTCTGTATACTGAAATGGGTTGACCCTGCTAATAACATCTCTTAGCTTTGCTACATTTTTCTCCTGCTTTCTAACAACACCGTCTGACAGTTCACGATGCTTGACAGATGGGCATGTTTCTGACAAGCCGACTTGTTTCTCCAACTCGTCTGCCAGTCGTGCAACTTCTGGTGCAACCAGGAAGAAACGAGCCAGGGCCCCAGGTTTCTGGGTTATCCCCGTAATTCCACGCAACACCTTGAGAGAGCGGTTAACCTGCTCGAGGGCATGGTCCACACCAATCTTAGAGAATTTCACTTGCGATTTATTGACACAAAAGTTCCCTTCATCAAACAACTTCCAAAGTTCTTGCTTGGATTCCTGGAGATCATACGCAACTTAAGATATATGTTCGGACAGACAGACAGACAGACGGACAGACAGACAGGATGACGACTATATGCCCCCGAAATTTATTTCGGGGTGCATAATAAAATGACACCATTGACACCGATATCATTCAAATAGGACAATTAGTGACGGTGATATGGCATTTTCAAGGGTTTCTCTGGATTTTGGCGGTTCACAATGACCTTGACATTGAGCCCTAGCGTATAACCTTCAACCTCAATGGCTCTGAAAAGTTCACGAATCTATCCGTGGTCATAGATAACTATATGATAGACACCAATATCATTAAAATGTGTTCATTATGGCATATGATAGGCAATGTTTTACTTTATAATACAGGATATGACCTTGAACTTGACCTTTACGCACGAATAATCGCCAAGTATTATTGTTAAAACATGTCTATATCTATAGTGGCATACATTAAGATCATATTATGGGCTTTATATGTGATTATTTCTGGATGGTAGAGCATTATATGACACCAAGGCGAGATAGGGTCACGGTGACCTTTGAATGACCTCTAAATGACCTTGAAAGTGGATTTAAAAAATGGCACCCGGATTTTTCGGAAAGCTGAGAACACAAAGAGTAGTATATAAGAGTCATAATGATACAAGTTTATATGGAAGCCACACACTACGTGTGGTGGCTTCCACACGAAACTTGTAATCATTATGACTCTTATATACTACTACCGCGAGACCATATATTTATGACATGAGAAGATACACCCTATTAGAGATAAGAATCCCTATGTTATACTCAGTATATATATAACATAATGGTTCTAGTTAATTGTGCGTGGTTGAAGACAGGTAGTCACGAGAGATGTTTTCGCACCGGTATTTACGAATATTGCAAACATCACCGTGCATGGATGCGAAGAGGTTCCGTTTCGCCTCGCCCATGTCGGCATTGTGGGGTAGGGACCAAAGCCGAGTCATTGCTATGTCCACCATGCGGTGGCACTCAAGCTACTCATCGAATGGCTAACAAGGGATTACGTGCTCGCAAGTATTATCGTTTAGTAATAATTCAAATCGGAAAGTCAGTTAGAAAGATAGAATCGATCTAATAAGTCACGGTGTTTCTACAGCATTAAAACACTGTAAAAAACATTATCAAACTAATTTTATAAAATTGGAAAATTGAACAGAAAAAACAAGTACCAATATTATTAGAGAAAATGGATAATACAATACAATTTGAATTGCAAATTTTTAATGACTGTGTTGAAGAAGTTTACGAAGAATACGGGGGTTATAATCCTGTATATAAATTCTATAAAATGAGAACACTAGGCGATATCGAATACATGAAATACCAGCGTAATTTTATTACGCTCCGATAAAAACGTTCATTTCAATATTATATCCGGCAATTATGTCAACTATACAAGAGGCAAATACGAACATTAAGACAGATAATGCGTATCGGATATGAAACTAAGGCGTATTATATAAAACTATTAAAACCCAACGATTCGTTTACGAATGTACATTTTTACGATATCGCTTATAAAAATATTGAAAAATTATTATTGAAAAAAAAAACTACTAATTAATTTATAGCCGAGTGTATTTTTCTTATCGAAGGTATGTAAACGGGCTATCTGAAATTATTTTTCATCAACCTCGAGCGGTCGGAGTCCGAACGCCGTTGTCATGCAGTTGTTTACCATGACAACAGCGGTCGGACTCCGAACGCCGTTGTCATGCAGTTGTTTACCATAGCGACCACATTTGTAGGGATAGAAATAAATAAATAAAAATGTTTAGCTCCAACCGCGGCGCGAACCCACGACCCTCGTCTCTATAGATTATCGCCTTAACCACACGACCACGAAGGCTGTTATGATAAACACTACCTAGTGTTGTACAATTATCGATTACACGGGTTATGAACCATGCGTAAATTGATAGCCGAGGTAAACAGAGCCGAGTGTATCAATTACACAGACGGTGTGTACAGTGTAATCCTAGACTGAATTTGTTATGCGATTACGGCGTAATTCTCAGTGAAAAACACATGTTGCATAGGTAGTAAATTTGTTTACTGCACCAATATAAGAAAATTAATTATTTTTTAAAAAATCACAATGGTGCTGTAACATTTCTTCCGACTTTATCTCCAAGTTTTTCCCTAAATTTATCCCAATCAGTACACTCAATCTTGGGCATGGTGGCGCGTGCCTTGATTCTTATATCATTTTTTAATTTTTCATATCTCCGCATTTCTTCCACCACGGATTCAAACTCTAAATTTGATATTTTCTTATCGGCCAACGCTTTGGACACCATAACGTCGATGCTATTTTTCTTAGACCTGGCGAGAACGGATATTCTATCATGTTTTCTACATTTTTTCTCGAGTTTTCCACCCGACGCCCTAATTACCATACACAACAACCCAGAAACGGCCGACACCGCACATAAAATCCCCGCTACGGGAACCGTTATAATGGTGGATATAGTTGCAGCTGTCCCCGCCCCACACAACACAGAAACACTCGCCAGAGCCGTGCTAGATACTTCAGCCATGTTCACCGCGCGCCTATATTTTTTAGCGTTTCTTTTTCTATTTGTATATTCTCTAACTAAAATATCCTGCATAGCGACGATATTATTCAACCTAAAATCTGAACTTCTTTCGTTAATTGTACACAGTGTTGATGGAGTGGTATTGACAATTGGAAGCGTTGATTCGTTCATATTTAAATTTTACAAATTTATTTCAATATATTAGTATTTATAAAATAAGTTCAATTAACAACGAGACAATAGTGGAAGAACTCTCTGAGTCACCGATTTTCGTAACAAAGTTAATAACACTACTTTGGGAAAGTCTAATTCGATCATTACCGGCGAACGAAACAATCGTCGAACTATCTCCAGAGATTTTAGTGACTCCAACCCCCCGTTCTTCCCCATCTACTACAATATTTATCGCGACCGCGCCCACAGGTTTACCATTAGCATTAACCGAGCAGACCGCCATTTGGATAACTTCACCCGCGGCTGTCATAGTGTATCCCCCATATTTTTACTCGCTTTGGCACCGAACGAATATTCATAGTGCCCCTCAATCAATGGGCCCCGCTTCTCAGCCCAAACTGTTATGACACGTTTTGGCGTTTTCATTGTTTTCACTATTCCGGCAAGCGCCTTGTTTGCGTTATATGCCTCAGTACGAATCTTATAAGAGGCCTCCTCAAGAGCTTTGGTCGCGGCTATACGATCATGTTTCAGTTTATCGGAAACTTCGGTTATCTTTCCGTCTAGTTCGGTAAGTGCCGCTTCTCTGCTGAGAGAGTCCTCTAAGCGCAACGCATCATAAGCCTCCGTAATGGTCGCCTGGTGGCCTTCTAGGGCTTTCTCAACACCCGACCGGGCCTCTTTTTGAAATTCGGTTATTTTTCCGTCTAGTTCAGCAACCGCCGCTTCTCTGATGAGAGAGTCCTCTGAGCGCAACACCTCATAAGCCTTCGCAATGGCTACCTTGTGGTCTTCTCGAGCTTTCTCAACCCCCGCCCGGGCCTCTTTTTGAAATTCGGTTATTTTTCCATCTAGTTCGGTAAGTGTCGCTTCTCTGTTGATAGAGTCCTCTAAGAGCAACACCCTATAAGCTTCCGTAATATCCGCCTGGTGGTCTTCTCGGGCTTTCTCAATACCCGTTCGGACTCCATCAAGATCAAACCGGGTCTCTTTTTTAAATTCGGTTATTTTTTCGTATATGTCAGTAAGTGCCGCTTCTCTGTTGAGAGAGTCCTCTGAGCGTAACGCCCCATAAGCCTCCGCAATGGCCTCTTTGTGGTCTTCTCGGACCCCCTCAACCCCCGACCTGGTCTCTTTCAGAAATTCGGCTATTTTACCGTCTAGTTCGGTAAGTGTCGCTTCTTTACTATGAGAGTTCTCTAAGCACAACGCATCATAAGCCTCCGCAATGGCCTCCTCAAGGTTCGACTGGTGGTCTTCTCGGACTTTATCAATACCCGACCGGGTCTCTTTTCGAAATTTGGTTATTTTTTTATCTAGTTCAGTAAGTGCCGCTTCTCTGATGAGAGAGTCTTCTGAGCGCAACACCTCATAAGCCTTCGTAAGGTCCGCCTGGTGGTCTTCTCGTGCTTTCTCAATACCCGACGTGGCCTCTTTTCGAAAATCGATTATTTTCCCGTCTAATTCAGCAAGTGTAGCTTCTTTGCTGAGAGAGTCTTTTAAGCGCAACGCATCATAAACCGCCGTAATGTCAACCTGGCGGTCTTCTCGGGCTTTATCAATCCCCAACCGGGCCTCTTTTCTAAATTTGGTTATTTTTTTACCTAGTTCGTTTAGTTCCGTATGCGTTTCTTCACGACTTTGTGTATTCACAGCCAGGGCATATTCTCTAAGTTGTGATAGTACACTTTTGTGAATCTCGTCCGTGGCCCTCGATATAGTTCTATTGATCAAGGCCTTTGTTTTTTGGGTAGTTAAAAAGTCGCCCTCTGTCGGGATGAATCCCCCTTCTGCCGGTTCCAAATTATTTGAATTTGTCACCCAATCGGAAGAACTACCTGGTCCGTATATACTCATTTTCAATAATGTTGATAATATATATTACGAACATGCGTTTAATTCTAAATAATTTTCTTAAAATTAATTAATTTGAAATTTCTAGGACGACCGAAATCGGGTAATCGTTCTTCAACTCTCTCCCTTTATCATCGAGAATAGAAATCTTCAACTCGTGGATGTGTCCCGATTCCAAAACTTTCATCTCGGGGTGTGGGAAGTCTAAGGTCAGGGTCTCACCATAGAAACAGTCGCTGGCGGGCACGGTTTTCAGTAATATGCTGGGAGTGCCGTCTACCGTGTTGTACGATGTGTTCACCCGATCCAGGTGCACCCCGAGAGTTTTCGTGACGGCGAAGTTCACCGGGGTCGTGCCGACGTGCTCGCCAGGATCAAACACTCCGTCATCGTTGTAAGGGTATGTTATTTTAAATCCTAACAGTGAGCCCAACCCCGGTGAGATCCTTAAACGCCTATCAACGGTCAATGTCGTGAGCCCCGTGGCTTTCGAGATTGCGAGAGTGACTACACCAGGAATCTTCTCCGCGACAAAAGCTTGGAGATCTCCGAAACTCCAAAGACCCTGAGGTACTATAGCATCTGGAGTTCTACGAAATCCTGAGGTCACTGGTTCAGTTATGAGGTAGTTTCCGAAAGCCACAGGGCTTACACCCTCGACTTCTGATGTGAAAAACTCGAGCGTTTCAACGTTTTTCCACCCGACCGTGAACGTTATTGATCTAAGGCCTACCCGGCGTTGTCCGCAGCAGTTGTCTATTAATTTTTGAAGTTCACAACTCCCTTTTTGAACATTAGTGATAGTAGCAAACATAATAATATCTTTCAATGGATACAAAAGCATTTAGCTTTAACTCTAATGCAAAGTACGCGGTCGGAGGTAAATACACGCAAAAAGACGTTGTTAACCTTGTACACCCAACCGTAACGGTTAGACCGGACAGTGGCTTTGCCACCAAGTTCCCTAACACGTTTGAGAAATATAGGCTGCCCAAGATTACTACGATGGAGGCGGTAAACGGGTGGAAAGCCACACCGATGCAGTTTTGGCAGAACCAGCTAAATTTTGCTGTATGGTGCGCAACAGCCGGGTGTGGAGTTTCACATAAAGACCATCTAACATCCAAGAATATCATGCTCCGAAGTGTCTACAACTTTCACACGTATTATACTATTAGGAGGATTCTCAAAGAACTAGGTATTTTCTCTACCTCAAGACGACGCCTGGGATCCCATTTCAAACGCATACGACCGTATGGCGTTTGAAAGACTGTGTAACGAATTTAACGTTTCAAAAGACGCGGACTGGAGACAGAAAGCATTTCCTACCACCACCGGCCTCGGGGACGTTCTCATTCGGGGCCAGTCCGGGAATTGGACGCAGACCGATTTTAGACACGATTACTCCGGTGACCACATCGTCAGTCGGAACGCCGGGAATTTTGACCCCGCCACTATGACTTTCGGGCCAGAAGTGTCTGGAGGTCGGCACTGTGGCGTGTTTTCTTTTGTAAAATGTTACCTCCGAAACTGGCTCACGTCGATTACATACAGCAGGCTGCTGAGGTTCAGAACGCGTGGACCACATTTATGTTAGATAAGGGTCTAGCGTTCACGCAGGCCGGGGTTACTCGCGTCAACGAATCTATTCGCACGTACGTCTGGGCCATCCTCGGCGCACAGAAGCAAACTCGCAGTTCTATACTGGGCACGGGAACGGCGTTTGATGCACAAAAACAGTTCTTGGCACTTGTCGAGGACGCCATCTCAGCTAAGGTGGACCTGGAGAAGGCGATCCAGAATTATCAAGACGTTTTGCAGACTGCCAGCACCCCAGTGGACTATGTATTTGGAATAGGTCTTTATATGGCGCCGACAATATGATACTACGAGACGACCCGGTTGATGGTTACAATAATCAGATCGTAATCGCCACCGCCAATCAAAAAATCGGTCACAACGGTAACGTGAACACGGATATCATCAAGCGCACCCCCAAAATGATCGGGCGCGGAGTTGTAAATTCAAATAAATTTGAAAAAGATTTCATAAAACCCCCAAAAACACAAAATGGATACACCTCCCTCAACACAATCGAACCCAGTACCCCCAATTCGTAAATTGGATGCACCATCGAGTTCCATCAACAATGTTGAAACACCAATCATCAACAATGTTGAAATTGGAAGCACAACACACGAGGAGGAGAAATTAGCGCTCGTCGTCGCCCTCGTGGCGATCGGACTATTTACGCTTTGGTTTTAGGAACTCTCTGGCGAAGAATAGTAGGAGACCGGCGATGGCCACGATTAAAGCCCAGGTATTCTCGGCGAGCCATCCGACCGTTTTTGATAATATAGATAACAAGAAGGAGAGGAGACCTCCTATCAAACCAGGCAGCGCGGCAGCCAACTTTCCTGCTAATTTAGCCAGGAGACTGGCGAGGGCTTTTAGTTGTTTTTTTATCCACTCCTTGGCTCCGCCGGAAGGCGCGGGTGCCGGTGCTGGTGCTGGTGCTGGTGCGGGTGCTGGTGCGGCACCAGCATTGACAGCTACAAATAGAGACGATATAGATAGAATTAGGGTCGATATAATCATGCTGAAAGTTGCGACGATGGTTAATATCGTGACGCCCTTCTCTCTGAACAGAGTGCGAAGACGCTCACCGAGTGTCGTGTCCTCGTGCAGAACCCTCGAGATTGTTTCGCGGCTCCGACTTAATTGGCCGGAAAGCGTCTCACGGTTAGTCGAAGCAGCCTCCAAGCGAGCTTCTCTTTTGTCCCGCAACGACCGCAGGAGTTTGTTGATCCGCTCGGTAGATTCTCTATCGTCACGGATTTCCCCAAGTTTTCTTTCTTCTAGCGCGATATGTTTGTCCAGCGCCGTGAGTTTGGAGAGGTTATTGACCAGTTCGCCCAGAGTTGTTTGCAGAGCCTTATCGAGTCCCCGGAGTTCGCGAAGAGGTAATGGTGGGTCATATTTCGTGCCGTTCATTTCGTTGACCGTGGTTTCCACTGTGTTAATAGCGTCGGTGGCATACGAGGGACATCGCTGAGCTCGCTCATTTCTATAGCGGCGGCCGTCTTCGCCAGCGTTTCGTCGGTAGACTGTAGGGTTTTTACCATTTGTTGAGGCAGCTGCGACCGATCATCGATCACTCCGAGAGCTCGAGCGAGGGATACTCCATATCGTTCACGGAAGAGGGGCTGAGGAAACTGGGTCGGGTCGTTCTTGTACGTCAGCAACTTCCAGCTATTACCCCATTTAACCCACAAGTCTCCTCTTTTAGTGCTGCGGAACTCCAACGTGGCCTTGATGCCGTTTTTAGAAACCTCACTCTCCCACCGTTTCACCCGAGAATTCGTTTCCTCAAGAGGCGCCAGCTCATCCTTGGAGATCCCAGCAGGAATCTCGGCACCGCCCGCCCACGCCGGAGTTGCGGGTGGGGCCTCCCACATAGGGACACCAGCAAATGAAGTTCCCGGTGCGTCTGGACCAAACAAAGATGCGCGTGGATTAACCAAAGGCGTATTTCGTGGTGCGCCTGGATCAAACAAAAGTGGAATTGGGGGTGCTGGTGTCTCTATGAAGGTCGTTTCGTCATAGTCATCGATGACATCATCGCGGAAATCGTCTCTGCCGATTTCATCCATGTTAATATCGTAATCATCCATCTTTATAACTTTCTTAAAATTAATTATGTATTAAAGACAAAACCATAAGGGTTTAATATAGTTTCACTAAATTATGTCTTCGAGTCAATACGGACGCGGACCGAACCGTCGTTCAGAACCTTGGTCGCGCCATAGTCAAGAAGACCATGATAAAGATTTCTGGTAATGAGGTGATGTCGATCGACGACAGCGACGTCTACCATTGTTATCAGGACCTATGGAAGACGGCGCAAGAGCGCGAAAACGCTGTCTATCAGGGTATTGACACCAGCAAAAATAAGAACGTAACCAAACTTAGAATCGGGGCTGGTAACAAGGTAGATAACAACGCGAGTGACAACGCGGTCGCGGCCGCTTACGGCAACCGCTTCTACATCCCGCTCGACTTCGAGTTGCTGGAGAGTCACATGCCCTACTATCAGAGCGCTTTGGCTGACCGCCTCGAATACGAACTAACGTTCAACGACTACGGCCGAGTTCTCATAGCCAGCGACCTGTTATCGACGTATACGATCGATAATGTTTCGCTGGAGTACGACATGGTCACGATGCCCGAACTCGCGCGATTGATCAGAACCCAGTACGCCGGGCGCGTTGCCATACTTTACGACCGAGTTCTTCGCCATCGCAAGATGACGAAAGACAAAGGCGACACATTGTGGAATATTAACGTCAACGTACCCGCTCGCTCGATGAAAGGTATAATGATGTTGTTCGAGGATGCTTGGTTCGCGTTCGGTGCTAGAAAAACCGACAAATTCTATAACCCCAAAATCACGAAGGTAGAGGTGACGATCGAGGGAGTTCCCAATCAACTCTACAGCGCGGGTCTTCGCGCGCACCAGCAGTGGGACGAAGTAAGAAAGCAGTTTGCTGCCGGCTCTAAGCGCTCTCCGGAGGTTGCAGCGGTTGCCAAAGACCTGCATCTCTCGGCCGTCTCCTCGCGGAGTTCCTGAATACCAAAAAACTAGCGTTATGGCTAGACATGCGAGCCAGCGACGACGACCAAATACACGGCAGCGGACGCCAAGTTGAGAACGCTAGCGAGGGTGTGACGATCCAGATAACCAAAGAGGCGGACGGAGCCGGGCCATTGAACGTGTACTTATATATAATTACAGACGCACAACTCAACATCGAAGATGGCCGATACGTCTCAGCACTCTATTGATTTAATAAAAAAATCATCTCTAAAGATTTATTAATTAATAAATTTGATAATTCTAAAGAATTAATTAAGAAAATTAGCAATCATTCTAACGATTTATTAATTAATAAATTTGATAATTCTAAAGAATTAATTAAGAAAATTAGCAATCAATACCAATTCACGATTGGAGATGCCCACTCTGCCATAATATGTGGGCAGACAGGATGTGGAAAAACGGTTTTCATCCTCGACTTGCTCGAGGAGTCCTACCGACGATGCCTTTCGTCACATGTGATCCTGTGTCCACTGTGCGGCACAACGATACTTATCAGCGGCGAACGTGGATATGGACCGACCCTGAGGTATACGTTATTGACCCCGGTGATAGGCTTCACGATTGCTTGCGTGGTTTATACCAAAGATTCCAGGGTGAGCCCACCCTATACGTGATTGACGATTGCTCGGCCAAGGCGGCGATGACCAAAAAGAAGGACATGCTCTCCGAGCTCGCATTTTCTGGCCGCCATGCTAGGCAAAGCGTATGGATATCCACTCAAAAGTACAACGCCGTCCTCAAGGATTCTGCGCGAGCAAACGAAATGGGTCGCCCTCTTTCAACTGCAAGGACGAGACTCATTCGATGACTGTCTTCGAGAGAATGACGTTATCCCAACGCGCGAGGAGCGCCTGGAGGTTCGACAGATGCTTTCGGAAACTAAGCACGCCAAGCTTTTGCTAAAGACTGATCAACCAACTACTTACGAAGTTATCAATTATTTTATAATTAATTAGCAATTACTGAACAAATGCTGAACAATGCTGAACAATGCTTAGCAATTGCTGAACAATGCTGAACAAATGCTTAACAAATGTTGAACAAATGCTGAACAATGGTTAACAATGTTAACAATTTGGTGCTCCGCTGCGAGCTTTGTTGCGAGCATAATGGTGATCATAAGTATCGGGTGGTGCGCTTTGCAATATGTTAAAGTGATGAGACTTGTTAGAATAGTTAAATTAATTTTAAGAAAAATGAACTGCGACGAACTTCTCGATCAGCTAATAGAAGAAACCTCAACTCCGACTGCCAACATAGATAATGATCCGACAGAGCAATCGGAATCAACTCCAACGGCGGTTGGTATTGGGTTGAGTGCAACGACTGAACGAATGAAAATGCGGCGCGACGAGAGCGGCTAGCTGCGCTGGTTGCTGGGGGACAATCGGAGCATTATCTCGGTAGGCGTCTCTCAGTTTTTCAGGTGGATAAGATGTCAGATGCGGAGATCGATAAAATGTATGCGCGATACGAATCTAGGTTAGGTGCGGAGATGACAAAAACTCTCGGATCGGCGGCTATTCATTTGTACGCAACCGCCGTTAGTATACTTCTCCCTATACCAAACACCGCGGGATTGATTGACGATCTAGAGACTGACCCTTTTATAGGTCACACTCTTAGAACAGCCTGCTGCTCAATTTATCACAAGTTTGGAATGTACTTAGCCCCGCTGACAACCGCGTTGACCACGGGTAAACACTGTCAATTTGGACATATATGCCCACGAACTATAAGCCCTGAAAATGATGACACAAGACACACCCGCGAGAGTGACGGAGTTGAACGCGATTGCTCCAACCCAATCGAACCCGAGTGTTACTCCGCCACTGGATGACATACCGCATATAAAAAATCGCAAAAGACAGGCAGCTGGGCGGGCGGCGGCTGCCACCCGAAAAGTTAAACAAGATAAAATACTCGCCGAGCTTCGAGAGGCTAAACTCCAATCGAGATTGGGGTTGCAATCGGGGACGGAGACAGCAAAACATCTGAAGACAGAGTTGAGTACAACCCCAATTCACGAATTGGAAGCACACTCAACACCCAATACCAACCGCCGTTGGAGTTGGGCGAATCCGATTGAACCCAAATTCGTGAATTGGAGTTGGGTTGTTGGTGGTGGTCTGGCAGTTGTTGGTGCCCTGTGCGTGTGGAAATACCCCATATTATCGAAAAAACAACCAGCCAGTGTTCAGAAGAAAGTTACGAAACACCAATCGCGATTGGATGCGCCCCATTTAAACATTGATCGCGACCCCTTTTATATGCAATAATGGCTGAACAAGACGGTAAAATGTTAGTGAATGCGCTTTATCACGCCGTGGTGATATCAGGTTTCAGTATCGGGTATGCTCGACTATCAAAGATGGCCCTAGGAGGATCCGCTCCCAAATTGGACTTTACTGTGAGAGACGTAGGGCTCGCGACCTTAGATGTAGCGGCCGCAGTTTGGACCACCCGAGATTATCTAGTTAAAGCTGGAATTCTACCAGTTAATATATGGAAATAAATGGCTTCAATCGCAATGATGATAGGTGGTGCGCTTGTAAACGCATTTGCGTTCACCGGCAGCAACTTTCTATTCTCTAAACTACAAAACTCGAACGCGGATGAGGAGAGTACGCGTCACGATTTAGCTGTAGAACAATTCAATAGCACAAAGGAAGCGTGGTCGGAAAAACGAACCGCCCATCTTGACTGGGTCAATGAAGAGCTTCGCCGCGAAAATCACGCCGCACAAACTTTTCAGAACGTTGAAGAAGCTAACAGCGAGTACGCGCTGGCATATCCGCAGAAAAGTCTCGCGCCGCTGGATCGCGAGCCCCAACTTTCAGATTTCTATGTACCGTCAGAGGCCCAAAAAGACCACCAGATCGCGTTCATCGTCGTGGGAATGGGTGTGGTGGGTCTCGTCGGCTACTATATTCAATCGAGATTTTAAATTAATTATTTTAAATTAATTATAAATATATATATATATAGAACGATGTCAGTTGACGAACTTTATTTTGCTTACATGATTGATGTAGGCCTTACTCTGCCCTTAAACACCGCATAGCTGGTGCAAAGGGTATGATTCGTCTGGCCCGAGATTCTATCGAGACGTGGCGGGAGGACGAAAAAGCGGCCACCCTTTTCGCAAAGCGGATGTTATATTCCTCCACCAATCCTGGGGGATTAGATTTTCCCAATTTCCTTCAGAACTTAACCCCCAATCGCGATTGTACTTCCAACAAAGGTTTATTATTATCGACGCAGTTACCGGACGCTCTGGCGAGGGCATGTTGGAGATTGTCAGATATATTAGAATACATCGCATACGATGAACACGCGCAAACTTAATACCAAACTATCGGTTCGCCTAACGCGCAAGCTAGCGAACACGTACTATAGCCCCCGCCGGCTACTGGAAGGGACTCGCTGCCATCAAGAACCTCGCAGCGGCGACCAAGGTTTCAGAAAACGCTGTCAAGGAATGGCTCAAGAAGCAGGCCATCTGGCAGATCTATTTACCCGCGCCTCACAATATTCCGCGCCCGAAATTCGACGTGCCGGTACCGAACCAAGTTCACCAAGCGGATCTCCTGTTTCTCCCTCACGATCGCGTCGGTCGTAAGACGTACAAGTACGCGCTGACAGTCGTTGACGTAGCGAGTCGTTATAAGGGGGCTGAGCCGTTGGCCACTAAAGAGTCTAAGGAGGTGGCCGAGGCTCTCTCCCGAATATATAAGAGGAGTCCTCTCAAATGGCCGAATCTTCTCCAGGTCGATCCCGGCCGCGAGTTCATGGGCGCGGTCTCTCATCTATTGTCTAAGCACGAAGTTTCTATCAGACGCGGCCGCGTCAACATCCACCGGGACCAGGGGATCGTGGAACGCTTCAATCGAACCCTGGCTGAGAGACTGTTCGGACACCAATACGCTAAATAACTTGTAGACCCTCATTCGCTATCGACCGAGTGGGTCGCCAGACTGCCCGCCGTGGTCTCCGCACCGAACGGAGAGGTGACCAGATTGATAGGTAAGAAGCCCGTAGATGCCATCAAGTTTAAAAGGGTGACGAGCGAGCCCTCTGCCGTCTCGCGCGGGCGACCCGTTGGTTTAGAGGAGCAACGGCTTCCATCAGATATTGATGTCCGGTACCTCTATCAACCGGGAGAGCTCGAAGGTGGCATCCGCCGCGCGACTGATCCCGTGTGGTCTCTCAATGTATATCATCTAGATCGATCTATTACCAAGCCCGATGAGCCCGTGCTCTACTATTTGGATGATGGGCCATCTCGAGGGTTTGTTCGCGAAGAACTTCTCACGGTGCCTTCTGACACCCAGCTACCCCCGGATCATCAGAGTCTTTAGTATTCTCTCTCAGAGTTCTTTTTTTTTACCTATCCTATAGGCTCGGTGTGTAACCCGTCTTCCATCACTCTCCTCTTGTCGTAGTACGCCGAGAGTCCTAATTTTTGTTGACAGTACGTCTTCATCACCCCATTAATCATTCGGAATCCCCTGTTCTCCGCCATATCCCTACCCCCTTCGAGAGCACTCTTATACCTCCCCCAAGTCAGATCGTTAGATCTCTTCGACATCCCCTTGGCCGAGTGCTTAAATTTTCCATCACCGCTCACGTAGTAACACTTGCTACACAGAGCGATGGCTCTATCCCCTTCGAATTCCAGCTTGAACAGTCCCGGAGTTCTGTTGCTCCACACGTCCCACGCCAACCACTCGGTCTTCTCCTTATTAAACTTTCTCTTCATATTCTTTCTCACCACCGCCGCCAGCGTCTTCTCCGACAGCGCGAAGTACATGCTGTCAGTGTCCATCTGTATCAGTTCGAAATCTCCGCGATCCACGTACTTGTCCAAGAAATCGTAGTAGAACTCCATCACCGAGCTTGGCCAACTGGTAGACCGCTATGCCACACTGAAACGGTCTGTTGATCACCACTCGAGTCTTCCTGCTCGATATCTCGTAAGCCTCCCCAATCTCCTCCAGGTCTTCGAACCACGCCGACCTCAGTGCCCGATCGACAGTCTTCTCATCCTTCGTATATGTGGTGTTCAGGTGTCTCTCTTGTGCCTCTATCAGCTTGCCACAACACGCGTTGCCAACCAGTTTGAATATATCCGCCAACACCGCCTTGCTCTTGTCGACGTCCCCCGTCCGTCTAGCAGCGGTGACCTCTTTAGCGAACCATTGAAACGGTTTGCCGGCGTGTAGTCTATAACCCTATGCACCGCCTTGACGATCAGACCGTGCTCCAGATACCACTTTAGCAGCGGGGAGTATATGATCATCTTCTTGGCGGACATTGCCCCCACGAGCTTTCTCTGTCCTTCGACTCTTTTCCTACCGGTCCCGGCCAGGTAGTCCTTCATGTGCTGCGGAACCTCGTTCTCATCGACTTCTCGATTAACGAACAGCGGTGACATTTCCGAGAACTTGTCTCTCAACGTTTCAGGGACCTCTATATCCAACTCCGCAAATCCGAACCACTTTTCACTCCTGACCTCCCTCACGAAACGGTCAATATACGACTGTCTTTCCGGGTCGTCACACGTCCATATCTGCTCCTCACCACACGGCATGTCCTTCGACAGAGTAGATAGGTATAGATCATTGGCATCGTACCCCAGCACCGCCTTGCACATCTTCCTCCCGACTCCCCACCTGACCCCTGATCGTCGACCTTCCAGCCTCGGCGTATCTGGAGAATACTATGGACGGACCACCGACCAATCCCTGCTTCATCATCTCGTAAGTTTCAGACTTCGGTGACCACAGCTCGGGCGTGTCCGCCTTCCCATTCGATCGACCCGCGGAGTAGGTACTGAAGGGAAACACCGGGCAGAGACACAGCATCCTTGATATATCCACGCCTCTTCCCTTGTAGAACTCCGTCATTTTAGTCAGAGCCTCTAGGAACGGTCCTACATCCAAGTCGTTGTAGTGTTGCAACCATTCCTTGAACGTCTTCATCCCCTTTTCTCGGAAAAAATACCTTCTTACACTCTTTCCACTCGGGCAACGACAGTAGGAACTCACCCTTCAACTTCGAGTACCACTCGGGATAGTCTGGCAGCCCCGGATGGTCGAGCTTGTCCGCGCTATCGAACCACTCGTATGGAAAGTGAGACTTTACCGTTTTACAGTCGTACGCCTTAACCCACCGGTCGTACGTGGTACCGGGTCCCAGATACTGGATGATGTCGAGAAATTTAAACTCCGGGGTAAACAGAAACATCGTCGTGCTGGCTCTCTTTCCGACCATCACCTTATTCACGGTGGCCGCCAACTTCTCTACAAAGTACTGCTTGATGAGGTTCAGGTCGTACCTGCTACAGTTGAACCCCACCACCGGGACTTGGTCAATCCATGAGATAATCTTTGCTTGCTGAGACTTCGATAACATATCTATGTCGGCCGGCAGATACTTCTTTCTAACCCCCTCCCTGATTGCCTTGCCTCTCATCTGCAGCTCGGTCACGAACTTCTCGACTAGCGTGTCGGGATCTCGTTCGCATAGGTGTGTGATCCCTTCATGCATCGTATCCCCAACGACACCGATATAGGAACGTGCTCGACCTCGATGGTCAGGTCTTTGGTGGGTCGCGTGCTTTTTGACTTGTCGAGATACGCCTCGAAGTCGTAGACTATCTGGTGGGGGTACATAGTCGTCTCCTCCTCGCGTGGCAATTGTGGATAGTAGGTATTAATTTTATCAAAATTATCATTCAACCTCTCGCACTCCCACATCACCACCAGCTCGTAACCCGCCTTCCTTATCTTGGCGTCTTGAATTTTCGTCCTCTTGTACAGCGATCTCGCATTACCTCTCATGCAATGCCTCGGACACCCGTGCCAGTAGCATCCAGTGAAACTGAAAACACGGTCTCGGTCTCGTGACAGTAACCGTCGACCGGATCACCGGCCACCCACCTCTCACCACCGTGACCGCAGTTGGCGTGATGTATTCCCACCCTCTCCTCTTCTCTGCTCAACCATTGAATCGACCTCACACTCGCTGACCCCTTAGGATAGAACGCCTTTTCGTAGGCCGACTGTGGTCTCTCTACCCTCTTACCTGGACATGTCACCACGGTCTTCCCACCCATGCAGGTGGTCGCGTGCCTGTGCATGTTACACGACTTTGTGAACCGTTGTTGACATCCGGTGCACCCGTACTCGTTCGTCATCTTGCGGAGATTCGTTATGAGGAACGAGTGACCTCCAAACATTCCTATCGTCATTGTCTTCCCCAACACGTCGTAATTTGCCGGAATCCTTCATGAGGTACCACACTCCATCGGCGGTGGGCTCGTACACGCGAATGCCCATCTTGAAATGCTCTTCGACCTTCTTAATATCGTCCCAGGGGGATTCCCTTACTACCCGGTCCGTTATCGTGCCCGAGGTATTCGCGAGCCAGAGCTCGTGCCTTCCTACAACACCCGTCGGGTCTCCCTCCACGTTGGATGGCTATGCACCTAAACAGACACAAGTAGTCGTCGTACGTGTCGACGGAATACATTCCCTTTTTTTTTCTGTCTTAACCAGTCTGGGTGTTTTCCCGCTCCCATGAGAAGTTGTTGCGCGTCGATGATCATCTTCACCTCGACCGATATCCAACGAACGAAGGTCCATTTTGTGTTTGGTCTATCGACTTTGTCGATGTCCATTCGACCTTTCTCTCTATCGGATATCCAACTCTCGGCTTTGGCGATCTCGTTTATCCACGGACTGCCCTTTGATTTTTTGTGATAGATCATAGTAGCGTCGGTCTCTATGTGCCTAATACGATACGAGCACGAATACCTCAGGTAACATGCCGTGGTCATCTCTGGGCGAATTTTATTCATTATACGATTAGCGATCTCCCCGTCTACCCCCCTCTCGAAAGTCCATACTATCTTCCTCCTACCCCTATCAATAGTTTCCCTAACTTCGGCTTCTTCGGCGAGAATCCTGGGACCCTCCTCCACCAAAGCTCTGGCGATATCTCTCCTCTTCTTGGGAGGTCCCCCCACCAACCCTTGATAAATCTTATTGTAGTACGCCTTGTATAGGGGTTTTCTACGTGCGCTGGGATCTTCTTTTACACGCTGCGCGTAAGCGGTGGCGCGCAGACTGGCCGTCGTCTCGTTCTCCAATTTCTCGGAGCGTTTTTCGGGGTCGGCGGGCAGTCGTCCGGTCGAAACCGCACGCCGCAGCCTCTCCTCGTAGACGACGGCTCGCGCGTCACTTATCCTATCTGCTATATCTTTCTTGAGTCTCAAACCTCTTAGGGAAATTCCCCAACTCTTAGCTTGCTCTCTCATTTGCTTTATGGTAGGCATTATACTGAGTATAACCAATATATTTTTTATCTTCAATAGGGTGTAAGTTTATATTTATTCGTAATAAATATATGACAGATTGTTGTAATATACTGAGTATAACTTATGGATAACTTGTCTTTAATATGGGTGTCAGTATATATTTGTGACAGATTGCTGTAAAATACTGAGTATAACTTATGGATTTCTTATCTTCAATAGGTGTCAGTTGTTATTTTATTCGTAATAAAAGTATGACAGATTGTTGTATATATATACTGAGTATAACATAGGGATTCTTATCTCTAATAGGGTGTATCTTCTCATGTCATAAATATATGGTCTCGCGGTAGTAGTATATAAGAGTCATAATGATTACAAGTTTCGTGTGGAAGCCACCACACGTAGTGTGTGGCTTCCATATAAACTTGTATCATTATGACTCTTATATACTACTCAAAGACTACGAATCCACAGAGAAACAAAAATTAACGCGAGGTGCCGTATTGCTACCAGTTGCCCCTGCACTACATGTCATATAGCAAATCGAAGGTATAGACAAGACGATCACTCTGGAGTATTGTTTTTGCCGAAATCAGATGATTACGTCATCCAAGATGGCCACCGAAAGGTCAGAATATCATCCTTTTATTATAGATTTCTAGCGCCTTCCCGTGAACCGTTGGGCCCATGTTGGTCAAACTTTACAAGGATGATATTTGGTTGGGGGCATGTCAGATTTGTAGATTTGGAGGTAATTTCCTAATCCAAAATGTAGGTCAAATTCTTAAAAAAATCTTCTTCTCACAAACCACCAGACAGAGTGCAACGAAACCTCACAGGAATGATTGGCAGTCAATGCTCTTTGAGATTGTAAAAGTTGTGACTCAGGAGTCAAACATGGGTGGGGCCCGGAGGGTCAACTAGGGGTCTAATTTCAGTTCCCTTCATTTATGCATGTACGATACCTCTAGAGACAAAACTTCTATAAAATGTATGCAATTTTCAACAATCACTGCCATCTTGTTTGTGGAACTTAACAAGTGTGCACCACTGTCATGATGCTTCTAACACGTGTAATGTTCAGTATACATATAGCTGAACGATTTGTGACCATATTCCTTCAGAACTAGTGTTTGGTACCCACACTGATAGCACGTCTTTGTCAAATTATTTTCATATTCGATCAAATTCCAATAAAATGGCGGCCATCTTGGATTTTCACAAGCTCATTTCAGGCTTTAATTGATTGTTATATATTCGGTAATGTATTATATATTAAATAAATTTAAGATGTGCCAAATTGTCCCTGCTAATATTGGTTCCACAATGTAATATATAACCGTCGGTAGCAGACGTTTTTTTCACCGGGGCCATCTTGATTTTGCAAATTAGTAGTCGGCTTAAGTTACTACTTTGAAAAGTATATGATGCAGAAATATATACAGTATATATGTCTAAGCACATTGATTTGGAAGGTAATATCCGCCATAATTATATTACGCTTGATAATTGCTGGCTGATGACATTTTAAGTTCTATCCGTCTTATTAATTACAATTATATGTGGCTTGATGCTTGCTGGCTGATGACATTCTAAGTTATATCCGTCTTATTACATTTCCATGTATGTGGCTTGATGCTTTATTCATTCGTATTGTTTCAATGCGCTTGTGTTGATTACATTCTAAGTGGCTTGATGCTTCATTGTTAGTGACATCCGGAGTTCCATTATTGATTATCGCATCGCTGTTTTGCTATGCGCTTTGTTAGCTCGCTAAGCCACGCCCCTTGACAACAATAATTGCAACAGTAATTTGGGAACAACCATTATGACGCCAGGTGCGCTGCTAAAACTTAAAATAATTCTCCCTAATATTATTTAATATGCTGGTACCTGTCCTACAATGCGTTCCTCTCTCAAATGGTTCCATGTCCCTAACGGTGTTGATGTAGATTGATGCCGCCTTTTCTGTTGCGCCATGCTTATGTTAAAAGACACCAAATAGTTTTACTGTATAATTTAACCGAATCCCAGCCAGTCTTTCATACTTTCACTATTCGTATGGATGTTGTGGGACCAACCTCGTCATGTCCCCCAATATTGTTTACATTATTTGGCCACGGAAACTATGTTTACATCTCGTGACCAACAGGCTCAGTGTTTTCTTTTAAATACTTCAAATATGCTGAAAAATGGTGTTAAAAATACCCCAACATGGTCCTCAAGTGAAACTGGGTAGTAATGGATCAAGATTTGCAAGCAAACGGTGTCTTTGACCTTAAAACACCAGGATTATTTTTATGCCGGAATACTTTTGCATACTCAATTTCTCTAACCTTAAACCTAGAGTGCTACATGCCAGGTTATAATATATGGAGACATGATTTTCTTTATTCTTTCAATCTGATATTTTTCTGGCAAAATGAACATTGATTACCATTACCAGATGTACTAATTGACATTATTATACTTTTTTTTATATCAAATGCGAAATGCTAGTTTGATATCAGGGGTGATAGCCGTGTTATTTATTTATTTTATTTGATGCGCAATATCATACTTTATGATATGTCGATAAAAATATTCATTCAGCATTTAGTTGATATAAATAATTTAAAAATACTGCATCATTTGCATATGGAACTAGCTTGGTACCACCGTGAGTCTCTATGAGTACATTAAAGATTACTAAATAATTATATCTGTGTAGCTGGCACTCGTAAGTGGTGGATTAGTTGCAATTATACACTTATTTAATTTCCATAAAGAAAAATGTGTACCTACTAGATGGGACCCCAGCTTCAACAATAATTAAATCTATATTTTAATTAGTCAAGATCCAGAGCATAATAAGTGCAGGTTATTGGAAAATAGGTCCCACAACAGCCATAAGAAATATGAACGTAGCAGAGAATAGCAAAACGTTTGGTAACGGGTTAGTGTTTTAGGGAAAATCAATGGTGGTGGGCCACCTTAGTCTGGTCCCGGATGGTTATTAGTTTGCATCGGTAACGGGCCAGTTTGACAGTCAACCTGTGCAAGTTACCATATGTGTAACTTACTATAAAAATGTGATTGTTTTCAATTACGTACATAATTATGTAATTTAATTATGAGGATACATGTATGTATAAAACACATTAGTAAGTCAAACACCATACATACATATGCAATTTAGTTAATATAGGTTAGAGAATAATAAATGGTGCGAAATCGTCAAGGGGGTAATAGTAGTCCTGTATGAACAAAATCGTGCGGGTGTTTTGAGGTCACTGACACAGTTTGCTTGCAAATCTTGATCCATTACTGCCCAGTCTCACTTTAGGAACATGTGGGGTGTTGGTCATGTGATGTAAACAGAGTTTCCGTGGCCAACAATAAAATGTAAACAATTTTGGGGGACATGGCGAGGTTGGATTTTTATTTCTTAGGAGTAACTGGACCTATTGTTTAATTCATGCAAAACAAGTGCAGACCGGCTGCAGGTCATGTACAAGTAGGTCCCACAACATCCATACGAATAGTGAAAGTTGGAGAGACTGGCCTTATTGGATGGGATTCGGTTACAGTATAGTAATACTATTTGGTGTTTTCTAACCTATACTGTGATAATGTGTGGGTGAAATCTTACATCAACACCGGCATTGGAGGTGTGCCTCAAACAGCCAATCACATCTCGTATTATTATTTATTAGTCTGAGGACTCCTAACATTGACAGCAGTGCCATCTGGCGTCATAATGAGGCACTATATCACCAATATTGCTTGCGTCATTCGGCTTGTGGCTTTATGTTTACTGCGTGTGGCTGTGTGCTTACTTCCTGTGTACTTTCCTGGCTGCCATCGGCCTTATGCTAAGTGCGAAGTGCTTTATTCTTACTTTTGCTTCACATTAGGACGTAACAATACTCGCAATGTAAATACGAGAAATGAAGTCGTAATGAAGACAAATACCACAAAAATCAAGCTGATTTCAAATATCATAATACAAATCATGAATGAATAACAAGTATAGAAGTAGCAATGATATATACACACATGCACCAGGACACATAGAATTGTCATCAATACAAAGTACGAATGCAATAACACACATGGAAGTTGTATTGTCATCAGCAAGAAAGCATCAAGACAAATACAAATATGGCGGATATTACTTTCCAGACATTGACACCATAAATCGTTGGTGTGCTCGGATGGTACCGACAACCCCAACGCGCCCAGGGCCTATATGGGATCTGTAGCCTGATAACTGTAGTCACACGAATAGGTAACTTACTAACTTTAGAGCTATCCCAATTTTACGACATCATATTCTCGTAAAATTACCGGTTGTCTTTGCCATAAATGTTTGTGTTATAAGGTATACTTGTACATGTTAGAGTGTACAGATACATGTATTGATATGGCTATGTTTGGTATGTGTACGTGGTAGAGATCGATATTGCTTGTTACACGCATGACGGGTGTTTCATTGACAAGGTGCATTATCACGTGGTTATAACAACAACAACAGTGGCTAAAAGTGTTGAAATCTTTAAAGTATTATTTGATATTTTCCTTAATATGAAACGGATTGTTATGAAATATGGCGCCGCAAACGCGTCTTCATGAAATCGATTCTTCGCAAAAACGACAGAAGTTTGGGCGAACATACAGAGACCACCAAATGCAGCTTAACAAGACGCGTTTGATGCGCCATATTTCATCAAAATCCGTTACGTAATAAGGACACTATAAAATAATACGTACTTTGAATCAGATGGATTCTGGAAATTTCAGTAATTGTTGTTGTTGTTAGTACCGCGTGATCATACACCTTGATTGATGTAATTACGAACAGTTCAGATACTGATCAGACTGTGCGGATGCACAGGCTGATCTGGATCTACACTGGTCGTAAAACCCATAAGACCCATTTCTCCAGCTACAACCACATGTTCAGTATGTATATTTTCTCTGTATGGGCTGCATGTGACATAACTGATATAGCAAACAAACGTATCACATTATTTGATCACATTTCAAGGAGTATATATAATTATAAAAAATATTCCACTGTTTACATCGGGCGGCGGATAAATGGGTTCATAACTACGATATATGAGACACGCCTAAATATGCTAAAGGCGTCTAAAGTTGAAAACATTGTTAGTACTTTCCAAAAAGAAATTGACTTTATTTATGAAAAATATTATAAATTTTGTAAACGTATTTAATGAAATTACGCAGATGTTCGAAGGTACAAAATCACATGGCGTGACTAAATTATATACGTTTCAAATCTAGAAATAAGTTATTTGTCACTAATGTACATATAGTATATTTCACCATTCTCTGCGCACATCTTGGCTCCAATGTCAGTAACAAACATCTTTTCCAACAAAGAGCGCTCTCTGTTGTGGGTAATCTGATGTAAACAGGTGCGGATCCAGGCGGGGGGGGGGGGTGGGGGGGGGGGGGGGTGTCCGTCGAGTTTAGTTTTTAACCCATTTCACGTGGAAAGATCTGATTATTTCTGACAAGTGTATGCTGTTACTACTCAGTTGAACCGTCTCGTCAAGACGGTTCAACTGAGTGGTAACAACATATATTTTTGATGAGAAATAAGAAAACATGCAGAAAATAATCTGAATTTTATGAAAGTTTGAGATCTCATATGTCTCATTTGAAATCCACGCCCCCCTCTAGACATAAATCCTGGATCCGCCGCTGGTGCAAACCGGTATAATGTGTCCTCCCGGCTGCTAAGAGGTACCGTATAATCTCTGTGGCTAACATAGCCCCTGATCACTCTGCACATTCGCGCAGTCTGATCTGATCATACACCTGTCGCCATTATGTCAACGCGAGAATGATATTTCATGTACATGTATGCCTCTGGCTTCAATTTTCACCATTCTTCGTTAAGATATTATGTCATAGATATATACACTTGGCTTCAATGATAATTGCTTCATAAGAGTGATGTGATATGTGAATATTGTCTTGTTACTGTATACTATATGGTACATTGAATTGCCATCTCCGCCATGTTTGTATGTACAAGCCATCGTAAAGTTTCACCACTTTGTGCGTTTGACACATACAGCAAATAATATGACAGTAAACCAAATCAAAGTGTATGCAATGCATCAGACAGATATGAAAAAGGCGTGCTATAAATATTATGCCAGCAAACTATTAAAAAGACGAGATATCTGAGCATTTCGCTCATCAATCTGAAAATAAAAATAATATTGTGTAACCTTTTCAATCTGATGCACAGCCTATTGTTAGTGTACACGTTACCCATAGGTAAAGCCTTATTTACTCGCATAGTAGGTGAGTAGACACCAGTGACAATGCACTCGGGTATCTGCTTACATGTCACTGAATTTGATAGCTAATAGCAGAGTAAAGTAGTGGATATATATGGTATGTGTTGTGTGGATTTCCAGGTAAAAGTGCTACACTGTGCGATTTATGTGTATGAGGCTATTTACAATGGTGATTCACGTTGTTAAAACACAGGCACATATCATATGTTCTACTTCACATGTTGCTTTTTATGTCAACCGCCAGAAAAGGTGAAAGTGGCTGATGGCTTGAACACACAAAGATGGCCGAGTTCGCACTTTCATGCGCGCTGTATAGGATATAGTAACGAGGCAGTATTCACATATATGGTATACATATATTCCATCACATTTACGAAGCCATTATCTTTGAATCAAAAGATTATAAGGTATAGAACTGGTCCTGAAATAGTTGTGATGTGGGCACCAGTCCAGGATGCACGTGTGACTAAGAATGGTCGTTTTGTTTTGTTTTGTTTTGTTTTGTATTTTAATTTTAATCTTTTGCTACTACTTGTCGGACATTGTACGTGTAAATATGGTATACTTCATGTTTGATGGCTCGTACGAATAGTAAACCAGCATGGTTTCATGACGAACGTGACAGAAATTAAGATTACACTTGTTGAAAATGTAACAATCCCAGATTTTTCAGGCAGGATGTAATTAATTTTCTGATTTATTACTCGCCATCCGAAAAGTAGCAAACACCTTTGAATCACATATACTCTGAGCAGACAATACACCGGTCGTTATTTAGTCAGTATACCATTCCTGTGCTTCACATCTAATATTTTACAATATAATGTGAGACACGCCATGTGATTTTGTACCTTCGGACATCTGCGTAATTTCAATAAATATATTTACAAAATTTAAAATATTTTTCATCAATAAAGTCAAAATTTAACAAAATATTCAGAGTACACACGGAATTCCGCATGTACTGTTAAAATGTTGTCCACTTTTGACGCAATTTACGGAAAATATTGTAAATTTTGTAAATATATTTCATGGGTACAAAATCACATGGCGTGTCTCATGTGTGGTCTCCAGTTCAGAGCGTGTAATCTGATCAGTGTCGAATATTGCTCGCTATAATTATGTGATCCTGTGTTTATGACCTACCACTTTATTATATGGCTATACCGTGATCTTAATTGACAATTGTGTTATTTAGAGGCAGGGAATATTTATGTATATAATTAATATTAATTGTATGATTCATGTAATAGAGGGTAGCAAATGAAAAAGTAAAAAACATAATATCGGGAGATCTGCGGTCTAGTGACAAAATGACACTTATTGAGTATGAGACAAGTAGTCGGGAAGAAAGTGGCTAAAGTCAAAATTACCGTCCACACGAAGTTTTTGTTGCATGTCATTATTGTATGACATATACTCATTGAGAATCCGAAGGGTGCCACCTTGACCACCTTGGCACCCATGAGGAAATTGAGAAATACAAAATGGCCGCCAATTACCAATATTTGGCCCTGATTTTCTACTTCAATGCGTCGCCCAAATTAAATAAACATGTCAAATCAGACTGACTCGCTTGTGTTGACATATTACAACATTTGAATAGCAGTTCAGATGCAAATAATTATTATTTATATTAAATAAAATCAAAATGGCCGCCAAACACTCACGCATCATGATAACGGCTCAGCAATATTTGAAATACTTGAACAACACAATGGAGCGCCAATCGGCTTATATATATTTAATAACATTATGTTGCACAATATTACATATTAAACGCATCAATGTATACATATATTCAAGATGGCGGGCAAAGTTACGAATTGCTGACATTGTGGCTATAATGTATAATACATATAACACTATATGTCTATTGTATTGATAATTTATAATTTTGGGCAATTAATGTGTTACAAACTACGGTAGAAAATGGATGTTGCATGTATGTGATCAATTATAGTATAACTACCATAAAAGTCAATTCATTTACTCATGCCATGTCGTCCATACGTACGGTATTCAATTAACATATCTCTACATTTTTAGTATTTAATAGTATAGTGGGACAAGTACCGTGGTCCCATACACTATAATAGCGGTATGACGTATGTTTATGTATGTATACTGTCTGACAATATTGCTAATCGCAACATTCATCTTTTCAAATAAGATGCTAACATATCATAAAGCGATAACAGTCTTTATTTTATTCAAATATGCGTAATATGTTCGTTTTCCGTGAATCTAAGCAGGGGTCCGTTGGACTAAACTTACTACGACTAAAATGTTCGTAAGTGTAAAATTATGATAGTCTGTAAATTTCACATTAACACTATGTTCTTGCAAACAATTATTGGATTTACATTTATTGAGCATAGGCTACATATGCAGCCTATGCTCAATAAATGTAAATCCATTAATTGAACTTTTCAGACTATCCTAAATTTGCACCTACGAACATTTTAGTCGTACGAAGGTTAGTGAAACGGGCCCTGCAGTCGTATAAGCTTACGATAGTGTTGTTTCATTTCATCCTCAATTGGGCACGTCATGTGCGTAGTCACCAGCAATTAAGTGTTGTTCATTTAGAAATCAATGTACTGTGTACGTCAATACATTACTTATTTGCACGTGTATGATATACAGGTAATTCTCGTTATCTCGAAGTTGACGGAGTAAGCAAACTATATCGACATATCCGAACTTCGAGAACTTTGAGTTGAATTAACTTTTTAAGAATACATGTACTTTATGCAAGGTATGCATGTTCTGTGCCGTTGACTGTGATACTGGTACACTCCGTGACACAACTGTACATGTGTAATAAAACCGCACTTGCAATGCATATTGTTCTAATATAGTTTGTATATGCATATATTTGATTGAACTAATAGCATGGCCTTGACAATGGTGGGTGCATATCTATGTACTTGCCGACTCAGTATGGAAAAAAATGTTCTTTATAAGAATTAAATAAGTGTATGATTGTGCCACTATTCCACCAGTTCTAAAAATTACGAGCGCCCGCTCGATATTCTCATTTAGTAATATTTATTTTACTGATAGTGTCTCGCGGTGGTATCAGGCTGTATTCATATGCAAATGAGGCATGCAATTTTTAATTATTTATACTAATTAAATGCGTCACCTGAAAAAATAATATTTTCGACAGATTATAAAGTATGATCATTGCACATCAAACATAAATACAGAGAATAAACAGTAGTGTCCGTTAACATTTTAAGGAAACATGGTTATCGTCTCTGATATCAATGTTGAAATTTTCGTCTGATATACCATGTATAATAATACCAAGCAATACGTGGGGTAATGGTGAATGAATGTTTATTTTACCGGAAAATGTCATATCTACAGAATATACTAAACTGTCTGTCTCCTTATATTATAACCTAGCATTTTGTGCCTACTTAGTGGGCATGTACCTTTAAGATATGATGCAGCCGATATTCATGGATATACAATGGAAATTAAACATTGTGTTATCATACTATTAATATATTGTAGAATAAGTTTGTTATTCAAAAACAGCACAGAAAATGTGACAGAAGACTGTGTATTTAAGTTGGATTATGACACAACATATACGTACTGTGTTAATTTGAAGTTTTATTGCACCTGTTTTATTGCCAATATTTCCACAGCGTATGACACAAACGCTTCCTAGCACGGGACTATATAACAGTCAATACCATACGTGGAAATGTGTTCAGAACAATTGTCAAACACAACACTAATGATTGCTTAAATAATAACACCACTGGCAAAACTCACGAAATATCTTCTACAGCCACTACACTGCACTGAACTTCAATGTGAGTTTAAATATAATATAAGACAAAGTCGATGCATCCGGGATAATCTATGATAATCGCCGAACATGACTACAATAACAATAGACCTGTCTGGCAAAATAGAGAGGGATATGCCATCTGCAATAAATACATACTTAACGTATTCGTTAGTCTGGTAGTTATCGCGTGTGTACCGTATGGGGCACTGACATTTTTTTATTTATCCCGTCAACACGGTAAAGTGAAAAAATATCTGGCGCGGCAAAGAAACGGTATGTGCTCGGCAGAGCCTCGCCCATCCCGTTTCCTGAGCCTTGCCATATATTTTTTTCCCATTCACGGCACTAACCTACTATTCTCTATATAACTTACTATCATGGAAATGAAACCGTTCTCAATACACTCATGCTATATATACAGCCGCGCTTTTCTGCTCCTTACCTATTTGTATATACTAATATCGTATACATATCGTAATCGTATAGTATTGGTATATCGACTAATAATACAGTATCTAAAGCAGAGTTCATCACATCCGGGGTCCCTCAGGGCTCTATATTAGGGCCACTTATGTTTTTACTGTTTATAAACGATTTACCTTTATACACAAACGTAGTTAACACTGACTTATATGCTGACGACACAACACTTTACGAAATTAGCAAATCAATACAAACGCTAAAATCAAATCTTGAAAATGCACTAGAAAAACTGTCAAAGTGGTGTACTAAAAATGGAATGGTTATAAATGCAACGAAAACAAAGGTAATGTTAGTAACTACGCACCAAAATCAAATACGTTTGGACATTAACTGTTTGAGATTAAAACTTAATGGTGAAATTTTAAATACTGTATCTAATCACAAAATCCTAGGTGTTCATATCGATAATAACCTAACCTGGTCAACTCATACCGACAAAATAGCGAAGAAAATTGCAACCAATTTATGGCTTCTTAGCACAATAAAACATTTTTTGTTGTTCGAACACCGCGTACAATTCTACAAAACATACATACAGCCACATATTGACTATTGTAGTATTATTTGGGGAGGTACATCTCAGACCAATCTGACCAGATTGTACAACCTGCAAAAACGAGCCTGCAAAATAATTCTAGATTATGAGTATACTGATATAGTTAAAAGCATGGAAGAACTAAAAATATTAAGTGTTTATGAACGTATATTCTTAAGAAAAGCCAAATTTATGTTTAATGTTAATAGAAATAAAACACCAAGTTACATTAATGAATTGTTTCACTTAAGACCACACAATGAAAATTTACCAACATTAAGATCCACAACCTCCAACAATTATATTACTCCAAGACCGCATAAAGAAATCTTCAAACAAAGCATATCATATTCTGGCTCTATTATTTGGAACTGTTTACCTGCCTATTTAAAAACAATAGATACTGCCACAAAATTGCACTGCCAATGCATTCAATGGATGAAAGCAAAATGATGTGGAGAATTATGTCATTGACACTAACGACTTTCCGTGTAATTTCGCATCTTATGTAGTAATATAATGAATGTGTGTGTATATATAGTGTATGTCTATGTGTGTTTACCATTGGAAGATTGATGGTACATTTTGTATGTGCACTATCATTGCTATGTCATTGTATGTGATTGTATGTGTGTTGTTGATGTATAGACATCAGCAGGGAAAACAGATGGACTATCACACTTTAATGCTTTGCATGCTGGAAAATAAATGACTATAAATAGTAAAAAATCAGCAGCCGACAATTTGTTAATCTTATTTGCTTATTGCTCTCTGAATACTGTGAAGATATGACATACAATTGCATTAGAATTGCGTTGTCACAACGCAATTCTAATGAAATTCCATGACATATTTGGCTGTTGTTTTCACCGCTAGCGTCCAAAAAGTTAAGAGCTTTCATCTCTCAATTGTATGCCAACCATTTATGTCTGCCCATACATTTGACAGCTGCAGGTTTTGTAGAAATGTTTGAGTCCAGTGTTTAGCCATGGGTTGGTTGTACAAATGTATGTTTGCTTGTTGTGTCATGTTTTAAACTTTTCCTTTAACTCTGTAAATTTTGTATATACATGTATGTAAGTCTGTGAGGGTCTCATGGAAGATTAGTTTATAACTAAATGTGTAATCCTCTTTAAATAAAGTCTATTAGTATTATTATTATTATTATTATTTAATGAGCATATCGTATGCTCATATAATATTGGTATGTTTGTACCGTATCATCGTATAGTAACAAACGTACTATACGAATATTATACAAACATACGATATCCGTTCGTATATACGATATATCCGTACGGATATGGTATGAATATACCATAATCTGCTATGTTTGCACGATACAAACGAACCAGAATTATACACATGTATACAAATCGTATAAACGATTTGAATGGTATATATATACGATACCGTACGTTTATATTACATGAATATCATAGAGAAAACATATATCATATAGAATATCATATAGAAATACGTATATTATTGGTATAGTACGTATAGTTAACCTGCAGAAAAGCGCTACTGTACATGAGCAACATAATAACACGCATGGCACGCATTCTGATGTTGGTGTACTCATGAAATAGCGATACTTCACGCTACTTCACGTATCTTGAATACTAATTTGAAATACCATTTTAAAAGTACAAGCATAGCATGTAGCACCGTGTCTGTCAGCGTAGATTTTGAACGCGATATTACATTTTAGAAGGCTGATTATTTAATACAGACTACTGAATTAACTGTTGCTCTACCGTATATGAATATGATACATGTATACGAGTATATGGCATATAATTTATTTATTATATACATGTTATGGGACATTTGTCTATGGTGTATGTGATTAAGATGGACACGCTCTACTTGAAATATTTGCTCGTATTTTATTAACGATATGAATCAAGGTGCATGATCACGTGGTTATAACAACAACAACAGTGGCTGAAAGTGTTGAAAGCTCGCCCACTCCGAAGTAAGTATTATTTGATATTTTCCTTTAATATGAAATGGATTTTGATGAAATATGGCCTAGCAAACGCGTCTTCATGAGCTGCATTTGGTCGTCCAGGGAGTTCGGCACAGACTTATGTCGTGTAGAGACGGAAATAGATTCTTCGCAAAAACGACAAAGTTTGGGAAAAAGTACAGAGACCACCAAATGCAGCTTAACAAGACGCGTTTGATGCTCATTATTTCATAAAAATCCGTTATGTAATAAGGACAATACCAAAGAATACGTACTTTGAATCGGATGGATTCTGGAAGTTTCAGTACTTGTTGTTGCTTTTGTTAGTACCAAGTGATCATACACCTTGTGAATGCAATGTACATATATAAATGGCAACTGCTTTTGGTAGACCTGATATACGAATATCATAGTTGTCTCATAAAGGAAAATCCGAAAAATGCATATACGAGCTTGGTCGCTATATTAAATGTGTGTGGACTGTATATGGATGAGATAATGTTAACAACATATATCAACATATATCAATTTAGTTCAAGCGTCCAATTTGAATACATGCATTTAAAATATTGCAGCCCATGACAAACATATATGTACTATTCTTAAAGTTTGGGCAACAGTTTTGCAATTACTATACTGATTAATATTGACCATATAATGTAAATAACATAGTATCTTATATTTACTTTGCCGAATTGTATGTTACAGTTGTGGAGCATGCATAATGTCGGATAGTGGATATATTATAGGAATGAATGGCCTTTTTGTGGAATTTATCGGGGTATAAACTTGGAAAAGTCGCGGGAATACTGGACGAAGGCCGGAAGGCCTTGTCTAGTATTCCCGCGACTTTTCCAAGTTTATCTCCTGATAAATTCCACAAAAAGGCCATTCATTCCTTATAATTCCAGCATTTTAAATAAATTCATCAAGAAAATCTGTTTTATTTTCCGTTTTCTTAAGAATTATTTTAACTGCGCCTCACGGTTACGGAAAATAGTTCAGCGTGGGAGTTTATTGGGATATAAATTTTGACAGAGACTTGCTATGGGCCAATCAAATGTTAGGGAATTGTGTAAATATTTTTATGCTGGAATTATCAGTCATTATATTGGTTAAATCTGTATATAGCGACACGGGTATCCGTTCGTCTGTCAATTTAAAATGTTGATCAATACACTGTATCCACCTCTTCAAATTATAATTTAGAATTCAACGCCTTTGCCCTTTAAGAAGTAAACCTATATTCCCTTTTCGTCTTAGAACTCGCAAATTATACCTTGTAAGAAGTAGCACTTTTAAAACGTAACATTTATAAAATTGAATATTGGTATGTTGTTTGTATGCGCCAATTGAATGTTAGCTTATGAAGTATCTCCACATCTCCACCTCTGCGAAGTATTTCTCTGCATGCTGTCTTGTAAGTCATAACACTTGAACATTGTAATAGGTATGCGTAAATACTCGTTGCTTAGTGTGTGGTTATCAGTAGCCGATTTCACCAACATTGCAAAGTATACTTATCAGGCAAAGTATACTTTGAGGGTAAATTTTCAATTTAACGATAAATTTATGAATTTTTATTATACTGAATTTATTACATTATCACAGCCATTTTGGCTGTGATAATGTAATAAATTCAGTATAATAATTATACATACTTTTAATCATCTAATATATGCAAAGTATACTTTCCTAACAAAGTATACTTTGAGGGAGAAATCTTCAATTTTAGGATAAATTTATTATTTTTTATTATACTGAATTTATTACTTTATCACAGCCAAAATGGCTGTGATAATGTAATAAATTCAGTATAATAATTATGCATACTTTTAATCATCTAATATATGCAGTTGTTAGTTCTATATGAAATAATGCATTTCGGGAAAAATAACGATTACTCCCTCAAAGTATACTTTGCTAGATAAGTATACTTTGCAATTTTGAAGGAATCAACTACTGATTATTTGATGATGTGCAAGTAAAGTTTAATGTTTGACTGGATTCTCTGTTCATATATTATCTACCCATGTACATAAAGCTGCCCTTTACGGACTTAAAATGCACTGTTCATATGTTATGCTAACTTTGTATAGCGATATCGCTTTATGGACTTTCTCTGGTTTTGTGTTAATTTAAAACTACCACATACACATATAGTTGTATTTAACTATGCTAATTGTCGAAAATCCTACCAACACAATATCGGTCATTTTACTTGACCATTTAATGGTAATTTAGTTCACGGCCCAATTTAACAAATGTGGCATGAATGGTTTCATATGCCTCCATGGCGGCCATCTTAGATTTCTGTTTCCTCATGGATGCCAAGGTGGCACCCGGCTCTTTCATGGTTAGTAGGGACTAAAGTTATCAAACCCATCAAAACATTTCGTGTGGACGGTAATTTTAGGTTAAGGCTGAAATCGCCGTTTGGCATCTGCACTAAAGGGTCGCCTGCACAGGCCCAGGACTGGGTTCAACTTGTTCTTTTTGAACGTAGATCCTGATTGAAAACACGTTTTTCTTTTGTATAGTATTTAAAAAAAATATCCTGATATGCCTCTTTAACCCTTAGACCGCTATCTTATTTTTTGTCGTCTGCTGTTTATTTTCTATTTTCCATTTTTATCATCAAAAACATGCTTTGACAGCAATTTAGAATAATTTACAACATGCTTTGACAGCACTTCAGAATAATTTCCATTGGAAATGATTCTGAAGTGCTGTCAAACCATGTTTTTATTGAGAAATAAGGCAATATATAAAAGCAAGAGCAGACGACAGTTGTTGTGAGTAGAGGTCTAAGGGTTGAAAGAAATACTTTCTCATGATGAACATTGATACGTGTTTGATATACTACACGTTCCAATTAATTTAACCGTATACACTTGCGTGGTGCAGGCTAGATCAAGCCCCATTTTATCACACCATCGCCCACACATTGTTATAATCGGTGGGTATAAATACTGTAGCTAACGATGTATATTAGTTTAAACAATATTTTATTGGCAAATGTACAATATACATGTTACATAACAAAATACAAGGATTTGAAAACAAGCTAGAAGCTTATATGAATTCATCTCCCTACAAGATATAAGACAGTGTAACATACAAATCATATGTAGTGCGCATTGCAATATACAAATTTGACTGATTATATTGTTTATAAACGTAGTGTTAGAGAAGGAACAAAGATAATATAATGAAATAAAAAAGAGATGAAAGGAGTGGTGATTTTGATGGTGAGAGCTGATCGGATAACCTCTGTTAACTGACTGTACCATGCGTCTTACTACTCGGGGCTGCCGGCGCGACTTATGATGAAGACGATGCGTAGTATTCCCCCCCCCCTCCCAGCAATACATTTTGGTCTGACATATAATGATGAATATAGTTAATACGATTAGAACCGCATAGTTGCTGTAATATATTTGTGAACTTGTAGGAACACGTGTTTGTTTTTCTCTAATGAAAGGTGCTCATTTCCGTTTAAAAGATTATCGGCAATTACTGGACAATCCAGCCCAGCTAAATATTGTTGACGCTGTAGTTCATAGTTTGTGCATGCTGTTAGGTAGTGGTCTACAGTCTCTTGTGATCCACAAGAACATAAAGGGGAATCTACTATTGATTTTCGGTATAGGTCGTAGTTGAGCGAGCTACAAGCTAGTCGTAGGCGAGCGTGCAATATTTGGTCTCTCCTGTTGCCTATGTTAAAAATGTTTAAACGATGTATATTGGATGCTACTGACTTTTTTGCATAACATGGAGGCTCGCAGTGGATTAACGCAGTGAAATAAAACTCATATTACTCTAGTGAAATACATATGCCTAAATTAGCTCGTTACAGGCATGTTTGGTGATCAGTACATCTTCAATGGTTGACGATGTACTTATGCAATAACTTGAATCTAACGTTTCTGATTACTTAATATGAGATTTATTAAACTCGTTGACTGATTTCATGAGAAACTCGGCATTGTCTCGTTTCTATTGGAATCAGTAAATTCGTTTAATAAATATCATAGTAAATTATCACTCATGTAAGATCCTCTATACATCAGGGGCCCGTTTTCACTAAACTTCGTACGACTAAAATGTTCGTAAGTGCAACTTTAGGATCGTCTGGAAATTTCAATCCATGGTTTTACATTTATTGAGCATAGGCTGCGTATGATGGATTTACATTTATTGAGCATAGGCTGCATATGCAGCCTATGCTCAATAAATGTAAATCCAATAATTGTTTACAAGAAAACAGTGTTAATGTGAAATGTACAGACTATGATAAGTTTGCACTTACGAACATTTCAGTCGTACGAAGTTTAGTGAAACGGCCCCCTGGTCAGTGTCGATGGATATCAAGCTTATCTGGGGTCCGTTTAACTAAACTTCGTACGACTAAAATGTTCGTAAGTGCAAACATATGATTGCATTTTAAAGCCATTTGTAGGTGATGACGGGATAAATAGAATATGCCAGATATTTTCCCATTCACGGCACTAACCTACTATTCTCTATATAACTTACTATCATGGAAATGAAACCGTTCTCAATACACTCATGATATATATACATGAGCAACGTAATAACACGCATGGCACGCATTCTGATGTTGGTGTACTCAAGAAATAGCGATACTTCACGCTACTTCACGTATCTTGAATATTAATAATATTTATCATATTGCCGCAGTACTCTTCTTAAAGTTTGGGCAACAATTTTGCAATTACTATAATGATTAATATTGACCTTATAATGTAAATAACATGGTATCTTATATTTAGTTTGCCGAATTGTATGTTACAGTTGTGGAGCATGCATATTGTCGGATAGTGGATATATCAGTCATTATATTGGTTAAATCGGTATATTGCGACACGGGAATCCGTTCGTCTGTCAGTTTAAAATTTTGATTAATACACTTTATCCACCTCTTCAAATCATAATTTAGAATTCAACGCCTTTGCCCTTTAAGAAGTAAACCTATATTCCCTTTTCGACGTAGAACTCGCAAATTCTTCCATGTAAGAAGTAGCACTTTTAAAACGTAACATTTATAAACTTGAATATTGGTATGTTGTTTGTATGCGCCAATTGATTTTCACATAGGGTAAACCTATGTATTGGTACTGCCTCCGACAGTTAGCCACGCCCCAGACCCCCGTCGATGCGATGGTCCGTAGTGATATCTTGGAGTAACCATAACAACAAAATGCATTGTGTTACTCAACGACGTTTAACTGTCATACGCAACGGCTAATTGAAAATAATATTATGAAAAACTACTTGCACTGCACAATATCAACAATGGATGTTCTACGTACACAAATACATCGGATTATTTTGTTGCGCGTGATTTGCCCCCATTTGCGGCACAAATCGTGCGGTCATCGCTAAATTTAGTAACAGGCAATAATTTTCGGCAGAGTTAACCTCCGAATACTCTCCGAAACACGCGACGAGTTTGACACACGAACGACATCAAGTTTGACCTTCCGACAGCCTCTTTTTAAACTCACCCGACACCTGTGCGAAACAAAACTCAAACGTGTGGGTCTAACTGATGTTTAATGCTCATTCTATCGATGAATTTACAGCGGATTTTAGTGACATTCCCGAATTCGGCCTGATTGACATTTGTCTATGGTGGCCAATACACGCCAACATGTGTGTCAATTCTACGTTCAGGGAAGGGGGTCAATAAGTCAGTATTTAAAGTGGTAAATTACAGTCAGGGAACAAATTAATGACAGTATAACACATCCAGCGTATAGTAATACCCATATTAATGCAAGTACTGAAAATACGACAACAAAAATTCTAACAAGTTTGGGCTTCCATACATTGAACACTTTGTCAGCGGTTTCCCCAATGACGTCATTTGTACGTTTTAATATACTCGATCCGGTGCTAACTATTTCATTCACAAAACAGAAGTAAACACGGCGATGTACCGACAATGCATTTTCAGGCGCGACACCGCTTCCGTGGCGGAATTCTTGTAACTATTGCTCTTCAATCAGTTTTCAATATATCAATAATGATCATAGATATCTGGAATCTGTATTTATACATGTACTTGAATTGATGATGTCTTGTATATGTGTTACCGTATATTTCTGATATTGCTATGCATAATCTGTAATGTTGTTGAATGTATTGGTACATACTGTAGCAGTGCATACTGTAGTTGTGCCATATCAATAGTTTACCCCTTAACCATTAAAACGCTGAAAAAGAAAATTGCCGCCTGCTCATTTTAAATATATTAATCTCTTTTAAAACCTGTTTTGGCAGCGCAGTAGAATCGTCTCAGTATGTTTTTGAGGAGAAAATATAAAAATATTTAAAACAACAGACGACAATTGCCGTTTCCAGCGCTTTAAAGGTACATGCCCACTCATTAAGCCCAAAATGTCATTTATAGGAATTAAATAAGTGTATAACTGTGTCACTATTCCACCAGTTCTAAACGTTACAAGTGCCCATTATACAGATATAATCATTTAGTAATATTTATTTTACTGATAGTGACGCGCGGTGGTATCAGGCTATTTTCATATGCAAATGAGGCATGATATTTTTTAATTATTTATACTAAAGAAATGCGTCACCTGAAAACATAATATTTTCGACATATTTTAAAGTATGATCATTGCACATCATAAAATAAATACAGAGATTAAATAGTAATGTCCGTTAACATTTTAAGCAAACACGGTTATCGCCCCTGATATCAGTGTGTAAATTTACGTCTGATATAAAATGTATAATAATGCCAATCAGTACGTGGGATAATGGCGCATGAATGTTTATTTTGCCAGTATGACAAAAAGCTGCCCCTGACGGACTTAAAATGCACTGTTCATAGGTTATGCTATCTGGGGACCGTTTCACTAAACTTCGTACGACTAAAATGTTCGTAAGTGCAAACTTATGATAGTCTGTAAAATTTACATTAACACTGTTTTCTTGTGAACAAGTACATGTATTGGGTTTACATTTATTCAGCATATGTAGCCTATCCTCAATCAATGTAAATCCATCAATTGAAATTTATGGACTATCCTAAATATGCAATTACGAACATTTTAGTTGTACGAAGTTTAGTGAAACGGTCCCTAGGCGAGACTGGGAAACGTTTAGAAATCCGATGATCAAGTTCACATCAAAAGACACTGCTAGCCTACTGTCTGTTTCACGAAAGCTGCCCAAATTATATGGCCATCTAAACAATGCAAAAACAATATTTTTTTTCCAGAATATTAAATTTTATAAAAATTTAAGAAAGCACCTTCTTTTTATTTCGTGAAAATTGGTCAAATATTGATTTTCATGATTACGAAAAATAGATTTGTCTATGGGAATTTAACATGGGGGAAAAGGAGATGGAGGAGCTGTGGGAAGAGTCAGAAAACGAAAAAAAATTGGAAATTGCTTCCGAAACCTGGGTAGATAGCTTGGATATGATCCAATTAAGAAAACAAGTTAAATTTTGAAAATCTGTCCAGTATTTCTGAAATTCAAAAAAAAAATCATGTTATTTAACAAGAGGAAACTTTTTCGCAATAAAATAAATATTTTACCAAATTTCACGAAATAAAAACAAGGCTCATTCTTAAATTTTCCTTTAATTTAATATTATCGAAAAAAATATTGTTTTTTAATTGTTTATATAGCCGTAAAATTTGGGCAGCTTTCGTGAAACAGACTATTTTAGAGTATTTTATTTATCAGGTAACGCAAGTGAATTTTTTGTTGAAAGGAACGCGGATTGATTTATTTACCTAACGAATAATTGAGACAAGCCATGTGATTTTTCACATTAGCTATATGAAAATTCCGCCAACTTCCAAAGTCATCTTGAGAAAATATCACAGTTTTTGTAAATATGTATGATGAAAAATGCAAACTCACATAGCTTGTTTCATATTCATTGTAATTCTCTTATTTCAGAAAGAGTTCGGTAATTGCATCATGAGTTCCAGAATACTCGTCTCAACCGTATAGCTGTACGTTCTACTGATGTTCTCGTTGATAAACACCGGCGACTCACTTCGCATAAATCGCGACTATCTGGCGCGAATGGTGGACGAGCTGTCTACGTTGTGTCCTTACACGAATAGCTGTAAACCCAAGTCGCCAAACACAACTGAAGAGTATAGTTATATACCTTTAGATGCACGAATATGTGACACATTCTGGACGAGTTCGTGCTGCACGTGGTGTTACTGTGACGACGGATGTCTGGCCGAGCACCGGTGTTGTCCGGAGGTCATGCTACAACGCTACTCGGACGGCGAGTTCGTCACCGAGATGACCTATCAATGCCGGATGCACCATTTTAAACTTTCTACGGATAGCAAATACACGTTTGTAAGGGATGGATCGTTTATGACAGACACATGTATGCAACCCCCAGAAGCAATTGGATATAACGAGTCAGTGGCGATGAAATGTCGGGAACCAGACATAAGGAACGACGAAATGCTCCCAGTGACGTCAATGGCGACTGGACAATTTTACATAAACAACTACTGCGCCATTTGCAGTGGAGACGACACTGCCTCGCCATGGCTTCCGTATATAGGGCTGACAGACGGAAGACGTCCGTTAGATATAATGACAAATTATGTCGATAAAGGTTGGGACGAACTGTATAATTTGTCGTACACGCCCAACTCGAACCTCAATATGTATTTCAAACGACTTGTTCCTGAATACGCTCGGAAGTTATGTGTTGCCCCGGTGATATATGATTGCAATGCTACAGGACTTTGGGAAACGTACGATCCGTTTTATGAATTCGCTTGTATGGTATACAGGTCTGTAGAACCGGCTATTGTTCATCAACACATAGTGTTCACGCGTGTATGGTATACAGGTCTGTAAAACGGGCTATAGTTTTACATAGTGTTCACGCGTGAAAAGAAGCCGGCAATGCAGGCTCAGATAACATCGTCATTTCTGGACGTTTTATTACCAGTACCATTGGTCTCCGAAGAACTTAGAAAATAATTCATATACTTCTTAAGCTGGTGAACACTAGGGGTTGATATCGACGCTTAGTGTCCACGTGTGAAAAGAAGCCGGCAATGGCAATGGCGGCTTCTTTTCACACGTGGACACAAAGCGTTGGTGAACAATAGGCGGTTCTACACAGGTCCACATACTTCCACCCGGACGAGAGTGGCAACGTGACTGCTGTCTTCGCTAACATGTTCTGTGCCGTTTGTAACGGGATGACTTCTAACGTTTCCGAATGTGGGTTACCGGTTACGCATCCCTACATAATGCCCGTGTATATGTCACTGTTGAATTACCAGCAAACTGACCGTTCTGACGTCACCCAGGGCTCACACGGAGATGGAGATGGGATTTGCCCAGACACGGACTTCCTAGATCCGCTGCAAGTATGTGGCCAGTGTAGCGCCTGATCTGGTAGTTTAACCATGTAGTCTGATAATGACCTATTATATATAATTTCTTGTCATAAGCATGATAGGTGTTTCATTAGTGGAACGGCGAGCAGGTTATATCATCATCTGACTGTGCGGATGTACAGGCTGATCTGGATATACAATGGTTGCAAAACCCATAATCCCCATTTATCCCGTCAACACAGTGCGTATGTGCCGTGAAACACGGTGCCGTGAAACATTTTTGATATCATGTCAATATCACCTAATCACTGCGTATGAATTTGTGCGGTGACTGTGGTTATTTGAGGTTAGTTGACGGGATAAATAGAATAGTAGGTTAGTGCCATGAATGGGAAAAATATCTGGCGCGGCTCGGAAACGGGATGTGCTCGACAGAGCCTCGCCCATCCGGTTTCATAAGCCTTGCCAGATATTTAAATATAAAAATAGAGACTATTTTTACGCATATATGGTAATGTGATTGTTTATGTATGAAAAATAGAAAACAATATTATCAAAACAATCATAAAATATACAGGCAACCCGTATTTTCGGGATACTTTTGAGATTATTATTTTCTTTTTAATGGTATGTGGGACCATATCTAAGGTATGTTTGCTCTGATAGTCCATGTTTTGTATTCCAATAGTAATTCAAGTGGGAGGGTGGGGTAACTTTTTGGATGCACACTTTTTGGTATCGTGGTCCGAGCCTTGACTCGTGTGATGGACCTGTACATGCACAGCAATCAATAAAATATAAAATGAATGCAGCGAATGTCGTAAAAACACGATCGCCAATAGCACCCACCCCCAACAAACAAAGATCTCAGGGGGCCGTTTCACTAAACTTCGTACGATTAAAATGTTCGGAAGTGCAAATTTAAGATCGTCTTGAAATTTCAATTGATGTATTTAAATTTATTGAGCATAGGCTCAATAAATGTAAATCCAATAATATTTTACAAGAAAACACTGTTAATGTGAAATTCAAAGACTATCATAAGTTTGCACTGACGAACATTTTAGTCGTACGACGTTTAGTGAAGCGGCCCCCATATTATGAAACGAAATGAATATACGACGTAAAAACGATTCACGCAAACATGATGTCCATATGATATTACAAGGCACCGATCAATATATAAATGGGGGAAATGAAGAGCCCATGTACTATAAAAATGAAAATAAATATCATTATAGCATTAATAGATCCTGGGAGCCGTTTCACTAAACGTCGTACATGTACAACTAAAATGCAGACTAAATCCATCAATTGAAATTTCTAGACGATCTTAAATTTGCACTTACGAACATGTTAATCGTACGAAGTTTAGTGAAACGGCCCTCTGATATGTGCCCAATGAAAAGTACATAACGTTACACCATTCACATACTAGATATCGACCTCATTGTCCAGCCATAGACGACGACGTATGAATAATCATTTCAGAATATCTGCCGACCGTGGAACTGTCCTAAGGGTAGTCACTACAACGGCGACAAGTGTATAGCCACGCTATCCAGCTTCATGGGAGCGCCTCTTCTGTTCCTCACCAAAGTCGGGCCGATTGATGTCAGCATTCATCTGTCAGAAACGGAGGCAATGCAACTAGCACAGACGTTAATATCCAGCATATTCAGCAAAGATGAATCATGGCCAGGCAATGGATTATACATTAGTACGTACCAGATACATGCGTATACATCGGAAATGGCCAACGTAACGCAGAAGTACCTCGTAATTCTTCTCAAATCATCTACTGTTATTAACGTGACAAATTCGCGAGCGAACATTGAAGTATTTCTTGATGCAATGTCAACCCAGCAAAATGCATCTACCTTCTTTAATGGTACCATGTCCATGCTTACAGCAACGTTTGCTAACAATATCGTGATACACGAATCATCTTATATTCCTAATAATGCAATCAAGCTTCTGGATATTGATAACGGATCCATGGCGGACATTTTATACGACAGATACAGTCCAGTCAATGTTGTGGGAATGTGGCGGGTCAGGAACCTGGACGTATGCACGTCGTTCGTTCTGCACGATGACGAATACACGCAGAACGAGCACTACATTGCGCTGTCAGATGTGGATGTTTCGTTCTACAGCACCCAGTATAATGCCACAGGTCTCGCTACTGGTGTCAGACTTTGTGTTGACGACTACATAGACGCTGTAAGGAAACACAGTGCAAATAGCGGACACGGCTTGTCATGTAACGTCAGACACATGTTTGTACTAATTATTGTACACTGTGTGTCTAACGTAGCACATGTGTAGAGCGTGATTTCTGCGCATGTTGTAACTCAGAAGGCTAACGTTTATATCCGGTAAGCGTCAAAACCAACGGAAGTGGTCAGTAGACGTAGGGACCAGTAGCCTATTTCACAAACATTGCAAAGTATACTTTCCAAGCAAAGTATACTTTGAGGGAGAAATCTTCAATTTTAGGATAAATTTATTATTTTTTATTATACTGAATTATTACTTTATCACAGCCAAAATGGCTGTGATACTGTAATACATTCAGTATCATAATTCTGCATAGTTTTAATCATCAAATATATGCAATCGTTAGTTCTATATGAAATAATGCATTTCGGAAAAATCAATGATTACTCCCTCAAAGAATACTTTGCTAGATAAGTATACTTTGCAATTTTGATGAAATCGGCTACTTGGGCCCGTTTCACTAAACTTCGTACGACTAAAATGTTCGTAAGTGCAAATTTAGGATCGTCTGGAAATTTCAATTCATGAATTTACATTTATTGAGCATATGCAGTCTATGCTCAATAAATGAAAATCCAATACCTGTTTACAAGAAAACACTGGTCAGAATGGCTTGAGTGTAACTTGTGAAACCCAGGGTGTCCGGTTTAGAGAGGCTCCACTGTGAAACATGCATATAAATACTGCGGTGCTTCGCGATCATGAATAGACATATCATCGACGATAAATGGAAACTGAATATATCAAAGTTAAGCACTTGTCCCTGTGTTCGGTTTAGAAAGGTTTGACTGTATACTGTCATAGCCACCCTTTGAGTGTCCTAAGCTACGGTAATCGACACAGACCAGGGGCCCGTTTCACTACACTTCTTACGACTAAAATGTTCGTAAGTGCAAACTTATGATAGTCTGTAAATGTTACATTAACAACGTTTTCATGTAAACAATTAATCGATTTACATTTATTGAGCATAGGCTGCATATGCAGCCTATGCTCAATAAATGTAAATCCATCAATTGAAATTTCCAGACGATCCTAAATTTGCATTTACGAACATTTTAGTCTTACGAAGTTTAGTGAAACGGGTCCCAGTTCCATTAGCTGTGTAGTCGTGATGTTAACCAATTATGATGAAAGTTTGTCCTTTGTTTTCCGAAGAATGCAATTCTCGCATGTAGATACCTTCCGAGCAACATCCTTATCTACACCAATCCAATAGAAACGAGATTTCACGAGATATATGGTCCTATCCCGCAGGTTGAAGTAACGTACCAAGGTCTATACATACATTACATAATTATACCTAAAAGTATCAATAAGTGGGAAAAGAATAGTTGATAAAAAGAAGAAGTTTACTACTGTTAGAACACAATACCAAGGTTCCTACTATGTTTTGTATGGGCCGTACTCGGACGGCCTCGAGACAATGCACTCTCAGGAAACAATGAATCGATTTATATCATGTTCGCATATTCCGGAAGTTAGGCTAATGTTAGCCCTCCGCAATGATGTATTCTCCGATGCGCTATGCCAACCCGTTTTCGATTATTTTGGATTATTTTGTTCCAACAACGTTCCGCATTTGTCTCTAGTAAGAAGACATCGGGCACATTTATTTCTTTGATTTTCCCGGTGACGCGTCGGCTGGTATCGTTACATAGCTTCGCATACAAGGTAAACAGGTGACTGGCTGATAACCAGTCAGTGTGACATGACGCTTACGCGTGACACTCCACGAATCTCAACCAATCATAAGCTTAGCGATGACGTCATCGGGAAAACCCATCAACAATTAGACAATATGGCTTCCCGAGAAATGATAGAAATGTTGGTGCGATTGAATTGTTTGTCGTGACGCATTGGCCTGGTATAAATGTAGGTTTGATCAAATGTTCGATTGGAAACAATGTTGTTTCGATGAAAACTGGCCCGGACGACGTACAAGTGTAGTTTGAAGCAGATGTTTGCTTTTTGTCATATAGTAGTATAGGCCCGAAAATGTTACCGAAGTATTACGAGGTAAGATAAATGCGGTAAGATAAAGACGTGTTGACATAGCGCATCGGGGAATATATCGTTACGGAGAGCTAACATATGCCTAACTTCTGTAATTGGCGGAAGTGATATAGATTGGTTGACTATTTCGTGCAAGTCTGTTGTCTCCAGGCCGTCCGAGTACGGACCATTAAAAACATAGGCACCTTGTATTGTGTTCTAACAGGGAGTAAGCTTTTTTCAACTGCTTTTTTACCACGTATTGATACTTTTAGGTATATTTAATGTATTTATAGACCTTGGTACGTTACTTCAACCTGTGTCCTATCCCTGCCCTGATTGCTTATGTCGTCATGCAATCCTACCAATGCGACGTCACGATAGATGGATGGTAGCACCAACTGCTCAACCTGCTCAGAGTACAAGCTACTTTTGCGATACAAAACACCATCCTTGATCATCAGATGGTCCCTGGAGTTCGGCACAGACTTATGTCGTTTTTGCGAAGAATCGATTTCCGTGTCGGTAGACACGCAAATCGATTCTTCGCAAAAACGACAGAAGTTTGGGCGAAAGTTACAGAGACCACCAAATGCAGCTTGACAAGACGCGTTTGATGCACCATATTTCATCAAAATCCGTTACGTAATAAGGACAATATAAAAGAATACGTATTTTGAATCAAATGGATTCTGGAATTTTCAGTACTTGTTGTTGTTGTTAGTACCACGTGATCATACACCTTGATAACACGTTTACAGATGTTATTATAAACTAGGTTATGCCATGTTTCTTTTGAAATCTCTTAAAGAGTTCAATACATATTATATTAAATCAGCACAATTATGACATTATACGTGTTGCATGCGTAAAACGTCACTGAAGCTGTATCGGTCACATACAACTGTACTGCCATCCCAAGTCAAACTGCAGTATCTGTTAAACTGCAGTATCTGCACTATGATGCTATGCTGACCCTGTGCAATCATCCCAAGTCAAACTGCATTATCTGTTAAACTGCAGTATCTGCACTATGATGCTATGCTGACCCTGTGCAATCATCCCCACCTGGGGATGCACTATGATGCTATGCTGACCCTGTGCAATCATCCCCACCTGTGGATGATTGCACAGGGTCAGCATAGCATCATAGTGCAGATACTGCAGTTTAACAGATACTGCAGTTTGACTTGGGAGGGCAGTGTAGTGGTCTCACTTGCATGTCTATCATGTTCTATAACACACTGTGTTTTCACATCGCATTCAGTCTACTTCTTGATCTGCTGGCGCGCTCTTGCAGCCTGATAATGATCTTGCTGAATGGTAAACAGTATAGATCCTGATCAAACTGCAGATGGACTGGCCGATCTGGGTCATATTCACATATGTGTAATCCATATTCATTAATCCTTTCAACACTATCAACCTCTATTCTGATGTGTGTGAGGACAAACAATGTACAATGTATATTCTGATGAGCCGTCTATTCAGGATATGCACTATGTGTGAATATTTCCAGGTCTTGTGTAATGTTATATGATGGAATGGCATACATGTATATTAATGAATACTTGGGTAGCTAATATGTAAAGGATAACATTTCACAGAAGATCTTATCAATAATCAGAAAATTCTATAAATAATGCTAAATTCCACGCACATTGATGCAAACTGAGAGGTGTTGCAATTTTCACCAACTTGTGAGTCATACTAGTCTATGTTCACATTCTTATATGCATTGGTAGGGGCGGATCCAGCATTTGTGGTGTCTAGTTGCGAATGTAACTCTTGCAATCTACTCCCGTACCGTACGTAACTAGCTACGGACGGTATGGGAGTAATTGCAAGAGTTACCGTTCGCAACTAGGGGGTTGTCCTATTTTCGAGCTCTTAGAAATGCACTTTCCTGTGTTTTACGGTATTTAAATTCAGACTCCAACTGGTGGTAAACTGTGATCTATGTAAACTCCGTGTGTGTATGTGGGGGGGGGGGGTGGGCGTTGCCACCCCGGAACCACCGCCCCTATCTAAATCCGCCCATGATTGGGATAACACACATGCATGTCCACATTTCATGACCATTTCCATGACAATTTGTTTCCAGACCTGCAAACCCAGTCAAGAGGTTATACAACTTGACTGTTTGACGTAACGGCAAACAGTGCAGATCTGGTAGCCGTTTCACTAAACACTAACATGTTCGTAAGTGCAGATTTATGATCCTCTTGAAATTTCACGTGATGGATTTACATTTATTGAGCATAGGCTGCATATGCAGCCTATGCTCAATAAATGTAAATCAAATAATAATAATTTACAAGAAAATATTTGTTAATGTGAAATTTACACGTTTGCACTTACGAAGATTTTATTTGTACGAAGTTTAGTGAAACGGCCCCCTGGGCTGACACTAGCCACTAATGACATAGCCACAATTCTCCAGCAGTCACATATGTATTGCATGGTCGAATCCACAGTCTGATGCATTCATTGGACTAACACAAATACATATGAGCCGCGCCATGCGAAAACCGGGCTTAATGACAACATTTTCAGTTCTTACTTTTTCGCGTATTCTGAATTGTACATCTTTTAAAAGCCATATGTCGCCAAAATTATCAATGTATCCCAATTATTTTTCATTTTAGAAGTATTTTTATGACGCGTGGTAAAAACTTATATGACGTTTTAGATCAATGACGTTGAAATTACGACGTTTTTATCAGCGGCGTATACAAGGGGTGTTGATAAAATACCAGGACAAGTCCTATTGATTTGTCATCTTTTATCGCATGTCAACACCAAATTTGGATATCTCGTAGCCTTTCAAAGTGTTTCCCATTAGGCCAAGACAAAGTATGAAAATAATGTTTATTGCAGTTTATTGTTTATTGCAGTTGCTATTAATGTAACGTCATGTTTTGGATTGCGGACCAAGTAACGTAATTCCGTATGAATAAGGAATTGCTGCAAATGGAGTATTTGTTTGTAGACAGTGCACGTGTACATCTGCAGTAGGCGGCTTATAACATTAACTTTGTGACAAAACAAGACGTCGGGCAGATTTGGTAGCGTGATACCTTATAATTGTTGTCAGGTGTCTTTCTTGAGGATCGCATTACCATCGTCTGGTTCAGACATACATTATTATGCAGTCCTACAAATCGTGCGAAAAGCAAGTTTATGACCATCAAATTTCCAATTAATTTCAAGACTTTTCGAAAACTCCACCGACATCACTGTGTGTTTTGTGCATTATGTATTGCTTATACACACACAATAAAGGAGCTGCATTGAAATCACTGATTCTAAATCTATTAGAGTGATTGTGATGCATTTGTTTTGCCAAATTCAATACAAACCCTGGATATATATGTCATTATATTGTAAGTATCAGGGATTGCGGCCATGTGCCCTTTGTCACTTGTTACCAGGCGCGGATCAAGGATTTCTGGTTAGGGGGGGGGGGCGTAACTATTTTGCAATAATTGACTATATTATCGGAGCTCGGGATAGAGCTAGGGGGGTCCGGGGGCATTTCCCCCGGATTTATTTTAAAATCTACATCACATTTCCTGCGTTCTGGCGCATTTTGGAGCAAAGAAAGTGCCTTGTAACTTGTAAAAAATCTTTACTCGGCGAATTTTAGGGGGGGGGGGGCGTGCCGGGTCCGCCCCCCCCCCCTGAATCCGCCCATGGTTAGCCCACCCATCTTTAAACACTGCAAACTGTAATGTACTATAACATGAGAACATGTTGAATATTTAACCAAGATTACCGACACATGTTGATTAGTTGCAGAGGTTACTTGGAGGTTGAGATTCCCATTATTGTTCTCTGTTTGACATGTGTTCATTTCTGCCACAATGTGGAAATGACATAGTCTGCACCGCATAATCCGATATTCAGTCTGTAAAAAATACTTTAATTGTTGTTACATGTTAGTTAAAACTTTATTAAACTTGTTGAATTGACATTCGCTCTCGTATTCTATTCTCAGCCAATATTTAGTTGATAGTTAAACCTTGTTGGTGCGGAGCTACCAAACCCGATATCTGGATAATCATCCTGACAAAAACCAGACTGCAGGTCCCTTACAATATAGTAGACTGTCTACCTCCGTTTATGATAAAATGAGTGGTATTAAATGAGTGGTATTAAATGAGTTGGTATTAAATGAGTGGTATTAAATGAGTGGTATTAAATGGCATATCATTCGCTAAGTACTGGATTGAATTGTTCAAAAGTGTCTCAATTTACCAAGATAATAGATGGTAATATCGTTGGCATACACTAGGTTGTTCATATTTAAGATTATTTAGGATTCAAGGTGCAGTGTAAGCGAGGACTTCGCTGATATGTAGCCAGTTAAATTATGCGTTCACCATTTTGAATTCATAAGGATAACCGACGAAAAAGAGTGACAATGTCAAAGAACGACAGCTAGGCGACAATGCACAGCGCCTGAAGCATTTCTAAGTCATTGATGCTGCGAGGAACTCGTGCAAGTATCATTGCTATAATATTTTGTCAAGACACCATGGCCATAATGTGAAACATGTATTCACGTTCAGTGACGTCACAAGTACGTGCCGTCAAGTCATGACGTCATAATATGTGTACTAAGGTACAAGGCATCGCGTCTCATATAAGTGAAAGTTTCAGTAAGTTATAATTTTCCGTTTTCTGTTCACACTTAATGTTAATTGACACCAGTAAACGTAAATGGGAGGGCAAAATGTGAACTTTTACAGCGACGCTGCAAACGTCGTTTTTCCGACGTCGTTTACCGCTTTTCATGACGTTGTCATTAAGCCCGGTTTTCGCAATGCGCGGCCCATATATATTCAAATTTCATGACCACTTGTTTTGTAGACAGTTACCAGCTCTCCCAGTCTGAATTTCGGGCAGCTCATTTACAGTTTGAGCTACATTGTACATGATGGACACATTGTACACGTGTAGCAGGAATAGAAAATATGCACCCAACCCGGGACTCGAACCCGGCATTTCCCGCTTACAAGGCGGTCGCTCTACCGACTGAGCCAACCGCGGGCACAGGTACATATCTTCTCTCCTGAGTTACTAGATCCGTACCGTGACACATGAATGCGGGTATCTGGTGGTAAGTAAAGTTAAACGGTGGTGTTTACCGTTATACTTTTGCCAGAAATCTCATTAATACCGGTAATAAAGAAATTCTGTAAATAATGTTCAATTCATTTGTAGATTATGAGTTCCATCTTTTAAATGAATGCTTAAGTGTTGGTAATAGTTGATGTTATCAAGCACTAATGCATTGGACAAACCTAAGAGTATGTTTGTATTTCCTGACCAAAGGTTTCCAGACAATGACAGCAAACAGGGGCGGATCTAGCATTTGGGAAACGGGGGGGGGGGGGGGGTTGTCTAGTTGCGAATGTAACTCTTGCACTCTACTCCCGTACCGTACGTAACTAGCTATGGACGGTACGGGAGTAATTGCAAGAGTTACCGTTCGCAACTAAGGGGTTGTCCTATTTATGAGCTCTTCGAAATGCACTGTCCTGTGTTTTACGGAATTTAAATTCAGACTCCAACTGGTGGTAAACTGTGACCTATGTAAACTCCGTAGCTGAACTGGGGGGGGGGGGAGGCAGCCCGGAAACCCCCTCTAGATCCGCCCCTGGCAAAAATAGTTCCTGAATTTTGGGCTGCTACTTCCCAGTTGGAGCTACATGATGGAATGCCGTACACGTAGATATCATGGGGTGCATAGTATGTAAAAGATAAACAGTTATCATTCTTTTGCATACATCTCTATCGAAAATTAAGAAATTCTGTAAATAATGCGAACTTTCATGTTCATTACGTGTTTCAACGTTAAATGAATGTATAATTTTAGTACAAACCACTATATTTTATAATGTTCAGCGATGTGTGTGTAATTGTCATCAACCCTTAGACCGTTAAAATAATTTTTTGTCGTCTGCTGTTTATTTTCTATTTGCCATTTTTATCATCAAAAACATGTTTTACAGCACTTTAGAATAATATGCAACATGGTTTGAAAGCACTTTAGAATCATTTCCATTGGACTGACACAAATGTATGTTCCCGTGATCATGACCATGCGGTTCCAGACAATTACCAGCACGACCAGTTTGAATGTCTGGCAGCTCATTCCCAGGTGGCGCTACACGACCGAATGTCATACAGGTACAGGTATGATTGGGTAGATAATATGAAAGTGGTAAACCTTGCAATTTCCATAGTTTTGCAGAAAATCTATTCGATAGCAAATAAATTCTGTAAATAATGCTTTATCCCGTCAACATAGTGCGTATGTGCCGTGAAACACGGTGCCGTGAAACATGTTTGGTATCCGGTCAATGCGACCTAATCACTGCGTATGCATAGGTGCGGTGGCTGGGGTTATTTTGTTTTGCATTTTAAAGGCATTTGTAGGTGTTGACCGGATAAATAGAATAGTAGGTTAGTGCCGTGAGTGGAAAAACAATATCTGGTGCGGCACGGAAACGAGATGTGCTCGGCAGAGCCTCGCCCACCCCGTTTCATATGTCTTGCCAGATATGTTTTCCCATTCACGACACTAACCTACTATTCTCTATATTCCATGTATATTTGAGTTTAAGTTTTACTTCAATGTTTTGACCAGGCTTCACAAAGTTACGTCTGAAATCGGTGAACAAGTTTAATACATATTTAAATCATCATAAATGTAATATGTTATTTATTGCATAAGTACAGCATCATACAATGAACATGTACTGATCACCTACTGTGATTTCCGTAGCTTTCTCATTTGCATTTAAAAGCTGAGAGGTAATACAATTCTCATTGCTGTGTGTGCCATATTCATTATTATGTCAACTATTCGACCTATCAGATCGCATTCTGATGCACTGGACTGGACGATCAGAAACATGTTCACATATCATTATCACGTGTTTCCAGACAATTGCTGGTCCGGCAGATAATTTCCAGGTGGAACTACCAGATGGAATGTTGTAAATGTACAGGAATACATTTAGATGTAGCATATATAAAGATACACTTTGTAAGTACTATACTTTTTCAGAAAATTATGTCGATAATGAAACAATTCTGTAAATAATGCTAATTATATTTTTTGTCTTGTTGCATTCTATTGGACTAATATATGTTTGAATTTCATGAGGATTCGTTTCCAGACAATTACCAGAATGACCAGTCTGAATGTCACATGACCTGGGCCGGTAATATTTAAATCAAGTGTAATAGTACAGTAAAGCTCATCGATAATAAAGACTTTCTGTAATTAATGATAAATTCAATGTATTGTATGAGTCAATTTAAACAGGGGCGGATCCAGCATTTGGGGAACGTGGGGTTTGTCTAGTTGCGAAGGTAACTCTTGCAATCTACTCCCGTACCGTCCGTAGCTAGCTACGGACGGTACGGGAGTAATTGCAAGAGTTACCGTTCGCAACTAGGAGGTTGTCCTATTGTTGAGCACTTTCCTGTGTTTTACAGCATTTAAATGCAGACTCCCAACTGTTGGTAAACTGTGATATATGCAAACTACGTGGCTGAACGGGGGGTTGCAACCCCGGACCACCACCCCCACCCCCCTCTAGATCCGCCCCTGTTCCATGATCGGCTACAATTCGACATGCTGTTGTTGATGTTCCAATCTCCAATAGGATATGATTCTCATGCATTATCTAACATGGTAGTGTAGAGGAATATAGGAATTAAGAAAGAAGCAACTTACATGATTTCAGCAGTCAGATGTACCCAGTGTTAATGGGGACAGAGATAGCAACCATGACGTAGGTCAGTATATATATAGAGAGGATCATACACACGTTATAATTTAATACATTTATTAAACAAGGTTGCTGATTTCATAAGAACCTGTGCTCAATTTTCTTATGAAAAAGTCAATGAGTTTAATAAGACGTTTAAATCAACATAAATGTAGGATTATATTTATTACTCAAGTACAGCATAATGCATTGAAGCTGTACCGATCACCTAATGTGTTTTCTCTTGTGGTCTCATTTTCATTTGACATGATTTGCATGCAGTGTCAAAACATGTTATTGTAGATGAATAGAGGAAATGAGAAAAAATCGGCAGCGTACAGAACTTCAGCAGACAGATGTACACGTGTTAGTGGGGACAGTGATAGTTACCTAGCAACCATGTATATGAAAGAGGGTCTTAGATGAGTGATAATTTAATATATTATATTAAACAAGTTTACTGAATTCATAAGAATGTGTGGCCAAGTTTCTTATGAAATGAGTCAATGAGTTTAATAAATATTATTTCAAATCAACATAAATGTAACATTTATTTATTGCATAAGTGCAGCATCATGCATTGAAGCTGTACTAATCACCCATGTTGTGTTCTGTTGTAGTCTCATTTGCTTATTCATTACAAGAGTGTATCATGATTGTAATACACGGTGCTATTACAGGAAAATCACATTTTATGCAATGGTATGTTAACAGGCAGGGCCCGGTTGCTCAAAGCTTCTGTTAGCTTAACAGATTGCTAAGGATTTAACAGTCTGTTAAGCTAACAGAGGTTTTTAGCAACCAGGCACTGATGTTTGTTCTACGACTACATATACATGTTAATGTTATGTTGTGTTTGTTATTCCATGCACATTCTTACAGTGAAACCTTTCTACAACAGCCACTCATGGGAAGACGCAAAATTGGCTGTTATAGAGAGGTGTCTGTTGTAGGGAGGTTAATGCTGAATTATATTGGTATCATCTGGGTTTTGCAATCATATTACCATCACTGCTACGCGTTATTCACATGTGTTAAGCATACAAATATACACATAGACGTTATTCCTTCCGCTGCGGTTCCATTCTGCCTCGAGCCTTTCCGGAACCAATCTCGTCGCTGTACACACTGACACAGTGATCTGGGATGGTTCGTTATTTTATTTTTAATAATTTAAAGCTGAACACCCCCTATTATATAGAAAACATAATAATGAATTAATATAATAATTTATTAATTAATATAATAACACAAAAAAACAACAACAACTATTTCCACCAACAAAGTTAGGTTTATGTACGAGAAATAAACACATATATACATTGCTGGGATGCCAGCAGTAGTCTCAGCGCTGAGACCGGTTTCGCCACATGTATTTCACTCTGGCTGCTCTACGCATTCTAGTGGATGGAGGAGGGGTCCGCGATGGTGGAGGAGATGTGAGCGTAACACACCTCGCTAAGCCTAAAAAAAGAGAAGAGAAGAGATTTAAAGCGAAGGCTTAGTGAGGTGGGTCCAGAAGGGTTTGCTGGCGCGAGTTCGAGCCTCGGCTGGACCTAAAACTTATTTTTTTTTACTAAGCGCGTTATTACTGCTTATTTACTGCGTATTACTGATTATTTAAATTGATTAATTTAAATTGTTTACTGCACCAATATTATTGGATTAATAAAATTATAAAATATCACAATTCCCTCCAATTGTCAAACCCCAATTCATCAACATCCCAATCGCGATTGGGTGATATTGTGTTCAACGGAGTTGAGGGAGGTGGTGTTGTAACATTTTCCCCCCCCACTTTATCTCCCAGTTTTAACCTAATTTTATCCCAATCAGTATTCTCAAACTTGGGTAGGGTGGCGCGCGCCTTATTCTCGATAAGCTTGTATATGCCGCTTGAAGGGGATCTGGAGGGGGGGGGGGGGTCCGCGGTTGCAACCCCCTTCAGCCACGGAGTTTACATACCACCAGAGTTTACCACCAGTTGGAGTCTGAATCTAAATGCCGTAAAACGTGAATCTTGTAATTTATTTGTATTAATTTTGTGTATTAATTTGGCTGATGCATGGCTGGCTGATAGTAGGTTTGTATATTAGCTAGAAAATATTGGTATACCGCGCTGTAACTCATTTGTGGAAGTGACTGGAGAAATAGGGCTTTATGACATTTGTGGATAATCAAACGACTGATCTTCAAGCGAACCCATGAAATCTGATAATGATCAAAACGAGAAGTTAGTAGCATTACGGGTGTTTCATTGACTGAATAGCGAACAGTGCAGGCCCTGATCTGGGATACCACTGGTCGTATAACACATAAGCTCCATTTCGCTAGTCACGCCCACATTTAATAAATCAGGTGATTTGACACACGTGTAATAACACACCTGCAGCGAAATTGATTTGCGCCTGTAATTACGTATTCTAATGCACTCTATAAATATCACGCAATCTGATTGGCTGATGGTCATACATTACAGGTATATCATTGTTGATGAACGGTCGCAAATTATTTCATTATGTATTCCTACAATTTACTCTGCCACATAATGACCGACCAAAACATGGGGTAACTCACATAAAATGTCTCAAGTGGTATTCTGGTATTATTTCCAAATACACAGCTGGCTTGCATCTGAAACGTCCTGGTCCGAAACGTCCTGGTGACCTGGTTCGAATGTTGCATGGTCCGAAGCGTACGGCGAATTTGTTCACCATTGCCCCACATATTGATTGGCATTATTATACATTTTATATCAGATGTAAATTTCCACACTTATATCAGGGACGATAACCGTGTTTCCTTAAAATGTTAACGGACATTACTATTTAGTATATGTCTTTATTTTTCGATGTGCAATGATCATAATTTATAATCTGTCGAAAATATTTTTTTTTCAGGCCACGCATTTAATTAGTATAAATAATTAAAAAAGAACATGCCTAATTTGCATATTATAATAGCTTGATACCACAGCGCATCATTACCAGTAAAATAAATATTACTAAATTATTATATCTGTATTGCGGATAGTCGTAATTTTTAGAACTGATGGAATAGTGACATAATTATACACTTATTTAATTCCTATAAAGAAAATGGTGTGCCTACTGAGGCATGGCATGACGTTGCTCTAAACATTGGTGTATGATAATACGTGTATATTACCGACAACATATCACATATGCTAGATTAATTTCAATGGCATGAAAGAAGTTTATGGGTTAGAATTTAATTGAAGTTTGAAATTTAGAATAAAGTACTGTTCATTTGTTTACCTAGCATGTGGATTTTCGATATGCATTTTATAAAATGGGAATATACTATTTTGGAGTAAATGTAGCTGCATTTGCACATACATCAATGTTCCCGCTACATGTAACTTGTACCGTCCGTGTATTTGAATCCCTAATTAACGGAGCCCCACATAAATAACAATTCGTTCCCTCAATTTAACAATTCGTTCCCACGAATTAACAAGTCGTTCCCACGGGAACGAATTGTTAGTTCGTGGGAACGAATTGTTATATCGTGGGAACGAATTGTTAATTCGAGGGAACGAATTGTTAAATTAAGGGAACGAATTGCCATTTCGTGGGAACGAATTGTTAATTCGAGGGAACGAATTGTTAAATTGAGGGAATGAATTGTCATTTCGTGGGAACGAATTGATTGCTATATCGTGGGAACGAATTGTCAATTCGAGGGGACGAATTATTAAATTGAGGGAACGAATTAATAAAAAAAATCCATGTCACCTGCGGGGCTCCGTACTAATTTTTTGGTTACGTACTGTTACACGTTTGCGGAGAAAGTCGCCAGTCTCGCCAGTATATTCCTTTTTAAAGCCTCTGCATTGTATGACTTAAATAACAGTTTTAGCTTCGCAAGTCATTGGCGAACTTACCGTAAACGTTATACCGCAACTAAATAACAATGTCGACGCTTCTATTAAGTGTGGGCACAACCCACAATTCGTCCTATGGCATGTTGACACATCTGGCGTGCTGTATGTGTGATCAAATCGGTGTCTCTGTGGCTGCTATTGTAGAGGTTTAAATACAGTGTATTCCAGCAGCCTAGAAGTGTATACTGGCTTATAGGTAGACAGTGCATGTATGTTAGTAAATAAATAACATCCCCCTTTCTTTATTAACGTTTCATAGCGAAAACCTTTAACATGTTTAACAGTGTCAGCTTGATGCAAGGATCAGCGTTCTGGATTTCGGCCTCTTACAATTAGAGGTGTGCAGCCTTCACTGACCATGGCTATATCATGAAAGTGGGTAACACATGTAATTTGATACTGCAGTCTATTAGAGTCAGCTGTGGAGGTAACTGTCCTGTTATGAAACAGTATCAGTCATTATTGTTTCATCTGCAGGGTGTGTTTACGTCTAACAGTTAATTGGCTGACATGAGCCATGAGATTAAAACAATAAACATGTGCCATTCGTAATTATGAATTCTGAAACTAAAAGAAGAGAACTACACGTAACACGTAATAGCACTCCAGATAATCACAATAATTCCAATTTTGAGAATGTTCACTTTTACTCTGCTTTCAACACTATTAAATTACATCCACTAGACAAAATAAACACTTGTGATATTTGGAACTTAATTACAACACATATTTGTATGCACATTAAATAGCTTAAACACTTATCACCGATTTGATTGTCTCGGGATAGCATTACACTATGTTCATAAATAACAGAACACTGCTGTAATCACTGACTGATATCTGAGTGGAGTTTTCATTGCCCTTCCATATCTGGTTTTGTAAGGTGAATTTGGAGATGGAACTGCACGAGTTGATGGTGCTGGTATTTCCAGATCAAACTGCGTAGCGTCTTCATTATTCCGGTTGTTTCCGGCGTTGTTCGGTACCTGTCCGGATGGATCCAGATCATCGGATTCGGACAGTGCAGTTGGAAATGCAGCTCTGGTGATTTCGTGTTTCCACAACATACGAGCGAGGCGAGTTGTGATTGCTGATCACCTTTGATGGGTTCCACTGGCTTTTACCATTGTTTTTCATGACAACGTTATCTTCAGTTTGTAGTGCTTGTAACTTTTGCGTTTGTTGTCGACATTGCATGCGGCTTTTGACGTCTGCTAACAAAGGCGGTTGATGCAATGGCGCTGCTGTCAGCAATTTTGTTCTGAGTCTGCCTCCGAGAAACATTTGTGCTGGTGATAGTCCTATGCCATCAATAGCTATGTTTCTGTAATTCAACATTGTCATGTACGGATCTTTGGATTTTCACAGCTTGCACTGCACGCTTAGCTAAACAATTTGTTTGGGCGTAATGTGGAGACAAGGTTACGAGTTTTAACCCATAGTCCTTCGCAAAGTTACGAAATTCTCGACTGATAAAGTTGGTAGCATTGTCATAGTAAGGTTCATCGCAAATACCATACTTTGAAAATTTACTTTTCATGTAGGGAATGGTATTTACACTTGATAAATTGTCGAATTTGGATATTTCGATCCACTTTGAACATCGATCCACCATGATTAGGTAGTGATTGTTCTTGTAACCGAACACATCGGCTGATACATGTGCCCATGGTCTGTCTGGTGTGTCCATGTTGATTAATGGTTCCTTTGCGTTACTGTTCTGGTTTTGTGCACAATTGCTGCATTGTGACACGTTATTTTCAATGTCTGAAGACATTCCAAACCAGAAGAGTGTGTCTCTCGCGCGAGCTTTGCATTTAACTATTCCTAAGTGAGACTCATGAATAGTGTTCAACATTAAAGCGCGTAGTGTTTTCGCACTATCAGTTTCTAGCTTTTGAACAGTAGTCCATCAATTCACGATATTTCATCACGAAAGTTCCAGTATGGACGTAATTCTGCCTGTATTTCGTTTTTCGTCTCAGGCCATCAATGTAATACAGTGTGTTGCAACAAATGTAGCTCTGGATCTGCAAACGTTTCTTGCTGGAATTTCACATACTGTTCCTGTGAAATCGGCAAGTATGACAGGATGTTGACGTTAATGTCAGATGTCCATATGTCTTCATGCGTTTCATTCAGGCACGCGCGGCTTAGCGTATCAGCTAATGTCATTAACTTTCCTGGTTTTTACACGACCTTAATTCATACTTCTGTAATTCTAGTATAATTCTTTGCAGTCTTGGTGAAGCCTGATGTAACGGCTTTGTAAATATCGCGTGTAGCGGTTTATGATTCGTTTCGCAGATCACTTCACGTCCGTAGAGATACTCGTGGAACTTGGTACATCCATATTTGATTGCCAATGTCTCGATTTTTATCACTGTGTAATTCTGCTGTGATGTTGTAAGTGCTCTTGAAGCATATGCCACTGGTTGATCTTCTTGCAGGAGAACTGCACCGAGGCCCTTACGACTAGCATCTACGGATAGTGTCACATGTTTGGACATGTCGAAGGAATTCCACTTCTGACACCATGTTACGTTTTTAATGTATGGGTAGGAATAAACACAACACTAATATTCTTGATTATAGTTTTATATACTAAGCATCTAAAGCACGGATATGTAATGGCGGAATAGGTGTCTCTGTAGCTGCTGTTATAGAGGTTTAAATACAGTGTATTTCAGCAGCCTAGTGTATACTGGCTTATAGGTAGACAGTGTATTGACGTTAGTATGTATGTTATGTATGTATGTTAGTAAATACATAACATTTAGAAAACAATTCCTTCATTTGTTCATCTTGCTAAATAATTGGTAATTTTCGTTTAATTGCCCTGAACGTTTCAGGATTTTTCGGATTATATGTTGAGACGAATTGTGTTTCGTTTTCTCTTGGTTTATCTTGTACTGTCCATAGGGTATCGTGTAGCCAATAGCCCATACCATATCTTTTCTATGTTAAGCGTCCACCCAGATGACCAAAACCTACCTACGTTTCCGGTAGAAACAAACAAGGTCTTGAACAAAAGACGAAGGTAAATTTATGTTAAAATACTCCAGGGTTGATGAAGTTTTTAGCATACATTTAAATTTCAGCAAGCAACCTTTCGAACAAAATAGGAACATAATACTCTTTATTAAACTTATTAAGTGGACGGATTTAATAATTGGACACGGGCATTGGTCCCCGTCGGATTTATGTCCAATGTTTATTTGATACCTTTGCAAACTTGGCGACACATACAACTGTTGCGTCGTTGACTGGCTCCATGTGATAGACCCGCCACATTCCCGAGCAGACATGGCATTTGGCGTTGATGTGCGGATGCCTTCAAAAGGCAAAATAACTGCCAACATGCTTGCAGCCATAATCGTGTTGTTGTTGTTTCTAAGTAGCGGTCAATTTTCACATTTGACCGAATATGGTCATGTTATATACCAAATCGAAGGTATCGACCAGACGATTTTGTGTCCAAATCGGATGATTACGTCATCCAAGATGGCCACCGAAAGGTCAAAATGTCATCCTTTTATTAGAGATTACAAACGTCTTCTTCTCGTGAACGGATTGGCCGATATTAGCCAAACTTCAGTTATGGTACGCGGGTGAAGCCTTTTCATATTTGTTAAATTGGAGGTCATCGTATAATCTAAGATGGCCGCCGTAGAAAAGTAGGTAAAATTCTTTAAAATATCTTCTTCTTATGAACCGCCAGACCGATTTCGACAAACCGTGGCAGGAATGATCGATAGTCAACACTGTTTCATATTTGTTAAAATAGTGGGCGACGTGAAGTAGGCGTACAATTTCACATAAGACCGAATATGGTTATGTCAGATATCAAATAGAAGGTATTGAGGAGACGATCACTCTGGATCATTTTTTTTCCCAGCTCGTATGATTAGGTCGTCCTAGATGGCCGCCAAAAGGTAAAAAATCATCCTTTAATTAGAGATTTCAAACGTCTTCTTCTTCGTGAACCGCATGAAAAATGTTGGTAAAACTTCACAGGGATGATCTATAGGCGGAGGAATGTCAGATTTGTCAATTTGCAGGTCGTCGCCTAATCCAAGATGGCCGTCGCGGAAAAGTATGTCAAATTCTTAAAAAGGCTAATTCTTACGAACCTCCAGACAGATTTCTACAAAGCTTGACAAGAATGATCGACAGTCAATGCGCTTTCAGATCTGTGTGTATTGTATCAAATGATTGACGCGTGGGCTGTGCCATGTTACAAGACAGTTAGTGTCCATTGGTTGACCATATGATATGTAAACATGGCGAGGACATAACCGTCGCTGTGGAATGAGACATATGTAGCATAAGCATGCTTATTTCGTCTTCGCTAGTCTGTATGGAACGCCAAATATACATAGACTCAAATCATTTATGCATTAAATATTTAGAGCTAGCTCCAAATCATTTGAACAGCTCTCTAACTCATCTGGAGCTTATTTTCCTGGAACGACAACTCTACATAGTATATAATCAAGTAATTAATGCCAGCTCCAATTATTTAATGCCAGCTCCAATTATTAATGCTAGCTGCTAGCTTTAAGTATTTGAGTTTATTCCAGGTACGCTAAATCTACATAAACTCAAACCTAGCAATAAATATTTAGAGCTAGATCCAAATCATTTGAATATCTCTCTAAATAATTACAGCTAACATTAATTATTTGAATTTATGTAGATTTGGCGTTACATAGAACTGGAAGCCAGCGGCTATGGCACCCAGACCATGTACAATAGTGTATTTGTAATCTACTGTCTGTTCCACGTTTTGCTGCTGACGTACTTTTGGCGATTAAACACATTACATTTAAATATTTCCAACTTTAACTACTTTTTAATAAATGCTAAAAAAGTCACCCTCCCTAATCTTTTTTATTTCACGAAAATCGGTCTGGTATTGATTTTATTGCGATTTTTCGATTTTTGAACGTAACATTAACATGGGAAAATTTTCCGTAATCCCCGTCATTTGTGATTTTAACTTTTGACATCAAAATTAAGTAATAAAGCAATTAATTAATTCAACTACAAATACCTTGTTGGAAAGCATATTCATTAAGCTGTATTATGTCACTGACCCCAATCCGATTGTTATTCTAGAAAATCAGAAGACGTGTCATTTAGAAACACTATGCCAGCCTCACATGCAATACGCCATTGTTTACATCACGTCGCTAAGCCGAATTCAGTGAACTGAATCGGAGAAGTCCATTATCAGCAGTACATGGTTGTTTGAAGAACTCGCTGCGAGCAGACAGCTGATTTATTAATGTTCTGGTGGACTGAAAATTAAAAAATCGAAAAGTCGCTATACAATCAATACCAGACCGATTTTCGTGAAATAATTTTGCTTTAGGGAGGGTGACTTTCTTTTAGTATTTATTAAAAAGTAGTTAAATTTGGAAAATATTTAGATTTAATGTGTTTAATCGCCAAAAGTACGTCGGCAGCAAAACGTGGTTTTTATCAAGAGATACCATGCTGTCAGAGCTGTAGCTGTCTCCCAAACTGCACCAGCTATGGGAACTGTTGTCCTGATATGATTGAACCCGGCAACATCGCAATGTACACCGAAGAGATTATAACCGGTTACTATCGCCCCCACAGAGCATGTACGGCTAAGGTTTTGAGGCAAACTACAGGCAGAGCAGAAAACGAAGGATACATGGCGATCGGCAAATGTCCTGCGAACGCTAACACTGAGACACGTGTCAAATGTACGGCGGAATACGCAATTGTAGTTTGCCGACATTGTGCTCGTCACTGACGAGTATACGAATGAGATGTACAGAAACAGTGGGTGGTAGGTGGGAGCATGCGATGGGTAATTTAACGATCGGGGTTCATCCTTACCGGAATCCCGACTGGAGACCTGGTTTGGCCCTCACATACGTCTTTGGCATTTTGTATGTGACAGTTGGATCTGGTTATACCCCTTATACGAGTAATTATACAGGTATTACTTTTAAATTCCCCCCCCCCCCCCAATGCAGCAGGTTAAAACGGGATCGAACCTGTTTGCCCGGCCTTACATGACCTTAGCTGTTGATAGGCCGTTAAACACCAATAAACAAACAAACGTACAGAAACCAGCACTGCGCCAAGTGCAACGGCGTCCACATGGATGTGTTAGTTTACTGGCAAGTGTTTATATATTGTTTTGACTGATTTTTAGAATACACATTAGAAGCTGAAGCAATTAACCAGATTTTGTCAGGGAAATGCAACATGCAATTTAGAACTGATTCGAGGATCATGGACGCGGTATCCCCCTGCGACATGGTGATTTCACGATGCAACATAACAGGTCTGTGGCCGGTCTACGGTGCAGATGTTTAAAAGGCATGCTTGCTGTATTCGTCAACGTATTCGTATCTTGTCGATCAAAGGTATCGCAATGTATTCTGCGCCATATGCAACGGGGTTGAGTATTCCAATGCTAGGTGTAGAGCATATTCTTCAGAATGTAGCGGTATGCTTTACTGCGATTCGTCGTCTTTTACTATGCTACTAAGCACGAGTCATTCGCGGTCAGACACTGCCCAAGAAGACAGGACGGCCACATGTACAGCAGGTCACGTCTATGATCGATCAAAGGTAACTTGTGGCTGGAGATATGAGGTTTACGGGTTATGTGTACAGTGTAGCTCCTGATCAAACAGCACACTCCTGTAGTTTGACCGACGGGTGTTTCATCGATGGAATGGAGAACAGTGTATATCCTGATCAGACTGTGTGAATGCAGTTCTTCAGTCACAGCCTCATTTGTGTCCGTGATTGATATAGAGAAAATGCACTTACTGTGATATCACAGCTAATTTGCATAAAATTAACACAGGTCTATCTATAGCTTGTAAGTCCAATAAATGTATGCAAGAAAATGTTGTTAATGTGACATTTACAGACTATCGTAATTTTGCACTTACGAACATTTAGTCGTAAGTAGTTTAGTGAAACGCGCCACAGTACCTTACTTTATCCCGTCAACACAGTGCTTATGTGCCGTGAAACACGGTGCCGTGAAATATTTGTGATATCCTGTCAATGTCAATCTCAATGTGATGTCACAGCTCATTTGCATAAAATTAACCACAATTTATTTCGGGGTGCATAATAAAATGACACCATTGACACCGAGATCATTCAAATAGGACAAGTGACGGTGATATGGCATTTTTAAGGGTTTCTGCGGATTTTGGCGGTTCACAATGACCTTGACCTTGAGCCCTAGCGTATAACCTTCAACCTCAATGGCTCTGAAAAGTTCACGAATCGATCCGTGGTCATAGATAACTATATGATAGACACCAATATCATTAAAATGTGTTCATTATGGCATATGATTCGATTCGGCTCATATTTAAGGGTGGTAATTGGCTCGAACACCTTCCATACCCGGTATGGCATATGATAGGCAATGTTTTACTTTATAATACAGGATATGACCTTGAACTTGACCGTTGCGCACGAATAATCGCCAAGTATTATTCTTAACACATGTCTATAGCTATAGTGGCATACATTTAGATCATATTATGGGCTTTATATGTGATGATTTCTGGATGGTAGAGCATTATATGACACCAATGCGAGATAGGGTCACGGTGACCTTTGAATGACCTTTAAATGACCTTGAAAGTGGATTTTAAACATGACACCCTGATTTTTCGAACACAAAGACTACGAATCCACCGAGAAACAAAAATTATTGAGCATATTTGTAGCATTTAAAAGAAAACACTGAACCTGTTGGTCACGTGATGTAAACAGAGTTTCCATGGCCAAAAAATGTACACAATATTGGAGGATATGACAAGGTTGGATTTTTCTTTCTTAGGAGTAAGTAAACCTATTGTTTAGTTCATGCAGAACCAGTACAGACTGACTGCAGGTCATGTACAAGTGGGTCCCAAAGCATACATACGAAATAGTGAAAGTAGGGAACATAACTTAAAGTTACTGCGACAAGAGTAATCGAGTGAACTCCGCGATGCAACAATCTTGTTCTTTTTGTATCGCAGACGGACAGTTATCGGCTTCAAAATCTTCTAAAATCTTGATTTCTGAGCTTTATTTGTCAAATATAATAACCCAGTGTATGCAAATTACCTGTAGGTGATTGGGCTTGGAATGTGACAGTAATATACACCAAAACAGTCATCATAGTGTGTTTTTCTTTTTTTTTCATTGATATTGGCTTCTTGATGGACAATTAAAGAAGTTCGGAAAAGTGGCGCGACATCTCGACGCTATTCCAAAATTTGCCAAAATTAGGAGTAAGTGTATTGTTGTCGCAATTATTTAGCCACGGAAACTCTGTTTACATCTCGTGACCAACAGGCTCAGTGTTTTCTTTCAAATTCTTCAAATATGCTGAAAACTGGTGCTAAAAACACCACAACATGGTCCTCAAGTGAAACTGGGTAGTAATGGATCAAGATTTGCAAACAAACTGTGTCTGTCACCTTAAAACACCCGGACTATATTTATGCCGGACCACTGTTCCATACTCAATTTATCTAACCTTAAACCTAGAGTGCTACAGGCCAGGTTTTAATATAGGGAGACATGTTTTTCTTTATTCTTTCAATCTGACATTTTTCTGGCAAAATGAACATTGATTTACCATTATCAGATGTACTAATTGACATTATTATACTTTTTATATCAAACGCGAAATGCCAGTTTGTTATCAGGGGCGATAGCCGTGTTATTTATTTATTTATTGTTTGATGCGCAATATCATAATTTATGATATTTATTCAGCATTTAGTTGATATAAATAATTTAAAAATACTGCATCATTTGCATATGGAACTAGCTTGGTACCACCACGAGTCTGTATGAGTACATTAAAGATTACTAAATAATTATATCTGTGTAGCTGGCACTCGTAATTTTAAAAGTGGTGGACTAGTTGCAATTATACACTTATTTAATTTTCATAAAGAAAAGTGTACCTACTAGATAGGACCCCAGCTTCAACAATAATTAAATCTATATTTTAATTAGTCAAGTTCCAGAGCAGAATAAGTACAGATTATTGGAAAATAGGTCCCACAACAGCCATAAGAAATATGAAAGTAGCAGAGAATAGCAAAATGTGCGGTAACGGGTTAGTGTTTTAGGGAAAATCAATGGTGGCCACCTTAGTCTGGTCCCGGATGGCATCGGTAACGGGCCAGTTTGACAGTCAACCTGTGCAAGTTACCATATGTGTAACTTACTATAAAAATGTGATTGTTTTCAATTACGTACATAATTATGTAATTTAATTATGAGGATACATGTATGTTTAAAACACATTAGTAAGTCAAACACCATACATACATATGCAACTTAGTTAATATAAATGGTACGAAATCGTCAAGGGGGTAATAGTAGTCCGGTATGAACAAAATCGTGCGGGTCTTTTGAGGTCACTGACACAGTTTTCTTGCAAATCTTGATCCATTACTAACCAGTTTCACTTTAGGAACATGTGGATGTGTTGGTCATGAAATGTAAACAGAGTTTCCGTAGCCAAAGACAAATGTAAACAATATTGGGGGACATGACGAGGTTGGATTTTTCTTTCTTAGGAGTAAGTGAACCTATTATTTAATTCATGCAGAACAAGTACAGACCGGCTGCAGGTCATGTACAAGTAGGTCCCACAACATCCATACGAATAGTGAAAGTTTGAGAGACAGGCCTTATTGGATGGGATTTGGTTACAGTATAGTAAAACTATTTTGTGTTTTCTAACCTATACTGTGATAATTTGTGGGTGAAATCTTACATCAACACCGGCATTCGAGGTGTGCGTCAAACAGCCAATCACATCTCGTATTATTATTTATTAGTCTATTGCGTGTGGCTGTGTGTTTACTTTCTGTGTACTTCCTTGCTGCTATCGGCCTTATGCTAAGTGCGAAGTGCTTTATTCTTACTTTTGCTTCACATTAGGACGTAACAATACTCGCAATGTAAATAAAACAAATGAAGTCGTAATGAAGACAAATACCACAAAAATGAAGCTGATTTCAAATGGCATAATACAAATCACGAATGAATAGCAAGGATAGAAGTAGCAATGGCATATACACACAAGCACCAGGACACATATAATTGTTATCAATTTTAAGTACGAATGAAATAACACACATGAAAGTTGTATTGTCATCAGCAATAAATTAGCATTAAGACAAATATAAATATGGCGGATATTACTTTCCATACATTGACACCATAAATCGTTGATGTGCTCGGATGGTACCGACAACCCCAACGCGCACAGGGCCTATATGGGATATGTAGCCTGATAGCGATCGATATTGCTTGTTACACGCATGACGGGTGTTTTATTGACAAGGTGCATGATCACGTGGTTATAACAACAACAACAGTGGCTGAAAGTGTTGAAATCTTGAAAGTATTAATTGATATTTTCCTTAATATGAAACGGATTTTTATGAAATATGGCGCAGCAAACGCGTCTTCATGAGCTTCATTTGGTGGTTCATGGAGTTTGGCACAGACTTATGTCGTTTTTGCGAAGAATCGATTTCCGCGTCGGAAACACGGACATCGATTCTTCGCAAAAACGACAGAAGTTTGGCCGAAAATACAGAGACCACCAAGTGCAGCTTAACAAGACGCGTTTAATGCGCCAGATTTCATCAAAATCCGTTACGTAATAAGGAAACTATAAAAGAATACGTACTTTGAATCAGATGGATTCTGGAAATTTCAGTACTTGTTGTTGTTGTTAGTACCACGTGGTCATACACCTTGATTGATGTAATTACGAACAGTTCAGATACTGTTTAGACTGTGCAGATGCACAGACTGATCTGGATCTACACTGGTCGTAAAACCCATAATACCCATTTCTCCAGCTACAACCACATTTTCATTATGTAGATTTCCTCTGTATGGGCTGCATGTGACATAACTGATATAGCAAACAAACGCATCACATTATTTGATCACATTTCAAGGAGTTTATGTTTTATGCTACGTACTGTTTCATCAAAGTTTACCACAAAGTTAATAAAACCTAGCGCTCGTTGTGCTAGTTATACGTCAATGATTCATGTATATGTCTCTGCTATACATGAATTTCAGAATTACAATGTACATGTACAATACGTTAACACGTTATAATAATATATATATTCTAGATTTTATTAACTTTGTGGTATATATATAAATTATTATTATATTATTATAACAATATTTTAACAGGTATATATATATTTATGTTATAATATATATATATATATATATGTAAAATATTATAATATATATATAATAATGTTATAATATTTATATATATATATATTATTATAACAATATTTTAACAGGTTCCACTTTATATATTGGGCGACGTACAAATGGGTTTATAACTACGATATATGAGACACGCCTAAAGGCGTCTAAAGCTGAAAACATTGTTAGAGTACTTTGAACAAAACTTTTGACTTTATTTATGAAAAATATTATAAATTTTGTAAACGTATTTAATGAAATTACGCTGATGTCCGAAGGTACAAAATCACATGGCGTGACTCAATTATATACGTTTCAAATCTAGAAATAATTTCTTTGTCACTACTACATATATTATATTTCACCATTATCTGCACTTATATTGGCCCCAGTGTCAGTAACAAACATCTTTTCCAACAAAGAGCGCTCCCTGCAGTGGGTATCTGATCCAAGATATGTGAACAGGTGCGGATCACGGGGTGTCCGTCGAGTTTAGATTTTGACCCATTTCACGTGGAATGATCTAATTATTTCTCACCCAAAGTGTATGCTGTTACTACTCAGTTGAACCGTCTCGCGGAGACGGTTCAACTGAGTGGTAACAACACATATTTTTGCTGAGAAATAAGAAAACATGCAGAAAAGAATCTGAATTTTATGAAAGTTTGAGATCTCATATGTCTAATTTGAAATCCACGCCCCCCTCTAGACATACATCCTGAATCCGCCCCTGGTGCAAACCGGATTAATGTGTCATCCCGGCTGCTAAGAGGTACCATATAATCTCTGCACATTCGCGCAGACTGATCTGATCATACACTGGTCGCCATTCTGTCAACGCGAGAATTATATTTCAAGTACATGTATGCCTCTGATTTTCACCAATTTTCGTTCAGGTATTAGGTCATAGATAGATACACTTGGCTTCAATATTAATTGCTTCATAAGATTGATGTGATATCTGAATATTGTCGTGTTACTGTATACTATATGGTACATTGAGTTGCCATCTCTGCCATATTTGTATGTACAAGCCATCGTACAGTTTCACCACTTCGTGCGTTTGACACATACAGAAATAATATGACAGTAAACCAATTCAAATGTTGTGCACATGCATCATAGACAGATATCAAAATGGCGTGCTATACATAGCACACTATTCAAAGACGAGATATCTGAGCATTTCTTGCATCAATCCCAAAATAAAATAAACATTGTGTAAACTTTTAAATCTGATGCACATCCTATTGTTAGTGTGCACGTTACCAATAGGTAAAGACTTATTTACTCGCATAGTAGGTGAGTAGACACCAGGGACAATGCACTCGGGTAACTGCTTACATGCCACTGGATTTGATAGCTAATAACATATTACAGTAGTGGGTATATATGGTATGTGTTGTGTGTGGATTGCCAGGTAAACGTGCTACACTGTGCGATTTCTGTGAATGAGGCTATTTACAATGGTGATTCACGTTGTTAAAAACACAGGCACAGACCTGTCCAGAAAACTGAAATATTTTACTGTTTGTTGTAATATAAGTGATAGGACTCCATTGTCCTGGCTTTTCTACATGTGATTAACTACATTATAATATAATGTTTTACTTCACATTCTGCTTTTTATGTCAAACGCCAGAAGAGGTGAAAGTGGCTGATGGCTTGAACACACAAAGATGGCCGATTTCATGCGCACTGTATAGGATATAGTAACGAGGCAGTATTCACATATATGCTATACATATATTCCATCACATTTACGAAGCAATTATCTTTGAATCAAAAGATTATCAGGTATAGAACTGGTCCTTAAATAGTTGTGATGTGGGCACCAGTCCAGGATGCACGTGTGACTAAGTATGGTCATTTTGTTTTGTTTGTGTGTATTAATTTTATTCTTTTGGTACTACTAGTCAGACATTGTACGTGTAAATATGGTATACTTCATGTTTGATGGCTCGTACGAATAGTAAGTCAGCATGGTTTCATGCCGAAAGTGACCGAAATTAAGATTACATTTGTTGGAAATGTAACAATCCCAGATTTGTCAGGCAGTATGTAATTAATTTTCTGATTTATTACTCGCTATTCGAAAAGTAGCAAACACCTTTGAATCACATAATATTTATATGCTGATGACACAACCAAAAATGATATCCAGAGTAACATTAATGAGGTAGAATCTAATGTGCAAATAGCATTAAATCAACTGAAACTGTGGTGCGAAACAAATGGTATGCTTTTAAATACTAGCAAAACAAAAGTGATGCTTATTTCAACCAGGCAGAGAAGAACACTACTGGATACAAATGAAATTCACTTGACATATAATGATATAAATTTGGAAGTCACTACTAGCGATAAAATCCTTGGACTAAAAATTAATGAAAATCTGCTTTGGAATGAACATTTTGAGTTTGTTTCTAAAAAAGTATCTTCTTATCTTTGGTTGCTATCAACAATTAGCTATTTCCTCTCTGTAGAGCATAGATTGCTCTTTTACAAAGCTTATATACAGCCTCATTGCGACTACTGTTTTATTATCTGGTCTAATTCGTCAAATCAAAATCGAGCAAAAATTATAAAATTGCAAAGGCGTGCATGCAACATTATTCTTGGTACAGAGTATTCCGATTTAGTTACAGCAATGACAAGACTAAACATTTTAAGTTTTGATGAAACTATATTTTTGCAGAAAGCGAAAATGATGTACAAAACCCTCAATGGATTAGTTCCCGCATATTTAAGTGAAATGTGTATTATGCAATCGACACGACTGGAGAACACTAACATAACACTACAATCTGTGACAAACGAGGCCCTGCATGTTCCTATGCCTAAAACATAATTATTTAAAGGTAGTCTGTCTTACTCTGGTGCACTTATATGGAACAGCATTCCATTAAACAATTGAAATGCGAGCAACATAAATGTATTCACAGCTCAATGTTCATCATGGATGAAATGTCAGTAGATGTCATTAAATGGACCCACCACCACCACCATCAGTATCATAGAAATGCAGTCCGTAAATAAAATGCAAAACAGCCGTATTAACCCTATTTATTGTGACGTCGTTTGTTTTGGGAAATCTCAATGAAATATGGAGATTGCCGGAAAGGAATGATATCCCAATGTGTATGGTTATTATATGACGAGTTACCGAAATAATAGACTAATTGCATAGAGTTCCCGATTTATAGCTGTATCGACAGACGAGTCTCCCGGTATTTAGGGATATTACGATTTGATATTGCAAAAACGGTCTTATTGTCTCGACGAATTGATGTTGACCCTGACCGTCGTTCGCATACGCACAGTCTGATCAGGGTCATTATTGTTCGTTATCCAGTCACTAACATTTAATCACTAATGTCTACACCGAACGGACTCTGTCGGGATATTAGTATTTGATCATGAGTTTCGGGTCGGTCAGCATCTGCAATCTGCTCGTGTCTGAGACAATTAGAGCGGTTTTGTCATAAATTATCATGTTAAAATTGCAAGCAACCCAATGTTTGCCAGCTACGTGTAACTGGTGGCAGTTGGGTGCATCACTTGTTGTATACATGCCATAACATGTTCACTGTAAATATGTAAATATGTTTTTTTTCTGTTTGAGAGGGCCCTATGTTGTCAAATTTTGTTGTCCACATTTGACCCAATTTACGGACAATGTTGTAAATTTGGTAAACGTATTTCATGGGTACAAAATCACATGGCGTGTCTCATGTGTGGTCTCCAGTTCAGAGCGTGTAATCTGATCAGTGTCTAATATTGCTCGCTATAATTCTGTGATCCTGTGTTTATGACCTACCACTTTGTTATATGGCTATGCCGTGATCTGAATTGACAATTGTGTTATTTAGAGGCAGGGAATATTTATGTATATAATTAATATTAATTGTATGATTCATGTAATAGAGGGTAGCAAATGAAAAAGTAAGAAACATAATATAGGGAGATCTGCGATCTAGTGACAAAATGATATTTATTTAGTATGAGACAAGTAGTCGGGAAGAAAGTGGCTAAAGTCAAAATTACCGTCCACACGAAGTTTTTGTTGCATGTTATTATTGTATGACATATACTCATCGAGAATCCGAAGGGTGCCACCTTGACCACCTTGGTACATTTGAAGAAATTTAGAAATTCAAAATGGCCGCCAATTACCAATATTTGGCCCTGATTTTCTACTTCAATGCGTCGCCCAATAAAATAAATATGTCAAATCAGGCTGAATCGCTTGTGTTGACAATATTACAATATTTGAATAGCAGTTCAGATGAAAATAATTATTATTTACAGTAAATACAATCAAAATGGCCGCCAAACACTCACAACATCATGATTACGGCACAACAATATTTGAAATACGTGAACAACACAATGGAGAGCGAATCGGCATATATATATATAGTTTAATAACATTATGTTGCACAATATTACATATTAAGCACATTGATGTATACATATATTCAAGATGGCTGGCAAAGTTTCAAATTGCTGACATTGTGGCTATAATGTATAATACATATAAAACTATATGTTTATTGGATTGATAATTTTGGGCAATTAATGTGTTGCAAACTACGGTAGAAAATGGATGTTGCATGTATGTGATCAATTATAGTATAACTACCATAAACGTCAATTCATTTACTCATGCCATGTCGTCCATATGTCTCTTAATGTTTAGTATTTAATAGTATATTGGGACAAGTACCCTGGTCCCATACACTATTATAGCGGTATAACGTATGTTTATGTATGTATACTGTCTGACAATATTACCAATCGCAACATTCATCTTTTCAAATAGGATGTTAACATGTCATAAAGTGATAACAGTCTTTATTATATTCAAATATGCTTAATATGTTCGTTTTCTGTGAATCTAAGCAGTTGAATAAGCTTACGATATTGTTGTTTCATTTTATCCTCAATGGGGCACGTCACGTACGTAGTCACTAGCAATTAAATGTTGTCATGTTAATAGTTCAGTTAGAAATCAATGTACTGTGTACGTCAATACATTACTTATTATTTGCACGTGTATGATATACAGGTAATTCTCGTTATCTCTAAATTGACGGAGTGAGCAAACTATATCGTCATATCCGAACTTCGAGATAAACAGTCGCCACATTCTCGAAAATATCCGAACTTAATCGCTTCAAACATACCGTCTTTACTTTACAGCTAGGTTTTCATAAATTGCGCACTTTCTTTTAACGAAACGCGTATGCGTTGTTACTAAATATATCGCATATGCATGACGCAAGTGGCTACAAATATAAATAGGTTGAGTTTAATTAACTTTTTAAGAATACATGTACTTTATGCAAGGTATGCATGTTCTGTGCCGTTGACTGTGATACTGGTACACTCCGTGACACAACTGTACATGTGTAATAAAACCACACTTGCAATGCATATTGTTCTAATATAGTTTGTATATGCATATATTTTATTGAACTAATAGCATGGCCTTGACAATGGTGGGTGCATGTCTAAGCACTTTAAAGGTACATGCTGACTCAGTAGGCACAACATGTTCTTTATAAGAATTAAATAAGTGTATAATTGTGTCACTATTCCACCAGTTCTAAAGATTACGAGCGCCCGCTCGATATTCTCATTTAGTAATATTTATTTTACTGATAATGTCTCGCGGTGGTATCAGGTTCTTTACATATGCAAATGAGGCATGCTACTTTTTAATTATTTATACTAATTAAATTCGTCACCTGAAAAAATAATATTTTCGACAGATTATAAAGTACGATCATTGCACATCAAAAATAAATACAGAGAATAAACAGTAGTGTCCGTTAACATTTTAAGGAAATATGGTTATCGTCTCTGATATCAATGTTGAAATTTTCGTCTGATATACGATGTATAATAATGCCAATAAATACGTGGGGTAGGTAATGGTGAATGAATGTTTATTTTGCATATCTACAGAATATACAAGACTGTCTGTCTCCCTATATTATAACCTAGCATGCTGTGCCTACTGAGTGGACATGTACCTTTAAGATATGATGCAGCCGATATTCATGGATATACAATGGAATTAAAATATTGTGTTATCATACTATTAATATATTGTAGAAAAAGTTTGTTATTCAAAAACAGCACAGAAAGTGTGACAGAAGGCTGTGTATTTAAGTTGGTTTATGACACAACATATACGTACTGTGTTAATTTGAAGTTTTATTGCACCTGTATATTTATGTCATGCACGGCGCCAATATTTCCACAGCTCATGACACAAACGCTTCCTAGCACGGGACTAGATAACAGTCAATAACATACGTGGAAATGTGTTCAGACCACTGTCAAACACAACACTAATGATTGCTTAAATAATAACACCACTGACAAAACTCACGAAATATCTTCTACAGCCACTACACTGCACTGAACTTCAATGTGAGTTTAAATATAATATAAGACAAAGTCGATGCATCCGTGATAATCTATGATAATCGCCGAACATGACTACCAGAAAAATTGACATTTCTGGCAAAATAGAGAGGTATATGCCATCTGCAATAAATGCATACCTAACGTATTCGTTAGTCTGGTAGTTATCGTGTGTGTACCGCATGGGGCACTGACATTTTTTATTTATCCCATCAACGTAGTGCGTATGTGCCGTGAAACGCGGTGCCGTGAAACATTTTTGATATCCTGTCAATACGACCTAATCACTGCGTATGAATATGTGCGGTGGCTGGGGTTATTTTTATTGCATTTTAAAGCTATGTGTAGGTGTTGACGGGATAAATAGAATAGTAGGTTAGTACCGTGAATGGGGAAAAAATATCTGGCGCGGCACGGAAACGGGATGTGCTCGGCAGAGCCTCGCCCATCCCGTTTCCTGAGACCATATATTTTTTCCCATTCACGGCACTAACCTACTATTCCCTATATACCTTACTATCATGGAAATGAAACCGTTCTCAATACACTCATGATATATATATATGAGCAACATAATAACACGCATGGCACACATGCTGATGTTGGTGTACTCAAGAAATAGCGATACTTCACGCTACTTCACGTATCTTGAATACTAATTTGAAATACCATTTTAAAAGTACAAGCATAGCATGTAGCACCGTGTCTGTCAGCGTAGATTTTGAACGCGATATTACATTTTAGAAGGCTGATTATTTAATACAGACTACTGAATTAACTGTTGCTCTACCGTATATGAATATGATACATGTATATGAGTATATGGCATAGCATTTATTTATTATATACATGTTATGGGACATTTGTCTATGGTGTATGTGATTAAGATGGACACGCTCTACGTGTAATATTTGCTTGTATTTTATTAACGATATGAATCAAGGTGCATGATCACGTGGCTATAACAACAACAACAGTGGCTGAAAGTGTTGAAAGCTCCCCCATTCCAAAATAAGTATTATTTGATATTTTCCTTAATATGAAATGGATTTTGATGAAATATGGCCTAGCAAACGCGTCTTCACGCGCATTTGGTCGTCCGGGGAGTTCGGCACAGACTTATGTCGTGTAGGGACGGAAATCGATTCTTCGCAAAAACGACATAAGTTTGGGAAAATGTACAGAGACCACCAAATGCAGCTTAACAAGACGCGTTTGATGCTCATTATTTCATAAAAATCCGTTACGTAATAAGGACAATACCAAAGAATACGTACTTTGAATCGGATGGATTCTGGAAGTTTCAGTACTTGTTGTTGTTGTTGTTGTTGTTGGTACCACGTGACCATACACCTTGTGAATGTAATGTACATATATAAATGGCAACTGCTTTTGGTAGATCTGATATACGAATATCATAATTGTCTCATAAAGGAAAATCCGAAAAATTCATATACGAGCTTGGTGGCTATATTAAATGTGTGTGGACTGTATATGGGAGAGATAATGTTAACAACATATATCAACATATATCAATTTAGTTCAAGTGTCCAATTGTAATAAATGCATTTACAATATTGCCGCCCATGACAAACATATATGTACTCTTCTTAAAGTTTGGGCAACAGTTTTGCAATTACTAAAACGATTAATATTGACCATATAATGTAAATAACATGGTATCTTATATTTAGTTTGCCGAATTGTATGTTACAGTTGTGGAGCATGCATAATGTCGGATAGTGGATATACTATTCATTATATTTGTTAGATCTGTATATTGCGAGACGGGTATCCGTTCGTCTGTCAGTTTATAATGCTGATCAATACACTTTATCCACCTCTTCAAATTATAATGTAGAATTTAACGCCTTTTCCCTTTAAGAAGTAAACCTATATTCCATTTTCAAATTAGAACACGCAAATTATTCCTTGTAAGAAGTAGCACTTTTAAACCGTAACATTTATCAAATTGAATATTGGTATGTTGTTTGTATGCGCCAATTGATTTTTAGCTTATGAAGTATCTCCACCTTTGCGAAGTATTTCTCTGCATGCTGTCTTGTAAGTCATAACACTTAAACATTGTAATAGGTATGCGTAGATACTCGTGCTTAGTGTGTGGTTATCAGTAGCCGATTTCACCAACATTGCAAAGTATACTTATCAGGCAAAGTATACTTTGAGGGAGAAATATTCAATTTAGCGATTAATTTATTAATTTTTATTATACTGAATTGATTACATTATCACAGCCATTTTGGCTCTGTTAATGTAATAAATTCAGTATAATAATTATGCATACTTTTAATCATCTAATATATGCAGTTGTTAGTTCTATATGAAATAATGCATTTCGGGGAAAATAATGATTACTTGAATTTTACTTGAGGCTAGCAACCACCAATTAGTTTTACTATACAACTTAACCGATTCCTCCAAATATGGCCATTCTCTCACACTTTCACTATTCGTATGGATGCTGTGGAACCTACCTGTTCATAACCTGCAACCTGTCTGCACCGGATTTTCACTAATTAAACAATATGTTCACTTACTCCTAAGAAAGAAAATTTCAACATTGTCCTGTCCGCCATTTTGTTTATCATCAAAGTGTCATGTGACGTAGTGTTCACATCACGTGATAAGCAGGCTCAGTAATTTCTTTTAAATGCTAGAAATATGCTGGAAACTGGTGTTAAAAACACCCCAACATGTTTCTCAAGTAAAATTGGGCTGTAATGGATCAGGATTTACAAGCAAACTGGGTCTGTGGCCTCAAAACGTCTGCACTATTTTTTTATACCGGACTACAAAAGCATACCCCCTGGCCGTCGATGTGTACTATATTTAGCACAGTGATACCTATAAGCGCATTTATTTGCTATAATATCTCAATAAACTGCCTACCTTGTCTTGTCTGACCTATTTCGTGACAGCAAATGTAATTTGACATTATTTAGAAGACTAACTTTTCAACAGTGGCAATTTAAGAATGGTCATATAATTATGGCTGTCCAGCTGCGGAAACTTCAGTTTCACCAGAATTTTCCAGAGTATTATTTTCTCATATATTTCTTAGGAAAAGTCTATATTGTTGATGCACTTGTAAAAAATTATTATAAAATAGATGGTGCTTGTCAAAAATATTGGCTGTTCCACAATTATGGGGTTAAAACGATTAAATTTATCGAAAGTCGGGTGATTTCGGAGTATTTTTGTCATTTTTTTATCATAAAAACAGGCGAAAAAGTGACTTTCGAAGTATTTAGTCAATCTACATGTTGTAATTTGCATAGAAACATTTGTCCGCATAACTTAGTGACATGCCAGAATGATACGTGTCAAATTAAATTGAAACCAGCCCAGTGTATGAGTGCTGCCAGCGAATTCAGACATAGAAGTGTTAAATGTCACAGGAAATTGAATCACGTGTGCCCGTGTTGACACTTGTTTCCTTAGGGTATAGACACTGCCTGTTAAATGAGCAATGCTATCCCATATATATTTCTCTACCGATATGCACTGCTCAGAGTGAACTTGGTTAACCTAATGAAAACATGCCGGCCAATAAGCATACGAGGCGGGTGAAAAATGCGGATTTCAAACGGGGCGGGTAAATGAAAATAAAGATAAAAAACTTTCTTCTCACTCACCAAATGGAACAAATCATAGGTACATCAGGCTAACCAAAGACTCATTTGAATCCCGGGTTAATGTAAATGAAAATAAAACGTTTACCTGTAAAGATGTTGATGGTACGGACAATGATGTAACTGTTCTGCGCTCTCTGTCGAGGCGTCCGAAACTCATTGACGAATGCGTCGTACCGCAAAATGCATCCGTACACCCCGATCTGTTGATAAACAAATTATATCGACCGTATGAGGTCCAGAAGATGTTTAATACTGAAATAAACAGTCATCGCGCCTTTAATACGCACTGTAGTGGCGAAATGGTATTTGATGCGGCCGCATCAAGACAATGGGGCATTTGTTGGGCTGAGCGGCTAAAATGCACCCGATGTAGATATAAAAGTAAATATTATAAACTATATGAAGAGGTTCCGTCAAGTCGAAAGGGTAGGAAATCAGGGAAAGCTAATGTGGGTTTGCAGCTGGGCCGGCCTTATGAGCACACCAATCAGTAATTATGGTGCTTGTCGGCTGTTGGTAAACACAAACATAATTCCGCCGACGTATAACTCGATGCAAAAGCAGTCAAATAGGATAGCAGAGTCTATGGTTGGCTTAAACACTAAAGTATGCATGAAATCAGACAAACTGTGGCCAGAGAGAATGAACTCTGTGGCAATAAACGTAGCAAGACGGTTCGAGTTGAAGGCGACTCTTGCTACAATAACCCAATATTCAATAGCGACAGTACACCATTTCAAGCGGGTACAATCGTGACAACCACTATGTGCGAGAATAATACCAAAGATAAATTAATCATTGGGGCATTTGTTGGCAGTAAGCTGTGCATAATAGGTAGTAAGCTAAGAAATCAGGGTGGAGATATCAGCTGCCCAAACCATCATGGTCACTGCACTGCCAACCTCCCCGAAAATGAGTCAATAGGTAATGAAGCGAAATGGAATGAAATAGTTACGAAGCAGATAAATAGTGACTTACATGTTAGTCATTACACGGGGGACGGTGATAGTAAATCACACAAAGGTGTAGATGCCGCTCAACCAGGGGTAACGGTAACGCATCTAAAAGATATCCGCCATCTGAGTAACTCCCTGAAACGAGAAATAAACAAGGCGCCATTTAGCTCGAACATGTTTCGTGGGGTCAAGAAAACAAACTTGAGAAACCGATTTGCTCTCTCTGTAAGATCCAGGTGCATTGCAGAGTTGAGCAAGCACATGCCAAACATAATGGTAACTTAGAACAAATAAAGAGCATAATGCCAGGAATAATTTGCACAATAGTCATGTGTTTCAAAGGTTACTGTGGCAAGCAATGTTCACAGTATAATTTCTGCTAAATTTAAAATTTTGAATTTTTTTCTGGAAAAATGTAGCCAAGAAGTACTGGCGTAGACCCTGATCGCGCAGCCAAATTTGGTCATAATGTTTGCAAGTATCAACCGAGTCAATAAATAATGTTCAGGAAAAACGTTGCTACCTGTTGGGGAGCTATACACTTGATACCGGTTAGTAATCAAATACACAGTGCCAATTAAAGCGACGCGCCACTTTAATATGGCTGAACTAGTCAGTAACAGGCTCATCTGGCTCCTGATGCATCTCAAATCTGTGTAATTAGTATGTAGACATGTACATAATGTAGATAGGTATACAGTTAATTTACCGTCCTAATTAATAAAACAGGAACTATTAGCAGATACAGGGTGGATATGTGACGCCGTCGAGTGCATGGCTTAGACAGCGCTTTTCGCTATGGCAATTCTTTCGAGAATTATTTATAATTGTGGACTCAGCACTCAGGTGGGCCGGGTTAACACACAGGGAACAACCACATAAATGTGATATTTCAAGGTGCCTGGGTATTTCAAACACATTATGGTGTAACATGAATGCTACTCTATGTGTATAATAGTATTTTGTTCTTGCATCATTTGGAAATTTAACTTTAATCTTTCCATATTTGACTCGTACACCTGTGGTTATCCCGACCCACTTGATGCAACCATTTTCATTAAATAAAACTGATTTTCCAGCAATTCTGTCCTTTGTTCTCTTAATAAAAACTTGCTGTAGCCATGATTAAAACCGTTTAGAATTGTTTTCAAAGAAAGCAGACGACATCCACTGATGACCCGGAAATGCTTATAGGCTAGCAACCCCCACCAATTAGTTTTACTATACAACTTATCCGATTCCTCCAAATATGGCCATTCTCTCACACTTTCACTATTCGTATGGATGCTGTGGAACCTACCTGTTCATAACCTGCAACCTGTCTGCACCGGATTTTCACTAATTAAACAATATGTTCACTTACTCCTAAGAAAGAAAATTTCAACATTGTCCTGTCCGCCATTTTGTTTATCATCAAAGTGTCATGTGACGTAGTGTTCACATCACGTGACAAGCAGGCTCAGTAATTTCTTTTAAATGCTAGAAATATGCTGGAAACTGGTGTTAAAAACACCCCAACATGTTTCTCAAGTAAAATTGGGCTGTAATGGATCAGGATTTACAAGCAAACTGGGTCTGTGGCCTCAAAACGTCTGCACTATTTTTGTTATACCGGACTACAAAAGCATACCCCCTGGCCGATGTGTACTATATTTAGCACAGTGATACCTTGAACATTTAATGGTCAAGTAAAATGACCGACATAGTGTTGGTAGGATTTAATTTAGTTCACGGCCAAATTTAACTAATGTGGCATGAATGGTTTCATATGCCTCTATGGCGGCCATCTTAGATTTCTGTTTTCTCATGGGTGCCAAGGTGGCACCCGGCTGTTTCATGGTTAATAGGGACTAAATTTACCAAACCCATCAAAACATTTCGTGTGGACGGTAATTTTAGGTTAAGGCTGAAATCGCCGTTTGGCATCTGCACTAAAGGGTCGCCTACACAGGCCCAGGACTGGGTTCACCTTGCACTTTAGGAACGTAGGTCCTGATTGAAAACACGTTTTTCTTTTTTATAGTATTTACAAAAGATATCCTGATATGCCTCTTTAAACCTTAGACCGCTATCTTATTTTTTTATCGTCTGCTATTTATTTTCTATTTTCCATTTGTATCATCAAACACATGCTTTGACATCACTTTAGAATAATTTACAACATGCTTTGACAGCACTTCAGAATCATTTCCATTGGAAATGATTCTGACGCGCTGTCAAATCATGTTTTTATTGATAAATAAGTCAATATATAAAAGCAACAGCAGACGACAGTTGTGAGTAGCGGTCTAAGGGTTAAAAGAAATAATTTCTCATGATGAACACTGTATACGTGTTTGATATACTGCACGTTCCTATTAATTTAGCCGTATACTCTTGCGTGGTGCAGGCTAGATCAAGCACCATGTTGTCACACCATCGTCCACACATTGTTATGATCGGTGGGTATAAATACTGTAGCTAACGTTGTATATTGGATACTACTTATTATTTTGCATAACATGGAGGCTCGCAGTGGATTAACGCAGTGAAATAAATATCATATTACTCTAGTGTAATACATATGAAAATTAGCTCGTTACATGCATGTTTGGTGATCAGTACATCTTCAATGGTTGACGATTTACTTATGCAATAAATATAATCTAACGTTTCTGATTACTTAATATGAGATTTATTAAACTGGTTGACTGATTTCATGAGAAACTCGGCATAGTCAATTTCAATTGATGGATTTACATTTACATTTATTGAGCAAATGCTCAATAAATGTAAATCCAATACTTGTTTACAAGAAAACCGTGTTAATGTGAAATGTACAGACTATGATAAGTTTGCATTTACGAACATTTTAGTCGTACAAAGTTTAGTGAAACGGCCCCCTGATTAGCGACTGGGATATATTCGTCCTCTAGTTTCAGGCGTCGATGGTTATGGGTAAATTTAGATTCCCAATATTTGTGATGAATACTTAAGAATCAATTATGCTTCGACCCATTACATTCTAGGAATACACAATTTTACTGATGAAAAATACGTGTAATTTTCTTTAATTCTCATCCCTTGATAATTCCAGCACAAAAATATTACAATTCCCTAACATTTGATTGGTCCGTAGCAAGTCTCTGTCCAAAATTTATATCCCAGTAAACTCCATGCCGAACTACTTTCCATAACCGTCAGGCGCAGTTAAAATAATTATTAAGGAAACGGAAAATAAACACATTTTCTTGATGAATGTATTTCAAATGCTGGAATTATAAGGAATGAATGGCCTTTTCGTGGAATTTATCGGGGATATAAACTTTGAAAAGTCGCGGGAATACTGGACGAGGCCTTCCGGCCTTCGTCCAGTATTCCCGTGACTTTTCCAAGTTCATACCCCGATAAATTCCACAAAAAGGCCATTCATTCCTATAATAAAAATATCAAAACACGACAGTACCGCCGTTGTCAGCCACGGTGGACGTCGCCGTTGGTCCATGGGTTAGAGCGTCATTGTTTTTATGCAAAACACCATTTTAGCTTGTTTACTATTGTTTTTGTTGACAGAAATTATACATAAATATAAACTATGACAACAGTATTCGTTTAGGTGGCCATCTTGGATTTATGTACACCGAGTGGCAATTCATAATTATATATGTAACTATCATAATTCCTTTTAAAATAATATACACTGTAGTGCGTGCTCCTCCAAGTGGATTTTATGCGCACGTGCGAGATTTTGTTTATGCGAACAGCAAAAGCAGCTCAGTGATTTCGCCTGGACTCAAGAATTAGTTTTATCACAACTTTCTTATTATTCCTCCGATGTTGATTAAAGAAAGCGCAAACCGTGTAGTATAATCGGCTGTTCAACTGCATTTTCCTGATCTTTTCAGCCAATTCATCTAACACTTCGACAATGATTTTTCACTGAAAGCTGTCATCTTTATCACGCCCATTTCTAAGTTGTGGGCACCGGTGTACAGGACGATTCCCCTCCGTGTATGAAACATCAATATCAACAAAATGCGTAGATTTTGACTTTACAGTGAAACCTCTCTAAACGGGACACCCTGGGAGGTCCCCATGGTGTCCGGTTTATAGAGGTTCCACTGTAAATCAGGCATTTTACCATTCGGCATTCTGATACGTAGTTTGATGCTTTGCTATCATGAATATTCATTATCATCTGAGATAAATGACAAAGAAACCCATCAAAATAAGATCACAGACGTTATATTGGTGTTGTGTTTATAGAGGTTCCATTGTACACAATTGATTAGACCCGATTTACGATAGATTGGGTTTTTTGACACTTTCACATTCTGGAATCTCAATCAGACCATTTAAGTTACGCTATTTTCTATATTAGCATCTTGCACGCTCGATGCACCCAAAAGATAACCCTATGTGAACTATTGTTGGAATGGCGCCCATTGGCATTCTCGGAAACTGTTCCATCAGCTAGTTTGATAGTTTTTATATTACCAAATCCACGCAGATTTTCGAAAACTCGATTCCCTATATGAAACACGCCCTGTGAGTTTATACCTTCGGACATCTGCGTAATTTCATGAAATACGTTTACAAAATGTACAATATTTTCCGTCAAGGCGGCAAAAATTGACAAAATAGTTGACTTTATGTATGAAAAACATTGTAAATTTTGTAAACGTATTTAATGAAATTACGCAGATGTCCGAAGGTACAAAATAGCATGGCGTGTCTCATATGTGATAAGAACATCTCCTAGTATGTGACCCATATATGGAGAATACCAGGGGCCTATTTCATCAACATTGCAAAGTATACTTTAGTAGCAAAGTATACTTTGAGGGAGAAATTTTCAATTTTATGATAAATGTATTAATTTTTATTATACTGAATTTATTACATTATCACAGCCAATTTGGCTGTGATAATGTAATAAATTCAGTATAATAAGTCTGCATAGTTTTAATCATCAAATATATGCAATCGTTAGTTCTGTATGAAATAATGCATTTCGGAAAAATCAATGATTACTCCCTCAAAGTATACTTTGCTAGAAAAGTATTTTTTGCAATGTTGGTGAAATCGGCTACAGGTCAGTGTTGATGGATATCAAGCTTATCTGGGGATCGTTTCACTAAACTTCGTACGACTAAAATGTTCGTAAGTGCAAACTTATGATAGTCTGTAAAATATATATATTGTGAACAAGTACATGCATTGGGTTTACATTTATTGAGCATATGCAGCCTATCCTCAATCAATGCAAATCCATCAATTGAAATTTACAGACGATCCTAAATATGCACTTACGGACATTTTAGTCGTACGAAGTTTAGTGAAACGGACCCCAGGCGAGACTGGGAAACGTTTAGAAATCCGATGATCGCCGACATTACGCAAACACGTCTTATTTGGAATTAATAAATCACTGAACTACTTTCGGCAAGGGAGATAATCAATATCACGCGAACTATTTTCATACGAGCCAAGCGGATTGTTCTGTTTATGATTAGGATATATAGTTTTAAGCTATCTCCTGTGATATATAATGATACATTACTTTGTTATGTTATGTGTACTAATACATGTTGTTTCAATAGCGTATCTCTGTAACGGTATTGTTGTAGATGGAGTTGCAAATAATTTAATAATTATTACGTTCAAATGGTGGCGTAATAGTGATAGCACTTCTGTATAACTGTGATTGTCATAAATGGCGCAACAGTCGTGAGGTTAAGGTCGCCGACTTCAATGATTTAATTACCGATTGCCGAAAGGGTCGGGGGTTCAAACCTCGACGTGGTATAATAAAAATTTCTCCATATATATTATTTTTGTGATTTTAATATTTTTTAATATTTTCACAATTTTATGATTTTAATAAAAATACCTATAAATTGATAGAAACTTACCAACAATTAAAGTGTCTGTCTTTAAGTAATATATACACAGACAGTTTGTTACTGATGTTTTAAGTTTAAGTATATATACACAGACAGTTTGTTACTGTTTTTTTAAGTTTGAGGTACTGTCTATACTGTACCATATAATGTTTTACTGTCCCAAAATCTTCTTTTTTTTTTTGGCTGTCACAATTAATTAATTTTCGGACAGCAAACATTTTTTTATGAATTTGAAATAATTATTGTCCTCCATCTGCTCACAACACTGTTCGAACTGCGCCTGTGGCTACCACGACCAAAATTCACTGGCCGCAAACACAGTAGCCATCGGCGTTCTCTATTTATTAAATTATTATTTTGTATTTTATTTGAATTCCGCGTGAACGCTGCATTTTGTGTCAACACCATTTACAGTAAATATTGGTGATTTTCTAAACGAATATCGGAGAATGCGGCTATATATTTTTGTCAATTTTCAACACCATTTACGGAAAAAAATTACTGATTTTTTTAAAAACAATATCGGCACAACTAAATACGGTGATAGAATTTTTGTCAACTTTTCAACACCATTTACGGAAAATATTACTGATTTTCTAAAAACAATATCGGCGAAGGTGTACTGAACTACTACTTTTATTTTAAATAACCAGCCGTCTAATAGATCTGTGTATAATCGAGAGTATATCGTTATTGTCATGTTGTCTCCGACAGTGAGGTGTTGCGGCACACATCAAAACGACACGTCAATTTCAAAAACATTGCCTAAGGGTCACAGCTGTGTGGTGTCATCAGATCAACACCTAGTCACACACAAACTACGCATTATCGATTTTTTTCCCCACACAAAGCGACGTGTATTTACACTAGATCTGTGTAATGTGTCGGGTGTAGCCAAAGACCATACATAAATTCGTAATTAGTCACAGATGTAGCCTTAAAATATAATCGATTTCCTTAAATTACGTCCGCATGTTGAGATATTTAGAGCAGACGTCATCGTAATTTGCCGTTATTTATTTCCAAAATTAACCATATATTCTGTAAATGGCGTTGAAAGTTGACAATAAATTAAGACCAGATCAGTACGTTAAATCGCTATCGACGACAAACTGACGATCCGATGAGTGAGTAATACCGTTTAAGGCGTATCCATGTTAATATACATCGTTATTTTTTTATGACTTTCGTAGTTTTTACCGAGAAATTCAAACCGTTTCCAATTATTGGGAACATAATATCATGATTAGCACATCGTTTCACTAAGCGGGGGCTACTCAGGAAATGGGATCACAAGGTCTATTGTTTACACTGGATTAATGGCGGCCTCCATGAGGTCTCAGGTAAATCTTATTTTTCAATAATACGACTGTGGTTTCTTCCTTTTAGTGATAACCATGTTCCAGCCGTTAACACTTATTTAGCAAACATTACTTAATATGTAGTTAGTCTGAACATTCTGCAGAGAAATCTGAATTGGACGGAATCGAGCGTTGTTCAAACTTAGTCCGGTTCATATGCACATGTCAAAATATAAACTGAAAATGGAGCTTTGTGTGACAGAAATCCGTACGCGGACGAATAAAAAAATATATTTTGTTATAAATATCACATACAGCGAAACAGCGGTAGCATCTACTGTTTTAATAATATGCATACATATTGTAATTAATGTTTAATAGTGATATACTTATGAATAATATACGATACTATGGTTTATACTCCAGCACTATGTTTTTAGGCTGTGTGATTTGCCTCAATATAAACTGGATTAATTAATACTTATATTCATGCGCTTCATGACAACATCATTACATTTAAAATATACAAATATTACTTAAAGGGGTACCGATATGATACATTTTAATAATATAAATATTGAAAATACACATTACAATCGCTTACAACATAAGTTATTGATTGAAAATAGTCACTGCATCGTGACCTATTTGACCGCATTACCTATTGCGCGGCAACCTCACCAAAACCGCTGTTTACATAGGTAACCGTGGTTTGGTGAGGTAGGCTCGCTAATACAATGTTTGCGTAATGGAGAAATTCCCAACGTTAAAGTTCACATCAAAAGGCACTGCTAGCCTACTGTCTGTTCCACGAAAGCTGCCCAAAATTTACGGCCATCTAAACAATGCAAAAGCAATTTTTGTTGATAATACATGTATTATAGGAATGAATGGCCTTTTTGTGGAATTTATCGGGGTATAAACTTGGAAAAGTCGCGGGAATACTGGACGAAGGCCAGAAGGCCTCGTCCAGTTTTCCCGCGACTTTTCCAAGTTTATATCCCCGATAAATTCCACAAAAAGGCCATTAATTCCTTATAATTCCAGAATTTGAAATATATTTGACGGTTACGGAAAGTAGTTCGGCATGGAGTTTACTGGGATATAAATATTTGGTGACGTACAGGGGGGACTTAGTGAAACTGGACCAATCAAATGTTAGGGAATTGTGTAAATATTTTTGTGCTGGAATTATTACATTTTATCAAAATTTAAGAATGAGGCTTCTTTTTATTTCGTGAAAATTGGTCAAATATTGATTTTATGACGAAAAATTGATTTGTCTATGGGAATTTAACATGGGGGAAAATGAGATGGAGGGGCTGTTGGAGGAGTCAGAAAACGAAAAAAATTGGAAATTGCTTCCGAAACCTGGGTAGATAGCTTGGATATGATCTAACTAAGAAAAAAAGTTAAATTTTGAAAATCGGTCCAGTATTTCTGAAATTTAAAACATTTCCCCATGTTATTTAAAACAAAGGGAAACTTTTTCGCAATAAAATCAATATTTTACCAAAATTAACGAAATAAAAACAAGGCTTATTCTTAAATTTTCCTTTCGTGAAACAGACAGCAGTATTTTATTTATCAGGTAACGCAAGTGAATTTATTGTTGAAAGGAACACGGATTGATTTATTTACCTGACGAAAATTCCGCCAACTTTCAACGTCATCTTGAGAAAATATCACAGTTTCTGTAAATAGGTATGATGAAAAATCGCACATTCATAGGTACAAACTCACATAGCTTGTTTCATATTCATTGTAATTCTCTTATTTCAGAAAGAGTTCTGTAATTGCATCATGCATCCAGAATACTCGTCTCAGCCGTATCGCTGTACGTTCTACTGATGTTCTCGTTGATAAACACCGGCGACTCACATAAATCACGGCTATCTGAAGCGAATGGTGGACGAGCTATCAATATTGTGTCCTAACACGAATAGCTGCAAACCCAAGTCGCCATACACAGGTGAAGATTATACTCATATGCCTTTAGATGCACGAAGATGTGGCACATGCTGGACGAGTTCGTGCTGCACGTGGTGTTACTGTGACGACGGATGTCTGGCCGAGCACCGGTGTTGTCCGGAGGTCATGCTACAACGCTACTCGGACGGCGAGTTCGTCACCGAGATGACCTATCAATGCCGGATGCACCATTTTAAACTCCCTACGGATAGCGCATACACGTTTGTATGGGATGGATTGTTTATGACAGACACATGTCTGCAACCACCAGAATCAATTGGATATAACGAGTCAGATATAATGAAATGTCGGGAACCAGACATAAGGAACATCGACGAAATGCTCCCAGTGACGTCAATGGCGACTGGACAAGATTACATAAACAACTACTGCGCCGTTTGCAGTGGAGACGACACTGCCTCGCCATGGTTTCCGTATATAGGGCTGACAGACGGAAAACGCCCGTTAGATATAATGACAAATTATGTCGATAAAGGTTGGGACGAACTGTATACTGTGTCGTACACGCCCAACTCGGACCTCAATATGTATTTCAAACCACTTGTTCCTGAATACGCTCTGAAGGCATGTGTTGCCCCGGTGATATATCACTGCAATGCTACAGGACTTTGGGAAACGTACGATCCGTTTTATGAATTGGCTTGTATGGTATACAGGTCTGTAGAACGGGCTATAGTTTTACATAGTGTTCACGCGTGAAAAGAAGCCGGCAATGCAGGCTCATATAACATCGTCATTTCTGGACGTTTTATTACCAGTACCGTTGGTCTCCGAAGAACTTAGAAAACAATTCATATACTTTTTAAACTGGTGAATACTAGGGGTTGATATCGACGCTTAGTGTCCACGTGTGAAAAGAAGCCGGCAATGGCAATGCCGGCTTCTTTTCACACGTGGACACAAAGCGTTGGTGAACAATAGGCGGTTTTACACAGGTCCACATACTTCCACCCGGACGAGAGTGGCAACGTGACTGCTGTCGTCGCTAACGTGTTCTGTGCCGTTTGTAACGGGATGACTTCAAACGTTTCCGAATGTGGGTTACCGGTTAGGCATTCCTACATAACGCCCGCGTATATGTCACTGTTGAATTACCAGCAAACTGACCGTTCTGACGTCACCCAGGGCTCACACGGAGATGGAGATGGGATTTGCCCGGACACGGACTTCCTAGATCCGCTGCAAGTATGTGACCAGTGTAGCGCCTGATCTGGTAGTTTACTCATGTAGCCTGATAATGACCTATTATATATAATTTATTGTTTGAAGCATGATAGGTGTTTCATTAGTGGAACGGCGAGCAGGGCAGATCCTCATCTGACTGCGCGGATGTACAGGCTGATCTGGATATACACTGGTTGCAAAACCCATGATCCCAATTTCTCCATTCACAGCCACAGGAAGTGTTCACTTCTTGAAAATAAATATAAAAATAAAGACTATTTTTACGCATATATGGTAATTTGATTGTTTATTTATGAAAAATATAAAACAATATTATCAAAACAATCCCAAAATATACAGTCAATCCGTATTTGCGTGATCATTTTGAGATAAATGTAAATCCAATAAACTTTTACAAGAAAACACTGTAATCTTTTGCAAGAAAACACTGTTAATGTGAAATGTACAGATTATCATAAGTTTCCAACTGCGAACATTTATGTCGTACGACGTTTAGTGAAGTTGCCCCCATATTATGAAACTAAATGAATATACGACGTAAAGACGATTCACGCAAACATGATGTTCCTATGATATTACAAGGCACCAATCAATATATAAATGGGGGAAATCAAGAACCCATGTACTATAAAAATGAAAACAAAGCATTATAGCATTAATAGATACTGGGGGCCGTTTCATTAAAAGTCGTACAACTAAAATGCAGCATATGCACAATAAATGTAAATCCATCAATTGAAATTTCTAGACGATCTTAGATTTGTACTTACGAACATTTTAATCGTACGAAGTTTAGTGAAACGGCCCTCTGATATATGACGACGTATGAATAATCATTTCAGAATATCTGCCGACTGTGGAACTGTCCTAAGGGTAGTTACTACAACGGCGACAAGTGTATAGCCACGCTATCCAGCTTCATAGGAGCCCCTCTTCTGTTCCTCACCAAAGTCGGGCCGATTGACGTCAGCATTCATCTGTCGGAAACGGAGGCAATGCAACTAGCACAGACGTTAATATCCAGCATATTCAGCAAGGATCCATCATGGCCAGGCAATGGATTATACATTAATACGTACCAGATACATGCGTATACATCGGAAATGGCCAACGTAACGCAGAAGTACCTCGTATTTCTTCTCAAATCATCTACTGTTATTAACGGGACAAAATCGCGAGCGAACATTGAAGCATTTCTTGGTGCAATGTCAACCCAGCAAAAAGCATCTACCTTCTTTAATGGTACCATGTTCATGCTTACAGCAACGTTTGCTAACAATATCGTGATACACGAATCATCTTATAGTCCTAATAGTGCAATGAAGCTTCTGGATATCGATAACGGATCCATGGCGGACATTTTATACCAGACATACAGTCCAGTCAATGTTGCAGGAATGTGGCGGGTCAGGAACCTGGACGTATGCACGTCGTTCGTTCTGCATGATGACGAATACACACAGAACGAGCACTACATTGCGCTGTCAGATGTGGATGTTTCGTTCTACAGCACCCAGTATGACGCCACAGGTCTCGATACTGGTGTCAGACTTTGTGTTCACGACTACATAGACGCTGTAAGGAAACACAGTGCAAATAGCGGACACGGCTTGTCATGTAACGTCAGACATGTGTTTGTACTAATTATTGTACACTGTGTGTATAACGTAGCACATGTGTAGAGCGTGATTTCTACGCATGTTGTAACTCAGAAGGCTAACGTTTATATCCGGTAAGCGTCGAAACCAACGGAAGTGGTCAGTAGACATATGGATCTGTAGCCTATTTTACCAACATTGCAAAGTATAATTTCCTAACAAAGTATACTTTGAGGGAGAAATGTTCAATTTTAGGATAAATTTATTATTTTTTATTATACTGAATTTATTACATTATCACAGCTATCATCAAATATATGCAATCGTTAGTTCTATATGAAATATTGCATTTCGGAAAAATCAATGATTACTCCCCCAAAGTATACTTTGCTAGATTTTGATGAAATCGGCTACTGGGGCCCGTTTCACTAAACTTCGTACGATTAAAATGTTCGTAAGTGTAAATTTAGGATCGTCTGAAAATTTTAATTAATGGATTTACATTTATTGAGCAATGCAGCTTATGCTCAATAAATGTAAATCCAATACCTGTTTACAAGAAAACACTGGTCAGAATGGCTTGAGCGTAACCCAGGGTGTCCGGTTTAGAGAGGCTCCACTGTGAAACATGCATATAAATACTGCAAGACACGCGCGGTGCTTTGCGATCATGAACAGACATATCATCGATGATAAATTGAAACTGAATCTATCAAAGTTAAGCACTTGTCCCTGTGTTCGGCTTAGAAAGGTTTGACTGTACACTGTCATAGCCACCCTTGGAGTGTCCTAAGCTACGGTAATCGATACAGACCAGGGGAGCGTTTCACTCAACTTCGTACGACTAAAATGTTCGTAAGTGCAAACTTATGATAGTCTGTAAATGTTACATTAACAACGTTTTTTTGTAAACAATTAATGGATTTACATTTATTGAGCATAGGCTGCATATGCAGCCTATGCTCAATAAATGTAAATCCATCAATTGAAATTGCCAGACGATTCTAAATGTGCATTTACGAAGATTTCAGTCGTAAGAAGTTTAGTGAAACGGGCCCCAGTTCCATTGGCTGCGTAGTGATGTTAACCAATTATGATGAAAGTTTGTCCTTTGTTTTCCGAAGAATGCAATTCTTGCATGTAGATACCTTCCGAGCAACATCCTTATCTACACCAATACAATAGAAACGAGATTTCACGAGATATATGGTCCTATCCCACAGGTTGAAGTAACGTACCAAGGTCTATACATACATTAAATATACGTAAAAGTATCAATTAGTGGGAAAATAATAGTTTAAAAAAAAAGAAAAGTTTACTACTGTTAGAACACAATACCAAGATTCCTACTATGTTTTGTATGGGCCGTACTCGGACGGCCTCGAGACACTCTCAGGAAACAATTAATCGATTTATATCATGTTCGCCTATTGCGGAAGTTAGGCTAATGTTAGCCCTCCGCAATGATGTTTTCTCCGATGCGCTATGCCAACGCGTTTTCGATTATTTTGTTCCAACAACGTTCCGCATTTGTCTCTAGTAAGAAGACATCGGGCACATTTATTTCTTTGATTTTCCCGGTCACGCGTCGGCTGTTACCGTTTCATATCTTCGCATACAAGGTAAACAGGTGACTGGCTAGTAACCAGTCAGTGTAACATGACGCTTACGCGTGACACTCCATGAATCTCAACAAATCATAAGCTTAGCGATGACGTCATCGGGAAAACCCATCAACAATCAGACAATATGGCTTCTCGAGAAATGATAGAAATATTGGTGCGATTGAATTGTCTTTCGTGACGCATTGGCCAGGTATAAATGTAGGTTTTATCAAATGTTCGATTGGAAACAATGTTGTTTCGATGCAAACTGTTTCTTAACGGGCCCGGGCGACGTAAAGGTGTAGTTTGAAGCAGATGCTTTTGCGCTGTCATACAGTAGTATAGGCCCGGAAAATGTTACCGAAGTATTACGAGGTAAGATAAATGCGGAATTTTGTTGAACCAAATAATCTCTAGCTCGAAGACATCGGGGAATATATTGTTGCGGAGGGCTAACATATGCCTAACTTCTGTAACTGGCGGAAATGATATAGATTGGTTGACTATTTCGTGCAAGTCCGTTGTCTCGAGGCCGTCCGAGTACGGACCATTAAAAACATAGGCACCTTGTATTGTGTTCTAACAGGGAGTAAGCTTTTTTTTCAACTGCTTTTTTACCACGTATTGATACTTTTAGGTATATTTAATGTATTTATAGACCTTGGTACGTTACTTCAACCTGTTTCCTATCCCTGCCCTGATTGCTTATGTCGTCATGCAATCCTACCAATGCACGTCACGATATATGGATGGTAGCACCAACTGCTCAACCTGCTCAGAGTAAAAGCTACTTTTGCGATACAAAACACCATTCTTGATCACGCAACTGGGGGCCGTTTCACTAAACTTCGTACGACTAAAATGTTCGTAAGTGCAAATTTAGGATCGTCTGGAAAGGTTTCATTTAGTGAAACGGCCCCTAGTTTCTGTACCTATGTGGTTGCATGACTCGATTGACGCATAGTAAATATGTTACCTCTACGAACGATATCAATCACTCTGGATATTAGACTGATCTAAGTAGCCGATTTCACCAAAATTGCAATTTAAATTGCAAATGTATTTATTTTTATTATACTGAATTTATTACATTATCACAGCCATTGTGATAATGTAATACATTCAGTATAATAATTCTGCATACTTTTAATCATCAAATATATTCAATCCTTAGTTATATATACATATTCTGCAAAAATAAATCATTACTACTTCAAAGTGTACTTTATACTGAGCTAGAAAAGTATGCTTAGCAATTTTGGTGAAATCAGCTATAAGGTACCCAGTAAATATCAGTGGTTTTTCATCGCCGTCATCCCCCACATCTACTAACTGCGAAAGCATGACGCTCTCCACGAAGACAGAATATACTACACTGAGCAGAAAAGAAACGTTGTGTTCTAACAGAATTATGTATGTGACGTCCACAGTGTATATACATGTAATGTGCGACACTGACAATATCGACTCATTGATTCAACCGGACCGTTGAATCTGAAGACCGAACTGGCGATCGTATAGGAAAATATGTAGCCAGAATCACCGGACAGTACACTGCATTTAGCCCAAGACAACACTGACGTTCTTCTGTGGCCCGCGGTTTCTCCAGATCACAGCATAATACAAGGTGTATGATCACGTGGTACTAACAACAACAACAAGTACCGATTCAAAGTACGTATTCTTTTATAGTGTCCTTATTACGTAACGGATTTTGATGAAATATGGCGCACCAAACGCGTCTTGTTAAGCTGCATTTGGTGGTCTCTGTATTTTCGCCCAAACTTATGTCGTTTTTGCGAAGAATCGATGTTCGTGTCTCGAAGACACGGAAATCGATTCTTCGCAAAAACGACATAAGTCTGTGCCAAACTCACTAGACCACCAAATGCAGCTCATGAAGACGCGTTTGCTGTTCCATATTTCATCAAAATCCGTTCAATATTAAGAAATATATCAAATAATACTTACTTTGGAGTGGGCGACATTGTTGTTGTTATAACCACGTGATCATGCCCCTTGAGCCTAATATAAATGGAAACTTTATTTGCATTTAGCCAATAATATACACATTTGTGATAAATCACAGGTTGAAGCAACGGACCAATGTATATAAATACATTAGATATACATAAAAGTATCAATAGATGGAAAAAAAGATAAGTTGAACAAAAAAACCCAACAACAACAGGTTGACTCCATGACACATTACCATCGTGACGAGCCGTCTCATCAGGATCTGCACTTTTGCAAATAATTGTCATATTTTTAAGAACTAAAACACCACCTTTTCATAAATGGACTAGTCTGAAAATCATTATCTGACGGTTGAATTGGTTAATAAACAATAATATCAAGTCAGACATACACTTACAGATGTAAAGTACATTGTGCTTAAACATTTAATGTAAATATTTCAAAATCATTTAACCTTATCGTTGAGCATACAGGCTGCATGGGTGGGCAATAGAAGCAACTCATGGATAATGACAAACAAACATATAGAATTTCAAGTCAGTCAGACTTACTGTTCCAGGTGCCCGTTTCACTAAACTTCGTACGACTAAAATGTTCGTAAGTGCAAATTTAGGATCGTCTGTAAATTTGAATTGATGGATTAAACAGCCTATGCTCAATAAATGTAAATCCATCAATTGAAATTTCCAGACGATTCTAGATTTGCACTTACGAACATTTTAGTCGTACGAAGTTTATTGAAACGGCCGCCTGAATATGAGATACTCACAAACAACACAAATGTTGCAACAAATCTATTGCCAAGTCATTGGCCTTGAACTTGGGGGTATGGGTCACGTGGATAGGGAATGGAATGAAAACATTGATGATGATAAAGAAGCATATCAAGTTTGAAGTAAACCTGACTTATAGTTGCAGAGATTATAAGGTACTCAGAAACTTTAACACCATTGTTTGGCAAAAATTTCATCTGTAGCCGATTTCATCAAAATTGCAAAGTATACTTATCTGCAATGTATACGTTGAGAGAGTAATCATGTATTTCCCCCAAAATGAATTATTTGATATAGAACTAACCACTGCATATATTTGATGATTAAAAGTATGCAGAATTATTATACAAATGGTTGTGATAATGTAATAAATTCAGTATAATAAAAATTAATAAATTTATCCTTATATTGAAAATTTCTCCCTCAAAGTATACTTTGCTAGATAAGTATACTTTGCAATGTTGGTGAAATAGGCTACATAAAACTTCGAAGTTATTAGAACTTTACCTTGGGCATACATATCACATGGGTGGGCAAAATAATGAAAATATACATATTGTACACATGTAATAAGGTTCACAAATGTATGTGGCTGTGACTGGCGAAATGGGGCCTTGGTAGATCTAGATCAGGATATTCCCTGTTCGTCGCATATCCATCAATGAAACAACCGCCATGCTTCTAAGAAGCAATACAGATCATTTTCAGGCGACAGGAGTGTGATCTTCTTGATCAGGAGCTATACTTATCACAAAGCCCATAAGCCCCATTTCTCCAATCACAGCCACACATTACAAGTGGTTAACTACGTATGCTCTAATTGCATGTGACATGTCTTACGTCATGATGCACACATGTGTGAAGCATCAAGCAAAATACGGTATATGAAGCGGGAAATGACGTATGCCCTGGATAAAGACCCAGGGCTCCAGATAAGGAATTAGTAATTGAGTATTGTCACTCCATCATTTCTGAAGCAATTGGGTATTTCAACATTTTAATTGGGTAAAATAAAATCACACTACTGTTAACACATCAACAGACAGCTATTATTGAATAGTTTGCTTCGAAATGAAAACATGTATTGGCATTTCATTAGAATTGTCTCCTTGGAGACAATTCTAATGAAATACCAAGATATGTTTTCATGGAAAATAAGAAAATATACTATATTTGTGGTCTGTTTATTGTTTTCTCCAGCATGATAAAGGAACCACAAATTTTGTATTGCTTTTTGATACTCGCTACTTCTGATTTCAATTTAGTTTTTGGCAATTTTAATTGGGTATTTAAGCAAATACGCAGCTTATCTGGAGCGTTGAGGAGCTAAACCAACCAGGTGAATGTTGTGTCGAAGGGAAGTACAAAATATAGTTGTCTTTCTTGCACATGGAACATAGCAAATATAAAAGTTTCAAGAGAGGCTGAAAAAAATGAGGAAAAACAATTTTCAGCTGGATCTGTATTTTGTCAACCATAGATAAAACCATATGTTATCACAACGGAACAAAAATGTGACAAACAGATGCGCATATAGACTCAGAGAAAATAAATATGTTGTCACTGATTCTTGTCAGGGTACTAACTGAACGAATTGCGGGGTGCACCAAATGTTTGTTACTTACAATTCAGTAGACCCGCATCTCCGAAGTTGTGTCCATGACTTGAAGTGGATCCACTCCATGTCTGTGCTGCAGCTACCATAGAAACCGAAACCACTTCCACGCACCTAAATCATTGAAAGTTCTGCATTAACCCGAAAAATGTAGGAATCTAAAATTGGCGCCCAAGTTTAACACGAATTTCCAAGTCATTTTATTTTGATCTTGAGCAAGTGGGCCACATATATATTGATGGTGATAAACAAGATTATCAAGTTTCAAGTCAATTTACAAAGGCAACATATATCGCAAAACGTTAATGCAAAATGATTGGGCGCATAGGAAGCGCAATACCATACACATCCTATTTTTCCAAATAGATTATGCTGAACAAGGATATGAAGTTTCAAGTCAATCCAACTGATATATGCAGAGCTAACGTTATTTTTAGTAATTTGAAACCATTAACGTACATTTATCCCGTCAACACAGTGCGTATGTGCCGTGAAACACGGTGCCGTGAAATATTATTGACATCCAGTCAATACAATTTTTGCATTTCACAGCCATTTGTAGGTGTTGACGGGATAAATAGAATAGTATGTTAGTGCCGTGAATGGAAAAAAATATCTGGCGCGGCACGGAAACGGGAGGTGCTCGGCAGAGCCTCGCCCATCCCGTTTCCTGAGCCTTGCCAGATATTTTTTCCCATTCACGGCACTAACCTACTATTCTAGGTATCGTTTAACCATAACTAAGGAAAAACAGAAAGTTTTATGGTGATATGGGAACATTAACAACAACCTGCTCATTGTTTGTCAACCCCATTCGTGATGTCATCGACTTCAAAACGCAGATCTCAAGACGGACATAGTGAAAACTATAGAGCTCTACTTATTCTTAGCGTTGCCCTAACAATGAATATAACGACGAATTTCAGTTGTGGGAAACACAGAATGTTCGTTACTTACAAATCAGTAGACCTGTCATCTCCGATCTGGCCTCCATGGAAACATTGATTAGTCCAAATCACAGTCCGCCCATCTGTTACCATTTTAACCAAGTCAATCTGCTAGTTAAGAAGTAAATTAAATTTCAGCATTAACCCGTGAAGACAGGGGGCCGTTTCAATACACTTCGAACGACTAAATTGTGCACAAGTGAAATATGAAACTAGAAATGACCCGTACAAATATTGTTTTCCGTTATGTATATCACAATTGTTTTTTTTCTTGACAAAAACATTTTGTTTTCAGCTTATCAGATCATTACGGTGGCACAGAGGGGACATGGACATATTGTTTACTTTCGCGTGCGCACGCAATAACTATTTTGCAATCTGGAACGTAGTTCCGGCACTGACCAATATGAACTCACAAGACGTCAATATGGGAAAATATTGACGCCTTGCGTTCCATTGTGTTTCAATGGGAAACGAAAATACGTAAGCAAAATAATGATATGTACATGTATATTGCTTGCTAGAAGCATGACGGGTGTTTCATTGATGAAATGGCGAATAGTGCAGATCCTGATCAGACTGCGCGGATGCACAGGCTGATCTTGATTTACACTCGTCGCAAAACAAATAAGCCCCACGCACGCGATAGGGTTTTGCGTATTTTGAAAATATAATTATTTTATAATTGGATATGTATTTCTTATCAAGTGATCGATTTGTATATCAAACTGGTATGGATAAATGCAATATTGTACATGAGATGCTGTTTAAAAGGCTCCATAAAGTAAATACATGTAATATGGAAAAAAGAAGAACATTTTGGCGGCCATTTTTGACAAGTGTGGAAAGAATGGCATCCCTCTCTCCTGTAATTTATATTTATTTGTAAGGGAAATCAATGTATATGTGTTTCAACTCATGAATGTCTGTAATCGTTCGTAACGCAGGAAAATCGTTCGCAGGAAACAAATGTGGCAAAATAGCCCATTTGGGCAGCCATTTTGAAATGTATTGTCATTTGCTGATTTATGAAAAATGGCAGCCATTTGTTTACCCAGTGGCTTTCTTAGCACAGACAACCAAATGTGGTAGACAATGGGCCACTGCATCCGAAAATCATACTCACCAAAAATCCCCCATGGGGGAGGGGGGTATTGCTGGCTCAAAGTCTATCATCTACTATTGTGTAGCATACATTGAGACTGCACTGGCGGCAAAATAAATACATGTAAAATAAAAACAATATGCAGATTTATTGTTTATCCTAGTTTCTCGAACAATGAAAGAACAGCATTTCCTCTCAATTAATCGCATATCGCGACACTTTCCCCAATATCTATTAAATTAATCCCTAAATGCTCAGCCGCTATATTTAGAACTGATTTTACGTCTTTTTGTCATCAGTTGACGAGACGCAAAACATATTACCGCCCACACACGCGCTCACTTCGTGTCTCGTGTCACACTGCCAATCACATGCTAGTATGCGATTCAAAATCACGTTTAGGGGCGGAGCTTCGCGAAGGCTAGTATACAATAAGTAATGTACGTTATAGTTGACATAATGTTGAAATTTTAATAAATTAATTTCGTAACGAGCGCTATAACTATTAGCATTACATATATCCTAAGAAGATCGAAGTTGTCTACAATATAACCAGTTAAGACGGTATAACATAGGCACGCGTATAGCCGTCATCTGTATCAACAAAAAGATAATAGGACACTGAATATATATTTCGTGATAACTAATCAGCTATTTGTTTGCCGATTATATAAAACATCCATACGAAAATAAAACAAGCATAGAATGAATGAATTTGAGGTAAATGTGTTAGTATATTATATCTCAAATATCAATGGCGGGGACCAACCTTTAGAAATAAAAAATGTATGAGCAAAGTGAAAACGATAATATCTAAAAGGTTAAAATGCGCATAAAGAGTGTCAATGGCGGCAAAGATATACGTATTAATGGAATTATTGGTACTTTATAAGGTCCCCACACTGCAAATGTTTACATACTGACATTCTCTAGTATTTGCCTGACATTTTCAGAGCTCTAGATAAGCTGCGTATTTGCGTAAATACCAAATTAAAATTGCCAAAAAAATCAATTGAAATCAGAAGTAGCGAGTATCAAAAAGCAATAACAAATTTGTGGTACCTTTATCATGCTACTCAAAGCAATAACCAGACCACAAATATAGCATATTTTTCTTATTTTCCATGAAGACACATCTTGGTATTTCATTAGAATTGTTTCCAAGGAGACAATTCTAATGAAATGCCAAGACATATTTTCATTTCGAAGCAAACTATTCAATTGCTTCAGATATGATGGAGTGAAAATACTCAATTACTAATTCCTTATCTGGAGCCATGCATTTTAGTACTCAGTGGACAAATAAATTCTTAGAACATCAACGATAATTCGGTGCATGAACACATTCATCTATGCAGCACGTGCATGTATGGATGCAACTGATATACGCAGTGTGTGTCCACGTTGTTTCCACTACAAATAATTACAAGTGAGAACAACAGGTTCTGCTTCGAGACTTGCGAGTTCATACGATGGCAGGCTTCGATGAAAGGTTCACTGGCTGACTTGATTGTGTCGTCCGAATATGGCACGTGTACATATGTTGATAATATCAGTGGAGAAAGTGTCCGTTCTTATAACATTTTCGTCTCTATGCGTATTGCATTCTCATGCACGGAATCAGGAAACTTGATTGGTCAATGTGCTCATTCTCGACCAATCAACCTTAGCGATTTCGAGTAAGATGTGAGACACGCCATGTGATACTCGATATATCCTGGACAATATTTAAATGGCTTGGCAAATGCGCAAGTCTATATAATTCCAGCACAAAAATATTTACACAATTCCCTAACATTTGATTGGCCCGTAGCAAGTCTCTGTTCAAAATTTATATCCCAGTAAACTCCCACGCCGAACTACTTTCCGTAACGGTGAGGCGCAGTTAAAATAATTCTTAAGAAAACGGAAAATAAACGCATGTTCTTGATGAATTTATTTCAAATGCTGGAATTATAAGGAATGAATGGTCTTTTTGTGGAATTTATTGGGGACATAAAGTTGGAAAAGTCGCGGGAATACTGGACGAGGCCTTCCGGCCTTCGTCCAGTATTCCCGCGACTTTTCCAAGTTTATACCCCGATAAATTCCACAAAAAGGCCATTCATTCCTATATTGCTACGAAGATTTCGTCATTTACTATGTTTACCAAAATATATCAGTTTCTGTAAATATATTTCATGAAAATTCTAGGCACAACATCACATGGTGTGTTTCAAATGTGTGATTCAACCCGTTTAGCCGGCATAAAATGACCTTAACTGTTGACAGGCCGTTAAACAACATTAACTAATTAAATACATAAATAAATAGTCATTTCGAGTATGATTTGTATGAATGTGCTCAACATTTTCAAATCAAGGGACGAGCAAATAGAGAATAGTAGGTTAGTGCCATGAATGGGAAAAAGTATCTGGCAAGGCTCAGGGAACGGGATGGACGAGGCTTGACGAGCACATCCCGTTTCCATGCCGCGCCATATATTTTTTCCCATTCATGGCACTAACCTACTATTCTATTTATCCCGTCAACACCTACAAATGGCTGTAAAATGGAACAATGTAACCCCAGCCACTGCACATATTCATACGCAGTGATTATGTCGTATTGACAGGATATCAAAAATCAAAAAAGCAACATTATCTTTGACAGCAAATGTCTTATTAAATTCAATCTCTATCCGAAACACACAAAAAAGTCATGTTATTAGTAAGAAATGTGAACATGCCGCAAAAGATATTTGCAATATATTGCAATATGAAGACAAATCCATGCCTTGCATGTCTCATTAAAATGTCAACATCAATGGTAATAGCACAATAGCGGCTCCATCTGGAGTAGCATGTTGCCATCACCCATTGTGGAGCTTACAGAGGTACTGAAACATTTTTTTTTAAATTCACAATGTTCTGTTCATTATATTTGCGAATGGGTGGTTTCGAACTCGTTTTAGAAATGTTATTTGTTTTTAAATTGTACCAACAACTTACACCACTAAAATGTTCGTAAGTGCAACTTAATGGATTTACATGTATTGAGCATATGCAGCCTATGCTCAATAAATGTAAATCCATCAATTGAAATTTTCAGACTATCCTAAATTTGTACTTACGAACAGTTTAGTCGTACGATGCTCAGTACGACGATGTGAACCTCCTAACTGTAAAACACACATAGAGAGTCGTTAGTTATTTATTTTGTTTGGTCACCTGGGGCCCGTTTCAATAAACTTCTTACGACTAAAATGTTCGTAAGTGCAAACTTTTGATAGTCTGTAAATTTCACATCAACAATGTTTTCTTGTAAACAATTATTGGATTTACATTTATTGAGCATAGGCTGCATATGCAGCCTATACTCAATAAATGTAAATCCATCATTTGAAATTTACAGACGATCCTAAATTTGCACTTACGAACATTTTAGTCGTACGCAGTTTAGTGAAACGCACCCCTGTATGGTTAACTGATTATGAGCCACCTATGCAGAAACAACACTGAAACACATCGTCCACTGGAGCCCAACAGACAGTGTACATCCATCAGTTGGTTATCTTATATTTAAGGGCGGGCATTGGCTCGCAGACCAAACCCGGGCATATGAGCCCAGAAAATGTGTCAAGCCAATGGCCGTTGGTCTGTTTTCCTTTCCGAATTTAGTATTAGTTGCAATGCAGTCGAAATCTGTGCTTTAATTCAAGGCGGTTATGAGACGGTTAATTTAGCCTAGCTAGTTCATTCTCCTACTGGCCGTGTTAAGGGCTGTGTATGAGTGTATATATATGGAGACGCAGTCTGAGGGTGGTCAGGGCAAAGCAAATCAAGCAGAGATCCATATGGAGTTGGGTTATGCACGATATGATATGATATGTTTTGGGTCCGAGCCACCGTCGTTTCCCGGCTTGTCGTTATATACGAAATGCTATTAGTCGAATTTAATTGCAGCAACATATCGCGTATCTGTAGTTATTTGTATTAGATGACAATTCGTTACACTCATTCTGAAGACGAGCGAAGAAGAGAAGCACACGGTATGGTATTTTCCCCATATATGCTATGTGTAACGTGTGTGTGCAAGTATCAGGCTGGCAGCTGTTTGGCCTTCTCAGCCAAACTCGTGCAGCTTAGAGTTTCGTGTAATTGATAGCTATGTTCGTCAGGTCCCTTTTCCCATGAACTGAATATTGTCAACTCGTATGAAAATGTACCTGATGATAATTGAAACCAGCCTAGCTATGTTGGTCTGGAATGTCATAAGGTTCATTTTCACATGAACTGAATATTGTCAGCTAATAGGAAAATGTACCTTATGATAGTTAACCCCAGACTAGATATGCTGGTTTTGAATTTCGTAAGGTTGCTTTTAAAATAAACTGTATATGGTCTTATGATAATTGACACCAGTCTATCTATGTTGATTTAATTTTTCTTAAGTTACCGTTTCCCATGAACTGAATATGAAAATATGAACACATATGAAAGTGTACCTAATGATAGTTGACACCAGCCTAGCTATGCTGGTTTTGAATTCCATAAGGTCCCTTTTCCCATGAATTGAATTTGTCAGCTGACATGAAAATGTACCTTATGATAATCGAAACCAGCCTATCTATGCTGGTATGGAATTTCATGACGTTACTTTTTCCATGAATGGAATATGGACAGCTCATATGAAAATGTACCTTATGATAATTGACACCATCTTCGCTATGTTGCTTTACATTTTCATAAGGTCCCTTTTACCAATAACTGAATATTGTCAACTAATATGAAAATGTACTTTATGATAATTGACACCAGCCTAGCTATGCTGGTTTATAATTTTATAAGGTACATTTCACATGAATTTCATAAGGTTGTTTTTTTAATGAACTGAATATGGCCAACAAGGAAAAGGTACCTTCTGATAATTGGCACCAGCCTAGCTATGTTGATTTATAATTCATAAGTTCCCATTTGCCATGAACCGACTAGTGTCTACTCATATGAAACGATACATATTGATAACTAACACCAGCCTAGCTATGCTGGTTTTGAATGTCATAAGGTTGCTTTTCCCATAAACTGAATATGACCAACTCATATGAAGAGGTACATATTGATAATTGACACCAGCCAAGTAATGCTGGTTTGGAATTACATAAGGTACATTTTCACATGAACTGAATACTGTCAGCTCACAGGAAAATGTACCTTATTATAATTAGCACCAGCATAGCTATGTTGGTTTATGATTCTATAAGGTCCCTTTTCCCACGAACCGACTATTGTCAACTCATATGAAAAGGTACATATTGCTAATTGACTACACAAGCACAGCTATGCTGGTTTTTATTTTCATAAAGTTGCTTTTCCCATGAACTGAATATGACCAACTCATAGGAAAATGTACCTTATGATAATTAACACCAGCATAGCTATTATGGTTTTAAATTTCGTAAGGTCCCCTTTCCCATGAACTAAGTATTGTCAACTCATGTGAAAATGTACCTTATGATAATTGACACCAGCCTGGCAATGTTGGTTTGAAATTTCATAAGGTATATTTTCCCATGAACTCAATATTGTAAACTCATAGGAAAATGTACATTATGATAATTGACACCAGCCTGGCTATGTTGGTTTGAAATTTCATAAGGTATATTTTCCCATGAACTCAATATTGTAAACTCATAGGGAAAGGTACATTATGATAATTGACACCAGCCTGGCTATGTTGGTTTTGAAATTTCTAAGGTATATTTTCCCATGAATCATATTGTAAACTCATAGGGAAAGGTACATTATGATAATTGACACCAGCCTGGCTATGTTGGTTTGAAATTTCATAAGGTATATTTTCCCATGAACTCAATATTGAACTCATAGGAAAGGTACTTATGATAATTGACACCAGCCTGGCTATGTTGGTTTTGAAATTTCATAAGTATATTTTTCCCATGAACTCAATATTGTAAACTCATAGGGAAAGGTACATTATGATAATTGACACCGCCTGGCTATGTTGGTTTGGAATTTAAATAAGGTATCCCATGAAATCTATTGTAAACTCATAGGGAAGGTACATATATATTACACCACCTGGTATGTTGGGTTTGAAATTTCATAAGGTATATTTTCCCATGAACTCAATATTGTAAATCTAGGGAAAGTACTTGATAATTGACTAGCCTGGCTATGTTGGTTTGAAATTTCATAAGGTATATTTTCCCATGAACTCAATATTGTAAACTCATAGGGAAAGGTACATTATGATAATTGACACCAGCCTGGCTATGTTGGTTTGAAATTTCATAAGGTATATTTTCCCATGAACTCAATATTGTAAACTCTTAGGGAAAGGTACATTGATAATTGACACCGCTGGCTAGGTTGGTTGGAATTTAATAAGGTATATTTTCTTTGAACTCAATATTGTAACTCATAGGGAAAGGTTAAACTTATGATAATTGACACCAGCCTGGCTTATTTGGTTTGGGAATTTTAATAAGGTATATTTTCATGAATCAATATTGTAAACTCATAGGGAAAGGTCATTATGATAATTGAAACCCAGCCTGGCTATGTTGGTTTGATATCATGGTAATTTTCCCATGAACTCAATATTTTATAAAACTCATGGAAATCAATTATTGTTAACCTCATAAAGGGAAAGGTTTACTTTAATGAAATAATTGACACCAGCCTGGCTAGGTTTTTTGGTTTGAAATTTCCCATAAGGGTAAATAATTTTCCCATTGAAAACTCAATAAATTTGGTAAAACCCTCAATAGGGAAAGGTACATTATGATAAATTGACCACCAGCCTGGCTATGTTGGTTTGGAAATTTATAAGGTTTAATTTTCCCATGAACTCAATATTGTAAAATCATAGGGAAAGGTACATTATGATAAAAAAAAAAAAAATTTTTTTTGGGGGGAAACACCAGCCATGGCTAATGTTGGTTTTGGAATATTTAATAAGGTATAAATTTTCCCATGGAACCCTCAATAATTGTAAACTCATAGGGAAAGGTAATTATGATAATTGACACCAGCCTGGGCCTATGTTGGTTTGGTTTATTTAATAATTATTTTTCCCATTGAACTCAATATTGTAAACTCATAGGGAAAGGTACATTATGAATAATTGACACCAAGCCTGGCTATGTTGGTTTGGAAATTTCCCCATAAGGTATAAATTTTCCATGGGAAACTTCAATATTGGTTAATTTCCTCAATAGGGTAAAGGGTAATTAATGATTAATTGGAACAGCCTGGCTAATTGTTTGTTTTGGAAAATTTCCCCATAAGGTAAATATTTTCCCTTGAACTCCCAATATTGTTAAAAACTCCCATAAGGGGAAAGGGTTTACTTTATGATAATTGACCAAACCCAGCCTGGGCTTTGTTGGTTTTGAAAATTTCCATAAGGTTATTTCCCATTGAACTCAATATTGTAAACTCATAGGGAAAGGTACATTATGATAATTGACACCAGCCTGGCTATGTTGGTTTGAAATTTCATAAGGTATATTTTCCCATGAACTCAATATTGTAAACTCATAGGGAAAGGTACATTATGATAATTGACACCAGCCTGGCTATGTTGGTTTGGAAAATTTCATAAGGTATATTTTCCCATGAACTCAATATTGTAAACTCATAGGGAAAGGTACATTATGATAATTGACACCAGCCTGGCTATGTTGGTTTGAAATTTCATAAGGTATATTTTCCCATGAACTCAATACTTCATAGAAAGGTACATATGAAATGACACCACCTGGCTATGGGTTGGTTTGGAAATTTAATAAGGATATTTTCATGAACTCAATATTAAACAAGGAAAAAGGTACATTATTGATAATGACACCAGCCTGGCTATGTTGGTTTGAAATTTCATAAGGTATATTTTCCCATGAACTCAATATTGTAAACTCATAGGGAAAGGTACATTATGATAATTGACACCAGCCTGGCTATGTTGGTTTGAAATTTCATAAGGTAAATGTTTCCCATGAACTCAATATTGTAAACTCATAGGGAAAGGTACATTATGTGTGATAATTCATAAGGTATCCCATGAACCTCATATGTAAACTCAGGGAAAGGTACATTATGATGGTTGAAACACCAGCCTGGCTATTTGGTTTTAAAGGTATGATTTTCAATAGTAACTATCTTGAACTCATTGGATTTGTTTAAAACACTCATAGGGAAAGGTACATTATGATAATTGACACCAGCCTGGCTATGTTGGTTTGGAATTTAGGTAATCTGGTATCTTTTCCCTACGAGATGTTTATTCTCGGAAGGGTGAACAGTGTAGACATTGATAAAATGAAGATCATGATCATAACATGCAGCTAAAGATAAAACTTCTTTTGCTTAACCACACACAGTGCTTCTTTTCTATCTATAGATAATTTTGGTGGAGCCAGAGTACAACTCTTGCTGATCCAACTGCTTTATGTTTGGAATGAGGTTTTGTGTAAATAGTGATATATGTTAGAATCGTGTAGCCTGATCTAATGCCAGATCCAGTAGACTGGTAGACCAAATTACACTCCACCAAGATGCATGATGATCTGGGTCTACACTGTTAGTCAACCCCGACTTGTTTATTCCGCTATTATAAAACTTTCTGAGCAAGTTCTCAAACATTTGCACTCGACATCAGACAGTCGTATTGGTCGAGACTGAGCATCAACCAATCAATTATCAGATTTCAAGAACTAAAACCTGGGGCCAGTTTCACTAAACTTCGTACGATTAAAATATTCGTAAGTGCAAACTTAGGATCGTCTGGAAAGTTAAATTGATGGATTTACATTTATTGAGCATATGCTGCTTATGCAGCCTATTCTCAATAAATTTAAATCCAATAATTGTTTACAAGAAAACAGTGTTGATGCGAAATTTACAGACTATCATAATTTTGCACTTACGAACATTTTAATCGTACGAAGTTTAGTGAAACGGCCTCCTGACTACGTGCTCAGTAACTTTTATAAACTCGGATCCAGGTATTGTACAACTTCCTGCACATTAACTGTAATATTGTTCAGTTTGGTTCGTAGAGTCTGAGCTCATCTCAAACTCAACCAATAAAACTGTTTGAATTAGCATTCAAGATCGGCTACATGTGAAGACTGTTTTATAACCGTATGAATGCGTGAGGCAAACATTGTTTTTAATAAAATTGTGCTTTGCCAGCACATACAAATCAAGTCCTATGGAAATGATTCTGAGGTGCTGATGAAGCATGCTTAAAGAAAAAGAGCACAAAGACAACAGTAGACGACAAATGCTATTCCGTGTTGGACGGAATAAACACAGGACCTGGGGACATGAGGAACAAAATAAAACGCAAAGACAAATTCAATACATATGCTGATAAAAACAAACACATTATTAAGTTTATCAGGCAAGGCTAGGAAACGCGTAGGAATTCAGAGGCCTGCCGAGGAATTCCTGCCGTTTCCGAGCCGAGCCTGATAAACTTGATATCAAAATACACTAGCCTGGTATTCTATTTATCAGGTAACGTGTTATGCTCGAAAATGACATTAGATGACGTCGTATTCTATGGACAGAACGCGGAGTTGTTTACGTTGCGTCATTACACTGACGTCATTCGGTAACGTCAAGTGACGTCATCCGACCAATGGAACGTCAGTTTTCACTTCGTTGTAACCCGGATGTTTCTATCAGGGCAATGCCTGATACAACAATGTGTTATAAGTCAGTACGTATTCGGTCAATGCAGGGCAGGTTACCTGATAAATACTGGTACATGTATCTTGAAAAATAAATTGCATTTACAATGTACTTTAATTTCAAATGAAAAATATAAACAAATGGATAACATGCCCGCTTAATTGCACATGCATTGTCAACATGTGTAAAACACGAATTTCACGAACATTTGCCACAATTCAGGAGGTCGTTTCACTAAACTTCGTAAGACTAAAATGTTTGTAAGTGCAACATTATGATAGTCTTTAAATTTCACACTAAAAATGTTTTCTAGTAAACAATTATTGGATCTACATTTATTGACAATAGGATATGCTCAATAAATGTAAATATATCAACTGAAATTCCAGACGATCCTAAATTAGCCCTTACGAACATTTTAGTCGTACGAAGTTTAGTGAAACGGGCCCCTGGATTACGTATGACCCTGCCCATGAAATACAGTCATGTATAATATCTCCAAAGTTGAGAGTCAGTTTCTGTAATTGACGCCAACATCTTTGAAAGTGTATCATTTAAATAGCAATGTTAGCTCTTACAAGGCAGACAGTGAATATTGTTATATTTCACTTTTTTTCAATATTTAACAAATTTCTTAACATTTTGACACAACATGGGAATTATCTCCAATTATCATGTATTATCGAAACATGCTTTAGTAAAAAAAATAATGATAATAAGGGAAGAATAGTAGACATTTTATTTTTAATTGTAAATGTTAAATGTAAACCAGCTGAGAATAGGAAATTTACCGTCAATTGTAGATCCTGGGGGCCGTTTCACTAAACTTCGTATGACTAAAATGTTCGTAAGTGCAAAATTATGGTAGTCTGTAAATTTCACATTAGCAATGTTTCTTGAAAACAGTTATTTGATTTACATTTATTGAGCATAGGCTGCATATGCAGCCTATGCTCAATAAATGTAAATCCATCGATTGAAATTTCCCGACGATCCTAAATTTGCACTTACGAACATTTTAGTCGTACGAAGTTTAGTGAAACGGACCCCTGGTCCTCCGCATGTTCACACAGTATTGCTACTAGTCTTATAAATAGGTTTCCAAACTTGGGAAATCATGAGTTACTTCCCTTATACCAATTTCCAAAGGCATCATCAGCGTTATTATTGGCAGAATTTCTCAGTTTGATGCCACGTTGCTTAGTTTAAACTAAGCTTAGAACTTCATACACTACTGTGGCATCCTTGATGTGACATCCGTCCATTCTAGGAAGCTTAGTTTAAACTAAGCAACGTGGCGTCAAACCAACACATTCCGCCCATTCTAGGATGTCATATCAAGAATGCCGCAGTAGTGCATGTAGTTCTAAGGGAAATTACTTGCGATTTTTCAAGTTTGGTAATCCATTTATATAACTTGTCTATTCCTTGACCAACTGGAGAACAGTGTGTGGCTGCACCGAGTACAAACAACGTACTATCCCTATTATAAGTCGACGTCCAATTTCTACTTTACAATATATTTAAACTTAACTTAACTTAATTTATAGGGATTACTCAAAACATATATAAGCACAACTTGACTAGTTTGAGAATCATGAAGTATTCCAATACATGTGGCTGTCACTGGAGAAATGGGGTTTATGGGTTTTGCGATCAGTGTAGATCCAGATCAGCCTGTGCATCAGCTGTGGCTGTGACAAGAGAAATGGGGCTTATGTGATGTGCGACCAGTGTAAATACTGATCCAATAACACACTCATGTAGCCTGATATATTAATGCTGGTTATTTCATTAATGGAATGGCAAACAGTGCAGATCCTGATCGGCGGATGCACATACTGGTCTTGATCGGCGGATGCACAGACTGATCTGGATGTACACTGGTCGCAAATCACAGAAGTACCATTTCTTCAGTCACAGCCATGTTGAATGAATCATATTCCTATTTAGTTATGTATATACCGTTTATTTAACCAGTTGAACTGATTATCGTGAAATAATGCACGAGTGATTGGGTCATTCCGCTAAACAAACGAGTGAGCGTAGCGAAACGAGTTTGTTTAGCGGTAGGACACAATCACGAGGGAATTATTTCAAGATAATCAGTTCACCTGGTTAAATAAAAAAAATCTTACATTTCACATTTCATAAAAACAAAGCGAATCAAGCTTAAAATATGGCCAATAGTTATGCGAATTAATTCCTAGAGGCGGGCCGTAGTTACGACGACTGTCTCGCGATTCAGAGGGTGTGTCTGAGAACGTGATTTGATTGGTCGAAGGAAAAACGTTATTGTGACATTACAGACGTAATTTCTCCATATATGGTAAACACGAGAGTGGTGTAAACTACTGCTGCCCAGTGGTGTAATTCACCGTTACATTTCTGTAAACTACCGGCTGAAATGTAAAAAAATATGTAATTTTTAGTTACTGTTTTGTTGCATCTAAATGAATATCTGTTGTTGTTTTTTTTGTTCTTTTTTTTTGTTTTTATTGAATTTTATTTTGTTTTCTATAGTGTTGTTTAATGAATTGTAATTGCATTTTGTTTGCTGTTTTTGCTAGTGGATTGTACTTAACCCTGACAATTCTGAATTAAATGTTGTCATGTCCTGTATTTTTTATCTATTTTGCATTTTTACAGGATGAAAACATGTTTGACAGCACATGTGAATCATCTCTTATCGGTATTTGTGGTTGTGACTGGAGAAATGGGGCTTATGGGTTTTGCGACGAGTATAAATCCAGATCAGCCTGTGCATCCGCACTGTCTGATCAGGATCTGCACTATTCGCCATTTCATCAATGAAACACCCGTCATACTTCTAGCAAGCAATATACATGTACATGTATATCATTATTTTGTTTACGTATTTTCGTTTCCCATTGAAACACAATGGAACAACGCAAGGCGTCAATATTTTCCCATATTGACGTCTTGTGAGTTGATATTGGTCAGTGCCGGAACTACATTCCAGATCGCAAAATAGTTCCTTCTAAATCGCCACTAATTTGTTTATTTTATTTATATTTTGTATATTTTTTTCATTCGCATATAAATTGCGAATGATGTACGTATATAATAAAAAGGTTACTTGATTTGTATGTGGATATATGCCACTCGTTCCGCCGCACAACGATATTGCACGTCTTTAGGAGCGCAATATTGTTGCGCTGCGGAACGAGTGGCATATATCCATATACAAATCAAATAACCTATAACTATCAGGCTACAGAAGTGTGTTAATTGATCTGGAGCTACACTGGCACTGGTCATAATCCAATAACGCCCATTTCTCCAGTCACTACCACATACATATATATGGTCGGCCTCCAACCTCCCCTCACAGCCGCCCTGTCTCCGCCAAGTAGGTTCCGCATTAGTTGCGAACGGTAACTCTTGCAATCTACTCCCGTAGGTTACCTACGGACGGTACAGGAGTAGATTGCACGAGTTACCTTCGCAACTAGTTCCGCATAGAATTAGCAAAATATCAAATAATAAGATTAACGATACTTCATAAATCACAAACTCACTCTTCCAACATTTCTGCCCAAGGTCTGTATCAAGGAATCGGTGTCTACATTCAGTTATTAATAATTCCTTGATAAAGGCTTTGGACCGAAACATTGGAACAGTTGTTTCGTGGTTCATGAAATATCGTTAAAACGAGGTCTACACCATTCAGTCAGTGGAACAACCATATCTTGTTTGACAAACAATGTAGATCTTTATCAGACTGCTGCCGGCTAGCAGATCAGGAGATATACTGGCCACAAATATCATAAGACATATATCCATCACATATGAGACAATGCTGATAATTTCTGTTATGAGGTTACACTACACTACACTACACAACCTGTCGAGATTATCAACGTTTCTTAACATGCCAACTGACAATCAAACCAATTTGATTGTCTGAGCCCGAGCTGTAGCACAACTGCTCGACTTCAAGCAAAATATTAAAGTATTTTGCAATACAAATGTTGGCAAGATTAGCACAGACGGATGTGTACTGGGTAGAACCAGCAGTCATTATAGGAATGAATGCCCTTTTTTTTTTTCGAAAATTGTAAAAAACAATTAAGGCCTCGTCCAGTATTCCCGCGACTTTTCCAAGTTTATATCCCCGATAAATTCCACAAAAAGGCCATTCATTCCTTATAATTCCAGCATTTAAAATAAATTCATCAAGAAAATGTGTTTACTTTCCTTTTTCTTAAGAAATATTTTAACTGTGTCTGACGGTTACGGAAAGTAGTTCGGCGTGGGAGTTTACTGGGATATAAATTTTGGACAGAGACTTGCTACGGGTCAATCAAATGTTCGGGAATTGTGTAAATATTTTTGTGTTGGAATTATACAATTTTGAAGCTCTTTATACTCTTTGTATGCACGGTGTTTACGACCAATCACTATGGATGTGCAATACATAATGTGAGGTTCGGGCGGCAGACTTGCTAACATTGCAAGAAAATAAGAAATAAAAACCCAAATTTAAAATGTATTCAATTCATTATCTTGGAGTTGGCAATTTCATGTCGTTTTTAGCTAGACACAAATACTCAAGAATCATTTTCCTTTTTGACAAGTAAAACAACCAGTTATTGCCGAATGGTTTCCATGCTGCTGTATACATCGCATACAAGTTGAACCTGATGAAAACTTCTTGTCCAGAAATGAGACGACGGCCAAGCAAGACTAACCAGAGAATAGCAAGATGGTAGTGAATTCCCAGCGCATAGTGAAAGTAAGAGACATTTATGTCACTACATGCATACCGACCAACTCTCAAAATACTTTTTTCTATATTTGTTCAGTAATGCACTTAGTGAAACCTCTCTAAACCGGACACCCTGGGAAGCCGCCAGGGTGTCCGATTTAGATAGGTTCCACTGTACAAACATACAGCATCCAGTTTACCACCAGTGTAGACCCAGATTTTCATGCAGGCCCGGGCATTTGGATCTGGACCGGCCGGATTACACGGGTTGTAAACGGAAAGTTGATACATTGTCATACATGATTTACCATTTCCAGACGTACTAATTGACAGTATTATACTTTTTACACCAAACGCGAAATACCAGTTTGATAACAGGGGCGATAACCGGGTTTCCTTAAAATAATAACGGAAGCAACTATTTATTTCATTTATTTATTTTTTGATGTGCAATATCATACTTTATGATATGTCGATACAAATATTTATCCAGCATTTCGTTGATATAAATAATTTAAAAATACTGCATAATTTGCATATGGAACTAGCTTGATACCACCACGAGTCTCTATGAGTAAATTAAAGATTACTAAATAATTATATCTGTGTAGCTGGCACTCGTATTTTTTAAAAGTGGTGGACTAGTTGCAATTATACACTTATTTAAGTTCCATAAAGAAAGGTTTGTACTTACTAGATGGGACCCCAGCTTCAACAATAATTAAATCTATATTTTAATTAGTCAAGATCCAGAGCAGAATGTGTGCAGGTTATTGGAAATTAGGTCCCAAAACATCCATAAGAAAAATGAAAGTAGCAGAGAATAGCAAAATGTGTGGTAACGGGTTAGTTTTTTAGGGAAAATCAATGGTGGTGGCCCACCTTAGTCTGATCCCGGACGGTTATTGGTTTGCATCGGTAACATGCCAGTTTGACAGTCAACCTGTGTAAATTACCATATGTGTAACTTACTATAAAAATGTGATTGTTTTCAATTACGTACATATGTAATTTAATTATGAGGATACGTGTATGTATAAAACACATTAGTAAGTCAAACACCATACATACATATGCAATTTAGTTAATATAGGTTAGAGAATAACAAATGGTCCGAAATCGTCAAGAGGGTAAAAGTAGTCCGGTATGAACAAAATCGTGCGGGGGTTTTGAGGTCACTGACATAGTTTGCTTGCAAATCTTGATCCATTACTACCCAGGTTCACTTGAGGAACATGTTGATCATGTGATGTAAACAGAGTTTCCGTGGCAAAAAAAAAATGTAAACAATATTGGGGGACATGACGAGGTTGGATTTTTATTTCTTATGAGTAAGTAAACCTATTGTTTAATTCATGCAGAACCAGTACAGACCGGCTGCAGGTCATGTACAAGTAGGTGACACAACATACATACGAATAGTGAAAGTAGGAGAGACTGGCCTTATTGGATGAGTAAAACTATTTGGTGTCTTCTAACCTATACTGTGATAATTTGTGGGTGAAATCTTACATCAACACCGGCATTGGAGGTGTGCCTCAAACAGCCAATCACATCTCGTACTATTATTTATTCGTCGGAGGATTCCTAACATTGACAGCTTTCGGACTGTGGCTTGATGCTTGATGCTTACTTCCTGCGGCTTTGTCCTTACTGCTTTCGGCCTTATTCAAAGTGCTAAGTGCTTTGTTCTTACTTTCTTTTGCAAATGCTTATTGCAATAAAACAGGGACACGAATAAGGACGTATCAATAATTGTAATGTAAATAAGACGAATGAACAAAGCAATCAGCAGCATGGACATGTAAGAAAGACATACAATTACAACAGGCAGATTTCAAATGTAATAAATACAAATGACGAATGAAATAACATGAATATAAGTTGTAATGTCATCAGCACGCAAACATCAAGTCACATAGAATTATGGCGGATATTACCTTCCATCATGATTTTACACTATTTACTTGTGAAGTAATATGGAAATTGATTTGGGACTTGTCTACGTTTTAAATCCGTTCATGAATTCACATTTAATAAGTTTAATAAGAGTGTTTTCTTATTATTTAGCAGCAATTTAAATTTATGTTAAAAACTTCCTCAACCCTTTGCACACTGCAATGGGTTGAGGAAGGTTTTAACTTAAATTTACCTTTGTTTTTTTGTTCAAGGCTTTGATTGTTTTTACCGGATACGTAGGTAGGTTTTGAACATTTGTGTGGACGCTTAACAGAGAAAAAAATTGGCATGGTCTTATAGTAGGTTTGTGAGGTTAGTACTGAGATCGCATATGTTAGATCAACATTTAAATTTCAAATAACGATCTGGGAAGTTGTCACCTAAATATAGGTGAATAACGAGCTGGCTCTGAGATTGTTATTCCGTACCATGTTTTATGTATAATCTGAATACATAACTGGGAAAATTGAATAACGAGCTGGCCATGAGATCATTATTCAGATTTATTTCTGCAGCATCTGAATACAGATCCGGGTAGTTTGAATAACGAGCTGGCCATGAGATCGTTATTCATATTTATTTCGGCAGCATTTGAATACAGAGCTGGGTTTGAATAACGAGCTGGCTCTGAGATCGTTATTCATTACAATGTTTTCTGTATAATCTGAATACAGAGCTGGGAAATTTGAATAACGAGCTGGCTCTGAGATTACCTGTTTTGTGTTTTGTTGACGACCCAGGGGCGGATCTAGAGAGTGGGTTCCGAGTTTGCACCCCCCCCCCCGTTCAGCCACGGAGTTTACATAGATCACAGTTTACCACCAGTTGGAGTTTGAATTTAAATGCCGTAAAACACAGGAAAGTGCATTTCGAAGAGCTCGAAAATAGGACAACACCCTAGTTGCGAACGGTAACTATTGCAATTACTCCCGTACCGTCCGACGGTACGGGAGTAGATTGCAAGAGTTACGTTCGAAAGTAGACAACCCCCTTTCCCCAAATGCTGGATCCGCCCCTGCCACCTGCCCATATTTCATTTGTATTACTAATAATGGATTTTGACATTGGTATGTGATTGAAACTGGAGAAATGGGGCTTATGTGATTTGTGACCAGAGTAGATCCTGATCACATAGCACACTCTCGTAGCCTGCTAACAATCTCTGTTGCTTTTTAGAAGTGTGCCGGGTGTTTCATTGATTGAATGGCGAACAGTGCAGAACCTAATCAGAATGTGCGTATGTGATATACACTGTCACACAACCCGTAAGCCCTATTTCTCCAGTCACCGCCACATATATAGGTAAGTCATTGTGGATGTATCTGCCATTTGTGGACGATAGTCTGGTTGTATGTAGTGCCAGTTAATTTGTTAAGTTCAGCTGAAATTGTGTATTGCCCCGTGTGTATGTTTGTCATATTTTTCGATTTGTTATTCATATTGTATCCTAACTGTATACACGTTTGTCCGACTGTTTGTCTGTTAATGGAGGGTGCTTTGTAATTGTATCCTCTTCTTATGTGTTGCTGTGACTGGAAAATAGGGCTAATGGGTTTTACGTCCAGTGTAGATCCATATCAGCCTGTGCAGCCTTGACATTCAACTTCGTCATGCCCCCCCCCCCCCACCCATATTGTTTACATTCATTGGCCACGATAACTCTGTTTACATCACGTGGCCAACAGGTTCATTGTTTTCTTTTAAATGCTACAAATATGCTGAAAACTGGTGTTAAAACACTCCAAAATGTTCCTCAAGTGAAACTGGATAGTATTGGATCAGGATTTGCCAGCAAACGGTGTCTGTGACCTCAAAATACCCGCACTATCTTTGTATACCGTACTACGTTTTACCCCTTGGCGATTTCGCACCATTTAGTATTCTCTAACCATAAGCAGATATCCATGATAGCGTCGCCGACGACCATGTGACTCATACTTGCATCCGGAATTTGAAATTGACTTTAGACCAGCCTCTATTTCTGAGGCCCGTTTCACTAAACTTCGTACGACTAAAATGTTCGTAAGTAGGCAGCTTAAAAGGGACATGCGCAATTTTTGTTCTATGTCGTTCCCACGACATAACATCTCGTTACCACGAGATAGGATCTCGTTGCCACGAGTTAGCTATGTCATTCCCACGAGATAGCATCTCGTTACCACGACATAGCATCTCGTTCCCATGAGATAGCATCTCGTTACCACTAGTTAGCTATGTCGTTCGCACGACATATCATCTCGTTCCCTCGAGATAGGTAGCCAATTAAAATGAAGCATAATTACCGCCATATTAGTCCGACAGCCGGGAGCTTAACCTTGTTTTGATTAACATAGTTTTTTTATTGGCGATTTTGCTTGTCCATGCCATCCACATCCAGAATCCGGCTAATGACATTATTGAAGTAATTTTAAGCGGTCAACGTTTTTATTATTAAATTCAATTCACTGTGACATGAACAAATTCAAAATGGCCGCCAAATGTAACATATTTTACATATAACTACTCTCACACTCAAAGTAAACATGATACTGATATTGGATATATTGACACAATAAACGCTTTCAGTACGTTCGATATGTTCGTAGACAAGTTGTTGAACAAGGGAAGTCCAATATGGCCGCCATATATAAATATAGTATCGTATAACAATAATGTAAACGACTGATAATTAAGTATATAACTGCATATTAGCGCCATATCGTAGTAAATTAGTATACATGTATAGTATTTAGGCATACACTGAACATTTTCAGTAACTTAGACACATAATTAAATAACTCTGCCAATAGCAGAAGTCAAAATTGGCCGCCAAATATTTAACAAAAAAGTCACGTTGCCTTATACTGCGCAAATTGCATAATAATTACTGGGGCTATTGATTAATTTAAGAATATTAGTACACACATCTTAGGTGTATGTACACATGGAACGTTTTATGTAACTTTCAAATGCAATATTAGACACTTGTGTCAATAGAAGAAGCCTTAGATGGCCGCCATATATAAATTACCTGGCAATGACAATCATAATGTGTAATGATTAAAATATGAAATGTCACGTTGACCTATGTCAAAGAAAACACACATATTTATGTGTTCTTTTGTAACCTTGTTATGTAATTAGACACGTGTTCCAATAACAGAAGTCCAAGACGGCTGCCACATATAAATTATAGCAATCATCGTTTAATAATTAAGTTATATAATTTTTAAGTTCAGTCCAGCTCCATAGGGAGCACACTGTTATAGCAATAGTTTACAAATGTATGTCAATGACGATGGCATAATACGGACATGATTATTAAAATAGAGAACACAGTAGAAAAGTGAGACCCATAAGAAACCAACGCAATAAATACTTCCTAATAAACAAATGACATGCGCACATCGGTGGTCGCAGAACCTTCAACGCGGCACAAACATGCATCCCACGATCAGCGGTGTACCCTACATCTATTGGCTGGAGCTAGGTATTTCTCGAAATTGGATCTACGAAGCGGATATTGGCAGGTCGAAATGAACGAAGATGACAAGGGCAAGACCGCATTCCAAGTAGGCACTCTGGGATTTTACGAGTTCAAGCGTATGCCGTTCGGCCTCTGTTGCACCAGCTACGTTTCAGAGGTTGATGGAAAGATGCATGGGATGTATGAATCTCCGCGATTGTCTCATCTATTTGGACGACATCATCATCTTTTCGTCAACCTTTGAATAACATCTGGAGAGACTGGAAGCAGTGTTCGAACGACTCCAGACCAACAACTTGAAGCTGAAATCCACAAAGTGCGAATTCTTTAAGAAAGAGGTTGTCTATTTGGGACACGTGGTAGCCGAGGAAGGGATTAAGACAGACTAATAGAAGAACGAGGTAGTAAGAACATGGCCGATACCGAAATCGACAAAGGACGTTCGAACCTATTTAGGATTCACAGGATATTACCGAAAGTTTGTGCCCAACTACGCATCTGTCGCCAGACCACTGAACGATCTGCTAGTTGGGCATGGAGGTACTGTGAAACCGAAGAAGGGACGTAAGCCCAAGAACAAGCCGACACCATTTTCATGGGGACAGGAACAGCAACATGCTTTCGAGACTCTCAATGCGCTACTGACAGAACCACCTGTGCTGGCATATGCTGACTACAAGTTACCATTCGAGCTTCATACGGACGCATCCGGAAGTGGATTGGGAGCAGTGCTTTACCAGAAACAGGACGGTGTGGATCGGGTAGTCGCATACGCCAGCAGACGTCTGAAACCAGCGGAGAAGCGGTATCCAGCCCACAAATTGGAGTTTCTTGCGCTGAAATGGGCTGTCTCGGAAAAGTTCCACGACTATTTGTATGGTTCGAAGTTCGTAACTGTGACAGACAACAACCCGTTGACATATGTGCTGACTTCTGCGAAGTTAGACGCGACTGGTCAACGTTGGATTGCTGATCTTTCCAGTTACGACTTCACCATTAAATACCGTAGTGGAAAGAAGAACGCCGATGCAGATGGATTGTCGAGACAACCCATCTGCATCGGCGTTCTTCTTTCCACTACGAGACAACCCATCTGCATCGTAGCACATATTTCAACGGGTTTTTGTCTGTCCAGTTACGACTTCACCATTAAATATCGTAGTGGAAAGAAGAACGCCGATGCAGATGATTTGTCGAACATTCTAGTCTTACGAAGTTTTGTGAAACGGGCCCTTGGTCCAGAATTATGTTATTACGTTTGCAATACAGTATTCAGAGACTTGTAAGTCGATAATACGTGCACTTCATTTGTGGCTTATTATGGCTAAGTGATAGTTATTTACTACACTGTTCGCTTATTTGAGATGCAGGAGCGGATCTAGAGGGCGGGTTCCGGGGTGGCAACCACCCCGCTCATCCACGGAGTTAACATAGATCACAGTTTACCACCAGTTGGAGTCTGAATTTAAATGCCGTAAAACACTGGAAAATGCATTTCGAAGAGCCCGAAAATAGGACAACCCACTAGTTGCGAACGGCAACTCTTGCAATTACTCCCGTGCCGTCCGTCGCTAGCTACGGACGGTACGGGAGTAGATTGCAAGAGTTACCTTCACAATTAGACACCCCCACCGTTACCCCAAATGCTGGATCCGCCCCTGATCCCATATACGACGGGACAATGGCCATACGGTTTGACTAGATCTCATATTGCACATGATGTGGACATCTGTATATATTGCTCTGGTGAATCATTGTGTCTGTTTTGAGATACACCGACACTAGATAGCTCAAAACGAGAGGCGAAGGTAGGTGCTCAGTATTTTATTATATAAATCACCCACCAGCGGACCTATGCTCATCTTCTGCGTCACCTTTGAACGGCTGCTTACAATCGGTGTGAGAGAGTCAACTTGGTTATTTTTGTCCACATGCTATTGTTTATGATACTTTTGATATTCTCTTGATATACTCTTGCGTATTATATATGTATATGTCAATTGTCAAAGTAGACTTTAAATTAATGTTTTCACTATGCGATTAGTCAGAATGTATTGTAAATGTTTCTGTATATGTATACAGTCGAGCCTCCCCGAACGGCCACCTCTCTACAACAACACCCTCTCTATAACAGCCGCTATTTTATATCCTAAATTGATGATTACCTCTATATCTAACCCTTAGAATGCTGAGCACTAAAAGTGTCGTCTGCTTTTGCTTTTGCCTTCTTTCTCAATAAAAACATGTTTTGACAGCACTTTAGATTCATTTCCAATGGAAATGATTCTAAAATTCTGTCAAAGCATTTATTTGATGAGAATTATCGAAGAAAATAAATAAACAGCTGACGACACAATTTAAGTCAGCGTTAACCTCCCTACAGCAGCCACCTGTCAGCCGGTTTTGCGTCTTCACATGTGTGGCTGTTGTGGAGAGGGTGCACTGTACATGCTCATGCCCCAGTTAGCTCAATGCAAATAAACATTTCTTAATATTTGGGAAAATAATTATGTCAAGGCATGTGGCACCTATTCCAGTATATATTATCAACAGAAAATGGACATATGTGGTGGATTCTTTTAGAAGAAAAAGACCCACCTCCTTTTCTTAAATGGACTAATCTGATTATGTTTTATTATCACTGGGTTGGTCAATTGCATGTGACATCCATGTCAACATCCAATCCAATTATTGAGGGATGAAATGTTGAAAATATAAACTACGAAACACCTACTTTCGAATCTCGCCAGACGAGTATACATGGAACCACTCGTTCATGTCCGGTAGGGGTCTGGGGGACGTTTCACTAAACTACGTACGACTTAAGTGTTCGTAAGTGCAAATTTGGGATCGTCTGGAAATTTCAATTGATGGATTATGCAGCATATGCAGCCTATGTCGAATAAATGTAAATCGAATAACTGTTTTCAACAAAACGTTGTTAACGTGAAATCTACAGAATATCATAATTGTGCACTTGCGAACATTTTAGTCGTACGAAGTTTAGTGAAACGCGCACCAGTAGCCTATTTCACCAACATTTCAAAGAATAATTGTCTAGCAAAGTATACTTTGAGGGAGAAATTTTCAACTTAAGGATAAATTTATTAATAAATGTAATAAATTCAGTATAATAATTCTGCATACTTTTAATAATCAAATATATGCAGTCGTTAGTTCTGTATGAAATAATGCATTTCGGGAAAAATAAATGATTATTCCCTCAAAGTACACTTTGCTAGATAAGTATACTTTGCAATTTTGATGAAATCGGCTACATATTTGTGAGTTCGCCGGTCACTCAACAATCGTTTACTTATGTGAGAGACACGACACGGTCTAATGGTTGTGAATACCAACTCCACTTGTAACCGCCTCCAGTTGAGAAGAGCTGCTACCGTTATAAAAGTATAGACGTTTACTACAATGGAACCTCTCCAAACCGGACATCCTGGGAGGTCCCCAGGCTGGGAGGTCCCCAAGGTGTCCGCTTTTGAGATGTTCCACTGTAAATCAGACATGTCAGCAATTCATTATAGGAATGAATGACCTTTTTGTGGAATTTATCGGGGTATAAACTTGGAAAAGTCGCGGGAATACAGGACGAAGGCCGGAAGGCCTCGTCCAGTATTCCCGCGACTTTTACAAGTTTATTTCCCCGATAAATTCAACAAAAAGGCCATTCATTCCTTATAATTCCAGCATTTGAAATAAATTCATCAAGAAAATGTGTTTATTTTCCGTTTTCTTAAGTTAACTGCGCCTGACGGTTACGGAAAGTAGTTTGGCATGGAGTTTACTGGGGTATAAATTGTGGACAGAGATTTGCTATGGACCAAATAAATGTTAGGGAATTGTGTAAATATTTTTGTGCTGGAATTATGACACATTCTACTGTCTGTTCCACGTTTTGCTGCCGACGAACTTTTGGCTGTTAAAGACATTAAATCTAAAAAATATTTAAAAGTAAGTACTTTTTTATCAATAAGAAAAAAGTCACCCTCCCCAAAAATAATTATTTGATGAAATTCCATCAAATATTGATTTATTGCGAAAAAACGATTTCCCTATGGGAATTTAGCATGGGGGCTAAAAATATATATTTTTTAAATATTTGTATTATTTGTGGACCGATTTTCAAAATCTAACTTTTGTTTTCTTAATTACATCATTTTCAAGCTATCTCGCCAGGTTTCGAAGTCAATTTCCAAATTATTTCGTTTTTATATCCTTCAGGATCAAAAAACGAAAACATTTGGAAATTGACTCCCCATGTTAAATTCCCATAGGAAAATCTTTTTTTCGCAATAAAATCAATATTTGATGGAAATTCAAATTTTTTTTGTGTAGGGTGACTTTTTGTTATTGATGAAAAAGTACTTACTTTAAATATGTTTTAGATTTAATGTGTTTACTAGACAAAAGTTCGTCGGCAGAAAAACATGGAACAGACAGTAGTGTTTTGCAATCATGGGAAGTTATTTTAATCAGAGATATATAACAGCGAAAGACATCAAAGGTAAACATCTATATTTTCCCCGAGTTTCCGGTTTACAGGGGCTTCACTGTATTTCATCCCTAAGTATCTGATATTGACGTATCCGTGATGATTTTTAGACCATTCCATTAATCAACAAGGTTGCCGAAGGTCACAATATACGACCGTCAAAGCTTGGCCAGTCGAGAAGAGGAGGTAGCTCGCTGAATATCAATATCGTTCTTCCTCTTGTCATGATAAATATGTGTACACAATTTGGTTGCGATCTGTCAAGTACAACTTGAGTTATTGCATGAATACAGAGTGTGAAAATTAAAAATGGCCATCAAGGCGGGAAAAAAGGCCTATGAAAGTGTTTATCATCAATAGGATTCTTCATCTTTCCACGATAAACATACCGACTTTGGTTACGAAAAGTCAAGTAGAACTACATGTAGTTATTTTGTGGACAAGAATGCCGAGAGTGAAAATTAATATTGGCCACCAATAGGAGATATGTTATTGGGAAGTTTTGAAAATCAGCAGGATTCTTCGTCTTGCCACGATAAATTTAACATGTATACCGAATTTGGTTGCGGTACGTCAGGTAGAACTTGAGTTACTGAGTGGACATCACAGGGTTCTTCGCCTTGTCGTGATAAACATGAATACCGAATTTAGTTACGATCCGTCAAGTAGAACGTGAGTTATTGCGTGGACAAGGATACAGAGTGCCAAGATTAAAAATGGCCGCCAAGGGGAGATCAGTCATCAGCTATTTTTGAAAATCAATAAGATTCTTCGCCTTGTCTTGGTGAATATGTTTTCCTGATTTGGCTACGATCCGTTAAGTAGAGCTCTAGGTACTTCGTGAAAAAGCTGTGCCCGCCCGAAAGCCTTCCACCCGTACAAGGTGAAAATTGTTCTTCGTCTTACCGTGATGGGCTCAAATTGTATACCGAATATGATTGGTTTGATTGCTTGTTAATTTTTCAGGTAACTTATTAGGCTAGCCGATGGTCAAATGTAAACTATGTTTCGTTGAAATGAACATGGACTAAGTCTTGTTTACGTGCCTCATTACACTGGAGCCATTCGGTAACGTCATGTGACAATGTTCCACCTATGAAACGGCAGTTTTTCACCGTTGTAACCGAGATGTCCGTATCAGACCAATGCCTGATATGACATTAGGTTGTCAGTCAGACTGTATTTGGCCAATACACATATTCTTACATAATAAATAGAGAATACCAGGCTAGTGTCGTTTGATATCAAGTTTATCAGGCAAGGCTAGGAAACGCGTAGGAATTTCGAGGCTTGCCGAGGAATTCCTACCGTTTCCGAGCCGAGCCTGATAAACTTGATATCAAAATACACTAGCCTGGTATTCTGTTTATCAGGTAACGTTTTATGCTCGAAAATGACATTTGATGACGTCGTATTCTATGAACAGAACGCGGACTTGTTTACGTTGCGTCATTACACTGACGTCATTCGGTAATGTCACATGACGTCATCTGACCAATGAAACGTCAGTTTTCACTTCGTTGTAACCCGGATATTTATATCAGGGCAATGTCTGAAACAACAATTTATCAGGTAACCTGCCCTGCATTGACCGAATACGTACTGACTGATAACATATTGTTGTATCAGGCATTGCCCTGATATAAACATCCGGGTTACAACGAAGTGAAAACTGACGTTCCATTGGTCGGATGACGTCACGTGACGTTACCGAATGACGTCAGTGTAATGACGCAACGTAAACAAATCCGCGTTCTGTCCATAGAATACTACATCATCTAATGTCATTTTCGAGCATAAAACGTTACCTGATAAATATAATACCAGGCTAGTGTATTTTGATATCAAGTTTATCAGGCTCGGCTCGGAAACGGTAGGAATTCCTAGCCTTGCCTGATAAACTTGATATCAAAAGACACTAGCCTGGTATTCTCTATATGTTATCAGTCAGTATTCGGTCAATGCAGGGCAGGTTACCTGATAAAAAGTATTATCAGGTAACCTGCCCTGTATTGACCGAATACGTACTGACTGATAACATATTTTTGTATCAGGTATTGACCTGATACAAACATCCGGGTTACAACGAAGTGAAAACTGACGTTCCATTGGTCGGATGACGTCACGTGACGTTACCGAATGACGTCAGTGTAATGACGCAATTTAAACAAGTCCGCATTCTGTCCATAGAATACGACGTCATCTAATGCCATAACACGTTACCTGATAAATAGAATACCAGGCTAGTGTATTTTGATATCAAGTTTATCAGGCTCGGCTCGGAAACGGTAGGAATTCCTCGGAAAGCCTCGGAATTCCTACGCGTTTCCTAGCCTTGCCTGATAAACTTGATATCAAAAGACACTGGTCTGGTATTCTCTATTTATCTTGTCACGATATTTGCATTGACCGAATACAGTGGAGCCTCTCTAAACCGGACACCTTGGGAGGTCCCCAGCGTGCCCGGTTTAGAGAGGTTCCACTGTAAAACAGGCAGATGCCTACTTCAAGACACGCGTAAGTGGTTTGTGATCATGAACAGACATATCGGAGTTAAAGGGTAATTAAACCTATCAAAAGTAAGCACAATTAACCTTTCTATGTGTCCGGTTTAGAGAGGTTTCACTGTAGATACGACTGGTAACATATTGTCGGACCCTGCATTGGTTAGATACGCATGTCCAGGTTAGACAAATTTAAGACACGCCATGTGATTTTGTACCTTCGGACATCTGCGTAATTTCATTAAATACATTATATTCCGCATGTACTCAATTTTGTCAATACAAATTATTGCTAATTTTGTAAACCTATTTAATGAAGTTACGCAGATGTCCGAAGGCCCAAAATCACATGGCGTGTCTCAAATAATTTCAAACTTTATCTGACTTTTCATTGGCATACCTAGCATACAAGAATGTATTGCTTTAATTAGAAAAGAATGGACATGAATTAAATGCAAAAATCAAACATTCGCTTCTGTCATCGTACTGGTACATTTTCCCATTGCATTAACACATAATTCATGATGTTATTATTATATATAACACATGGAAGCATATCTAAGGGTGTCATTTTATGCAAAAGTATGATTGTCAAACTAAAACAGATCATCTTGGTCTATCGTAAACTCCATAAACACTGTATTGTTATGCTATGTCACAATTTATCTACCGATGATTAGTGTTTAGCCCGACAATAGGCGCCGGTGTCTGGAGCCGTATATAGCGAGATCCATTGCCAATAATCCGAATTGTCTGGCTGACACGCAGGGCAACTTACGCCCTGCGTGACAGCCAGACACATCGGGTTACATTGTGCATTGCCAAGTGCGGCAGGGTCCGTTGTCATTTTGAAGCTCGCAACGCTGTCGCGTTCCAAGTAATATAGTAGCGAATGCGTTTTTGTTCCCAATAGAAACCAAATTTAACGTGGTCCAAACGTGGAACAAACGTGCGTTTCATGTTACCTATGCGTCAGTCAAATCCCTATATTCCCGTTTGCAAAAGTCAGAAAACGGGGTTTTCCGTGTGTTTGTTTTACCGTGGACAATCGTTTTCCGTTTTGTTTTTCTTTCTTTTTGGTTATTAAATGAAAATGGTCAGTGATTTAAAAACGTCCAAGAGTTTCTAAGAAAAAACTCGTAAACGTTTCACCATTTATGTACCACTGAGCATGCGCAGTGATGTTAAAACTGGGAAACGCACAGAAACGACAAACCGTGGTTTTCTGAGAAACGTAGCGGAGACGGACGTGAGCCAAAGATGGGTCAAACTCGGACGCTACTGTCAGTCCGTTGACAACTGGCTGACATTCTCCGTTGCCAGTATTGATGTCGATCGTTGCGCCAATGTATATATGAGACACGCCCTGTCAGTTTGTATCTTCGGATATTTGCGTAATTTCATGAAATGCGTTATAAAATTTACAATATTTTTCATAAATAAAGTCAATAGTTGACACAATTTTCAGAGTACATGCGGACTATAATGCCGCATGTACTTTGTAAATTTTGTAAAATTTGACTTTATTTATAAATGTCCGAAGGTACAAAATTCATGGCGCGTCTCGCATTATGGATGTCACAAGCGGCGTTTTCTAAGATAACGACGCTCATGCGGAATAATCCGTTGCTAAGCACGGCGTTGGCCGTTCTCAAGTGTGGCTGGGACCGTCGTCAAGAACCCGTAGACGCGTAGATGCTGTCAAGTCCGTTGTGGTGGATCAAGCACCTCGTCAATGTTCATCGCTCTTCGGTTCGGACAATAGAATGCACCAATATTCTGACTCGCCTCCTGAGTCTAATATAATGCAAAAAAAGCCAGCCGAAAATTAAGATCTGGGCGAGACTCGCCAACAACGCTAAGCGTCCCACATGCTAAGCTGTGTTCAGTACTTTATAAGCAGTTGGTTGGTTCGTTTTCAACAGAAGTGTGCTGTGCTTAGCCCCAGCAAGCAGTTGCCGGAGCACAGCCCGCTCTTCACGTGTCTGGATCACGTCGTTCTCGCGAAGACAGTCCTCAAAACTGTCCCTGTCCTTCAGGACCGAATTATATTTTTGGCTCGATACCCAGCAACTCACAAGCGCAAGTCGCCCGCGGAAGGCCACCGCAGAGAGCATATATTTTTTCTTGGTCACAGCCGCCGTGTCCGAGCAATCGTCGATCGCGAATAGGGTCGGTTCACCCTGAAAGAGTTGGTAAAAGACCCGCAGCCAATCATGGAGGCGCTCACAGGGGTCGACGATGTACACTTCGGGGTCCGTCCAGATCAAAGCGCGGCTCTGGTTTTGTTGTGCCGAACCGTTGGGCAGAGGATCACAATGTGCTTGAAAACTCCGCGAAAGTGGCCTTCGAGAAGGTCCAGGGCGGACACGGTTTTGCCACAGCCTGTTTGCCCGCAGATGATGGCAGAGTGGGGGAGACGACCGACCGTCTTCAATATTGAGCTGTGCGTCACGGATAAGAAACAGGTACACGTTCAATGCGCCATTACCGTCTACCTCTTTGGCTATCTGGATCGTCACACCCTCGGAGGCATTCTTCACTCGGCGCCCTCTACCGTGGAGTTGGTGGTCATCGCTGGTTCGCATGTCTAGCAATAGTGCGTATTTCGAAGTCAGGAACTCTGCCAGAGCGACGTCCGCGAGCTGCAGGTCTTTGGCCACTGCGGCAACGGCTGGGGCGCGCTTAGAACCAGCAGCAAACTGCATTTTTACCTCATCCCACTGCTGATAGGCTCGCAGACCCTGGCTGTATAGCTGATTGGGGACTCCCTAATTGTCACCTCCACCTTGGTGATTTTAGTGTTATAAAATCTGTATGTTTTTCTATCCCCTAGGTCGACCAGGGCCTCCTCCAACAGCATCAGTGTGCCTTTTATCAAGCGGACAGGGACGTTGATAGTATGGCATGTGGCTCTCAAGCAGCTCAAAGTCGAGTGGGATGTAGAAGCGGTTGCCGTAGGCAGTCGCAATTGCGTTGTCGTCCGCAACCTTATCTGCCTTGTCACCAGCCCCGACTCTAAGCCTAGTTGCGTTCCGATTTCGGCTGGTGTCAATACTCTGGTAGACGCCGTTTTCACGCTGTGTGCGGTCTTCCAGAGGTCACAATAGCAGTAGTAGACGTCAGAGTCATCGATAGACATAACCTCGTTTCCGTTGATTTTGATAATGGTTTTCTTGACTATGATGCGGCCCAGGTTTTGGACGACGGTTCGGTCTGCGTCTGTCGACGTCAGTGAGATAGTGAAAGCGAGGCGGATAGTCCCTGGCACAATGACGTCGTTAGCTCCAATGTTTGGAAAGCGGACCAAAAGCTGCTGGTTCTGGCCGATCGTTCGTAATGACCACGCTCTGTCTCATGCCTTTTGGCCCGAGGGGCTCCCGCATCCAGCGGTTGAGCATGTGCCTGTATTGATTGTTTGTTTGTTTTGACATGTTTGTTTTTCGAACAAAGATATTGTATTAAACCGACGGATGTGAGTCTTTAATACGAAGCATGGCCGACGTAGATTACACCACAGACGAACGTGCCGATAACAACGATGATGTCGCGGACGACGACACGCCCTACAGTGAGGGCGGTATGAACTGTAGAGGTGTAGACGGCTCTGCCGTCACCGTTTCTCTAGGTCGGGAACTCCTCGAGTCGGTTGTAAATGACTACTACATAATCGGCAGGTTACGACTGAGGGCAACATATATCGCGATCGTCAGTCAACGACTGGACCGGGGAACCCCTATCAATTAATACTATTGCTGGAAACCTGGGTGGTGATCAAGTCATAAGGAACGAACTCGGATTCACGGATTGGAAGCGGGTTAAAACAATTATACCCGCCCTTGCTGTAGAAGCCCTGCGGTCGTCCACCGCTGAGCTAGGCGGTGCTAACGACGAAATGGAAATAGTCGAGTTCAGCGAGATCCCGCATGTCGCCACCGATGCTATTCGCACAGTGCAGACCATGTTCACCGATACGGCTATGTAGACACAACGGGGTGATCTAACAAACAACTTCGCCAATCTCTCGCCGTTGGATGATCATATCGCACTAGAAAAAAGAAAAATGAAAGAAGCCCATGATGACGAAGATAAGCGGCGGATCACTGAATGCATGCAGTCGTTGCATGATGAGAGAGAAGTTCACGTGGAGGCTGCCTCGGCTATCCGTGAGGCGCTTCGCACCCAAATAAATCTGATCCGCTAAACAATCTTGCGGGTCCTGCATCAGGACACGACACTCGGTGAGCGTATTCGCACGCTGTTCAGAGAGCAGGGCGTCACAATAGTAAGCATCCTCACAGCGCTCTGCATGACTATATCGACCCTAGTTCTAGCTCTCATGGGTGGTGGTGCCGCTGTTGCCCCATCCGCCGCACCAGCGCCCTCTTCCGGCGGAGCCAATTACTGGTCCAGAAAGCAGCTAAAAGCCTTCCCCAGTCTCCTAGCCACATTAGCCGGAAAAGCACTGCCTGTGATGATAGGAAGGGCTCGTCTACTTCTTGCTATCCATCCGGATGGCTTGCCGAGAATGTTTTGACCGTGGTCCTCGCGGTCGCTGGCCTCATACTGTTCGGCACCCGAGAGTGGCTAAGGTCAAAGCCAGAGCGCGATTAGCCCGATTAGCCCGATCGCTACGAGGGCGACGATAAGCCCCATACAAATTGGCTCGCGGTCCGACGTTGATGTCGTCTGGACTTCTGTTGCAACAAGTGCGCCGATTCCTGTTGCGCCCAGCAGTGCGCCGACATCGGGCGCTTGCGGTGGCTGTGGCTTTACGAAATCGGCGTCGGTTCCAGTTCACACTCTCAGTATTGAAGCCGTCAACCCGGTGTCGACTCGCAGTATCATGTTGATAGGCGCCATATACAGGCATATTTCAAACACATAGTCCACTAGGGTGCCAGCATACATTAAAACGGCTTGATACTGCTTGATCGCCGCCTGGAGGTCTACCGGAGATGAGATGGCGCCCTTGACATGGAGCCGTTGAGGCGAGGAACACCGGTCTGCGTGAACCCTAGACCCTTGTCTAACACACATGTGCCCCAAGCGTCCTGGACCCCAGCAACTCACTGAATATAATCAACGTGGGCTTGTTTGGGGGGAAGCCAATCGGAGGATGAGATACCACGGTGTCGACCACCAAACACTTCCGGCCCGAAGGTCATCGTTGCAGGGTCAAACTTCCCAGCGTTCCGACTGGTGATGTGGTAGCCGGAGTTATCGTGCCTAAAATCCGTCTGTGTCCAAGCCCCGTGGCCCAGAATAAGAATATACCCAAGGCCAGTGCTGCTCGGAAATACTTTCTGTCGCCAGTCCGTATCCCGCGAGAGTCAAAATAATTCGCCACATAGACTTTCAAACGCCCGACGGTTGTAGGTGTTGGAAACGGGGTCCCAGTTGTCTTGCGGTTGAGCGGCCTTCAGTTTTTCCAGAATCCGCCTAGTGGTGTAGTAAACGTAAAGGTTGAAAACTGCTCTCATGAAGGGGTCCTCCGCGGCGAGATGGTCATCCAGGGCAACACCAGACCCACCCGTGGCGCACCACACGGCGAAGTTCAACTGGTTTTGCCAAAACTGCATTGGCGTCGTTTCCCACCTATTCATGACCTTGTTGGCCTGGATCTTTTGCAGGCTATATTTTTACAACACATTGGCGAACTTGGTTTGAAAGCCTTTCCTGTTGTTCCAACAGTGGAGCTGCGAACTTGGATGGTGGGGTGTACCAGCTGGGGGCGCTCACCTTGGCGGCGTAGACTCCACCGGGCTGGTATTGCGCAGCAGAATTGAAGCCAAACGCCTTGGTATCCATGATCTCAGAGTGATAAGTAATAAAGATATATTGTGTTATCATCTTTGCTACGCTTACCAATGTTCTAAGTGGTGCCACGCTTCTAGAGAAACCGATCGATTGTTGCGGGAAGCGAAGCGCCGGCCGTCGGTCCATCACGTTCACGGTCGGATGGCGAAACGTGTGTGGTGGGGGGATGGGAATGAGGGATTCGGATTCGAGAAGCCGGGTCGCCCAGTGGGCGTGATGCTGCTGAAGGGGCTTTGGAATTGTCGTGACCTCCAGACGGTTGTTACCACCTATAAAACATTATACGGCGCCCCCATCACCCTCCTAAAGGTCGTGCACGCCAGCGACTGCTTCTACGGGGAGACTGTAAGCGTGGACATCCCCATCTCGAGATGAAACGCTTAGAGTCTGGCACGTCCATGAAATGGAGATATCCGTCCCAGATGATAGTGGGCGAGTATTGGATAATTTCGACTTCCCGATTTCAGTTGTTCTTGAAATTTTATCGAAAAAAGTATATACGGCCCTGGCTCCCGCGATGCGGGCACGGGCAGCAATGATGGGGCGGCAATGAGAAGGATATAGGGGAGAGTAGCGCAGGGCCGCATAAAGGCGGCTACGGCGCTTGCACATATGCAGCGATTACAATCTCTAAAGCCCGTCATAACAGTTTGGGCCGAGGAGTGGGGCGCACTGCGCGAGGGGGACCACGTATATTCAATTGGCGCCACTCGAGCAACAGATATAATACGGGATACACAATGGCAGCGTCCGGGACGGTTCTACGAATGTCAGTCTGCTCGGTCAACTTTAAGGGACATGCTACTGCCGAAGTCCGAGTTAATCTTGTCCTGAACGGGGTAGAGCAGAAGTCTGCCGTTACCAATCATGCAAGGCAGAGGTCAGGATTTACGATATTCGACGCCATACCAATTAAATCTCCAGCCGGGAGTGTTATTAACTTCGTGACAAAAATCATCGACGCTGTGAGCTCTTCCACCGTGGTGACATTATTAATCGAACTATTCATATGATGAATGCCGCAAAACTATATCCGGAGCTGCCGTCCGGGGCGGCTGACCCGTCCTTTTTTAGGATGACCAGGATTGTCGAGATTCTAGCTCAATAAATGTAAATCCAATAATTGTTTACATGAAAACATTGTTAATGTGATTTGTTTTACTATCATAATTTTGCACTTACGAACATTTTAGTTATTTATTCACATAAACCATGTTAGATTGTTCGAATGGTGACTAATGTAGTCGCATTCTGACCAGTAGCCGATTTCACCCAAAATTGCAAAGTATACTTATCTAGCTAAGCATACTTTCAGGGAGTAATGATTTATTTTTTCCCCGAAATACATTAGTTCATATAGAACTAACGACAGCATATATTTGAGGATTAAAAGTATGCAGAATTATTATACTGAATTTATTACATTATCACAGCAAAAATGGCGGTGATAATGTAATAAATTCAGTATAATAAAAAATAATATATTTATCCTTAAAGGTACATGCCCACGCAGAGGGCACAAGCTGTTCTTTCTCATGTTTATAGGGATTAAATAAGTGTATATTTGTGTCACTATTCCACCAGTTCTAAAAATTACGAGTGCCCGCTATACAGATATAATAATTTAGTAATATTTATTTTACTGATAGTGACGCGCGGTGGTATCAGATCTTTTTCATATGCAAATGACGCATGATATTTTTTAATTATTTATACAAATTAAATGCCTCACCTGAAAAAATAGTATTTTCGACAGATTATGTCATTGTAGTATGATCATTGCACATCAAAATATAACAGAGAATAATTAGTAATGTCCGTTAACATTTTAAGGAAACACGGTTATCGCCCCTGATATCAGTGTGGATATTTACCTCTGATATAAAATGTATAATAATGCCAATCATTACGTGGGGAAATGGTGAATTAATGTTTATTTTGCCAGATATAAAGAACATGTTGTGCCTGCTGAGTGGGCATGTACCTTTAAATTGAAAATTTCTCACTCAAAGTGTACTTAGCTGGTCGCACATGCTATAAGATCACCTGTCTCAGCCGTGCTTCACAATTACATTGTCTGTTCACTCTATACAGCAAGTCCACTGTCCCTCCACGCTATACAGGTCCGGCTATACGGAGCCCCGCAGGGGACGTAGAATTTTTTTTTTTATTAATTTGTTCCCACGAAATAACAATTCGTTCCCTCAATTTAACAATTCGTTCCCACGAATTAACAATTCGTTCCCACGATATAACAATTCGTTTCCATGATATAACAATTCGTTCCCACGAATTAACAATTGTTATTTCGTGGGAACGAATTGTTAATTGGAGGGAACGAGTTGTTAAATTGAGGGAACGAATTATTATTTCGTGAGAACGAATTAATAAAAACAAATCCATGTCCCCTGCGGGGCTCCGTACCGCTATGCTTCATACATATATTCTTCATACATGCTTCATACATATATTAACACGTATTCTCCCTCTGCATTTCTGCAAATCTATATATTCTGAATACATATCTGTTTCGTCATAGTTTCGCTTCACGGGATTTGCTATTTGCGACTATGGGACCGCTGTGGCCAAATGACGAATATTCCATCCCTAACCAGGCCGAACTGATCGTGTGAGAACACTACTGTCTGTTCCACGTTTTGCTGCCGACGAACCTTTGGCTATTAAACACATTAAATCTAAAAAATATTCAAAATAAGTACTTTTACAAAAGTAAATGATTTTCCTATGGGAATTTAACATGGGGGCTAAAAATAGATTTTTTATAAATATTATTTTTATTTGTGGACCGATTTTCAAAATCTAACTTGTTTTCTTAGTTAAATCATTTTCAAGCTATTTCGCCAGGTTTCGGAGTCAATTTCCAAACGTTTTGAAAATTCACTCTCCATGTTAAATTCCCATAGGAAAATCGTTTTTTCGCAATAAAATCAATATTTGATGGAATTTCATCAAATAATATTGTTTGGGGAGGGTGAATGTTTTGTTATTGATAAATAAGTACTTAATTTTAAATATTTTTTAGATTTAATGTGTTTAATAGCCAAAGGTTCGTCGGCAGCAAAACGTGGAACAGACAGTAGTCTTCAATGAAGGCATGCGTGGTATCATTGTTGCGCGTGTACGGCGGCCAGCAAGCCGGCGATGACGATCAGCGTGTGAGGAAGGAGTGTTCCGGCGGGCGAGATACATGTAACACAGTCGGGGCCCTCAGGTAGCGCCCGGTCCAATTCCAGCAGCATAGCGCCTTGGGCCCAGTCTGAAACAGGAAAGCAGACCCATTGATCGACAGGGAGGGGTGAGGTGGATGTTAAATCGATAACGCATCCCCCTCATATACATTCCTGCATTGAATGGGCCTGTTGATGGCGAGCACCACATGTGATTATAAATATTTCACATTGTCTAGTACTACAATTTTATATTCGAAATCAGGGAGTTTGATTGTCCGAGGCTGAACTAGTATATGCATTGCCATGTGTAGGTGTCAGAACATGTATATGTAATTCCTCTTGGAAATGTATTCTTCAGTAGCCTATTTCACCAACAGTGCAAAGTATACTTATCTAGCAAAGTATACTTTGAGGGAGTAATCATTTATTTTCCTGAAATGCATTATTTCATATAGAACTAACGACTGCATATATCTGATGATTAAAAGTATGCAGAATTATTATACTGAAATGGCTGTGATAATGTAATAAATTCAGTATAATAAAATTAATAAATTTATCCTAAAATTGAAAATTTCTCCCTCAAAGTATACTTTGCTAAAAAAGTATACTTTGCAATGTTGTGAAATAGGCTACTGGTCGATCATATAATATGACGCGCCAAACGAAAACCTCCCTTATCGGAAAATGTGACGTAACGAGTTACAAAGAAGTCATAATTTTCGCGCTGTTTTGACAAGGCAGACGTCAAATTTAGCGTGTCCTGTCTATGTATATGCATTAAAACACAGGCATTCGACGTGTTTCGGCTTTCATCGTATGTAGTTATACCGATGACAACCGAAACACGCCGACTGCCTGTGCATTAAGGTACCAGTCCACTTGAAAAAAGGCTTAGTTTCGTAGTTTACTGAATATTCCAAAACTGCCTGTCTGTGGTGATTGAATATGACTTAAAATTAAATACTCAGCATGCGATTCTATTTTCAGCTGACAAAAGCAAGTATTTGTAAAATTATGTGATAAACTGTGATCTGGTCCATTCAGCGAGCATATTCAGATTCAACTTGTACGCATCTTCCGCTCGAAATGTGTGTTTGCTGTTTGGGGCGCAATTTTAACAGTATGCAACAGACGTTTGTAGCTCGAAGACAAAACACCTCGGTACCAGTACAGACTATGATCAGTGTGGGCAGGTATACATGTATAATTGATTCACACATTATTTGTTAGTGCAAACTCTGCATGTTACATAGCTTTCTGGCGCCTTTCGTCCAGCGGCCAAGACGGAATAAGTGCAGAAATTGACCACCACATGCTAACTTTTACACATTATAAATGCGCCTAGCTGTATGCCAATTTGACTTGTGTAGCTACTAAAGTTTATTGACATATAATGTAACAGGTGTATACAGCAAACAGCCTCTATGAATATATGAAGAGGATATCTGAGAAAAAAACTTGCGGAAGTGCTCGCTCGGCCAAGAATTTCTAAAAAAGTCTCAAATTCTGGTGGACTGTGGCCCGTTTCACTAAACTTCGTACGACTAAAATGTTCGTAAGTGCAAATTTAGGATCGTCTGTAAATTTCAATTGATGGATTTACATTTATTGAGCATAGGCTGCCTATGCAGACTATTCTCAATAAATGTAAATCCAATAATTATTTACAAGAAAACATTGTTAATGTGTAATTTACAGACTATCATAATTTTGCACTTACGAACATCTTAGTCATACAAAGTTTAGTGAAACGGCCCACAGGTACATAAACTGACGTTTTCGGGAAATAAATTTAAGTAGACATTAAGTAAAATTTAAACATGGCGGTTTATTTTTTATATATTATTTCCATACAGACGCCTGCTTACTTTGTTCTTTTATTTTATTTCGAAGAAAGCGGGAACTACAGTAAATGTTTCTGACAACAAAAACGTAACTCACGATGCAACAAAATATACCTGTGTTTAATAAATCTTCAACAATGAACGTAGGTCTACTGTCTCTTTCACGAAATCTGTCCAAATTTTACGGCCATATACACTAAGCAAAAACAATATTTATTTCGATAATATTAAATGTTATCAAAATTTAAGAGACATAATTAAAGAGAGCATCGACCGGACAGTTATGTAGTCAAATAGAGCACCGACCGGACAGTTATGTAGTAAAATAGAGCACCGACCGGACAGCTATGTAGTCAAATAGAGCACCTACCGGACAGTTATGTAGTCAAAGAGAGCACCGACCGGACAGTTATGTAGTAAAATAGAGCACCGACCGGACAGCTATGTAGTCAAATAGAGCACCTACCGGACAGTTATGTAGTCAAAGAGAGCACCGACCGGACAGTTATGTAGTCAAAGAGAGCACCGACCGGACAGTTATGTAGTCAAAGAGAGCACCGGATATTTTGACATCCATGTCAAAGAGAGCACCGGATATTTTGACATCCATGTGTTGCCCTGGTGCCAGTGAGTGGTACGTACCTATGGTGTTCCCGTTGATGTCGTTGGTGACGGTGATGTCCCGGGTGTGTAGCGGGAAGCCGTAGACCTTAAGCAGCAACGGGATATACAGCCCCATCGTACAGTAGGACGACGCGTACTTCGCCAGTTGGCCCGCTGCCACAGTCTCATTTAGGGTCTGTACATATGTGTGACAGTTATATATTGTATGCGTAATAGAAGCTCTCTAAAGCGGACACACAGGAAGCATCAGTGTATTGACCTTTTATGGTGTCGCTTTAATTTATAATCCCAGCACAAAAATATTTACACAATTCCCTAGCATTTGATTGGCCCGTAGCAAGTCTCTGTCCAAAATTTATATCCCAGTAAACTCCCACGCCGAACTACTTTCCGTAGCCGTGAGGCGCAGTTAATATAATTCTTAAGAAAACGGAAAATAAACACATTTTCTTGATGAATTTATTTAAAATGCTGGATTTATAAGGAATGAATGGCCTTTTTGTGGAATTTATCGGTGATATAAACTTGGAAAAGTCGCGGGAATACTGGACGAGGCCTTCCGGCCTTCGTCCAGTATTCCCGCGACTTTTCCAAGTTTATACCCCGATAAATTCCACAAAAAGGCCATTCATTCCTATAGTAATTCTAACAATTTGTTTTCATGTTCAAAGCGGCTGATTGTGATTGTTATTGCTGCATTATGCACGCGGGAGGGGCGTGGTCGTGGGTTTTCTCATATATGGGGCTTAGAGCGGTTAACTATATATATTGTATTTTATTATGTATACGTTATTGAACGGTGACATAGTTGGCCAATGTCAGTCTACCCTGTGGCCTTCACTGTACAGTTACATAAAAAACATATGCACATACAATGTACATGTGAAATACTAGCATATAGAGAATAGTCGGTTAGTGTCGTGAATGGAAAAAAATATCTGGCAAGGCTTAGGAAACGGGATGGGCGAGGCTTGCCGACCCCATCCCGTTTCCTTGCCGCACCAGATACGTTTTCCCTTTCACGGAACTCACCTACTTATTATTCTATTTATCCCGTCAACACCTTCAAATAGCTTTTACATGCCAAAAAATAACCCCAGCCGCATCCTCAAAATCGGAGAATTGAACCGCACATATTCATACGCAGTGACTAGGTCGTATTGACAGGATATCAAAAATGTTTCACGGCACCGTGTTTCACGTCACATACGCACTGTGTTGACAGGATAAATTGTATAAATATTGAACGTTTTGTTGACATTATTGAACGTTTTGCAATTCCTGATACTAACATCTAATGAATTCCATAATTGTGAAGCAGCGAAAGAACCATCGAATCGTTTTGTCCTAGATTTTGGAACTACAGTGTACTGTGCAAGCGTATACGAGCGTACCTGTTGGCAGTATATATCGGTGTTTGCTTCCAAGAGTGATATGTTGAGGCGGCCGAGGTCATCAATGGCATTCAGGTAGGTGGGCACGTAGACGAAGGCTGAGATTGCATAAAACGTGGTGTTGCCCACGGGGGGCTGGTACGTGCGCCCGATGGCACACGGCTTCGGATAGCACCAATTGTCTTCGGCCGTGGCGAGAAAAATGTCAAGGATGTCACGGCACGCTGCGGTATCGCCAGACCCAATTATATGGACGGTATACCCAAGTGCGTTATCGGTTGTTCTGGTCTGTTCTGTATTATCTGCAAATTTGAATTGATAGGATAAGTACCTATTGCATAATCAAGACCATTGTGTAATCGTATACTACGATTACAGTGGGGTCAGCGTGTAAGTGCATACACGAACGAACACGACAGGTTGGTTCCAACCTGTCGTGTTCGTTCGTGTGTGCCCTTACACGCTGACCCCAATGTACACAATGGTCTTGATTATTATATTTACATGAAATATATTGTTTTGCATCAACAGCTTTAATAGAAGTGGGTATGCTTTATTTATTCTCTGATTTATTATTTAAAATCTCCCCTTGGTACACTGCAGAGAATGTTGAAAAGAAACTAAATTGCCATCGTGTAATCTTTAAACACGGCGTTTCACTGCTAATGTCAGTTTTCTATGGCAGAGACATAAATACTAACACAATTCTTGTCCATACATAACAACAGTTCATGTTAATTTTCGCAAATGAATTGGAGGTAGTCATACACAAAAACAAAAATATTTGGTATGGCAGAATATGTAAATCTGTTTTATTTGCAACAATCTTACTAGAAGGAGGATAATTATGCTACACAGTTATTAGCTCACACATCAGAATATCAAATGTTTGATTGTTATAAAATGGCAGCCATCTTGGACATCATTTTCATTTCCACACATTATTATTAATTTGTTCTCAAACTTAGAGTCTGGCATATCTGTTAAACCTCAGACAATGACTAACATATTGGTTTCTCTATATTGTTCCTAAACTGGGGCGGATCCAGCATTTGGAGGAACGGGGGGATTGTCTAGTTGCGAAGGTAACTCTTGCAATCTACTAACAAGAGCTACCGTTATAAACTAGGGGGTTGTCCTATTTTCGAGCTCTTCGAAATGCACTTTCCTGTGTATTACGGCATTTAACTGGTTGTAAACTGTGATCTATGTAAACTCCATGGCTGAACGGGAAGGGGGGGGGGGGGTTGCAAATCCGGAACCCCCACTCTAGATCCGTCCCTGCTAAAACATCATGTGCAATTACTAGACTAAACCGTTTGTTATAATAACTTACCGCCAACTAACATACACGGATTTTCAACTTCATTAGAAGAATCATTTAGGGCTACGAGGTATTTATTAATCCGCGACACAATATAGTTCTGCCCGTATAATAAGTAACTATGGGCATATAAGTTGTACGTGCGGCCGGCTATGCGCACGGGGAACATGTTTGCGTAGACTGAGGTTTCTGGAAGGAAGGCGATCTGTGTGGAGCCACCGCCCATCTCCAGGACCCCGACCGTCTGGTTGGTGGTGGTCCTATAACGGAAGCGGGCGTAACTGTGATACTCACTGTACCAAGGTGCATGATCACGTGGTTAGAACAGCAGCATCAATGGCTGAAAGATTTGAAAGCGCGCCCACTCCAAAGTAAGTATTATTTGATAGTTTCCTTAATATGCAACGGAGTTTGATGAAATATGGCGCAACAAACGCGTCTTTATGATCTGCATTTGGTGGTCTCGGGACTGTGACACATACCTATGTCGTTTTTGCAAAGAATCGATTTCGGTGTCAGTAGACATGATAAACACGGAAGTTTGGACCAAAGTATCGAGACCACCAAACGCAGCTTACCAGGACACGTTTGCTGCGCCATATTTCATCAAAATCCGTTACATAATAAGGACAACATACAAGACTAGTGTCTGTTCCACGAAATGCTGCCCAAGATTTATTGCTAAAAAAACACTCCAAACTTCTTATTTTTGTATATAAAACAATGTAAAACTATTTTTTAGAAATGAGCCTACCCCATACAGAATCTACATAGTCAGACATATATGCGAAGTATATGCGAAGTATATGCGAAGTATACTTCGCATATAATTGGCATATAAATATATCTATGTGAGCTATATGTATATGTGGCTTATATGTTTAGCTCAGTGATACATATAACTCACTTATATCTAGTTATATGACATATAATTAGTTATATGCCATATAACTAATTATATGCAGGTTATATGTCTACAAGTAGGTTATATTAAACTGCATGACAAACACATATAAGTGAGAACTTAGAAAATTTCAGGTGTTAATTTCTAAAAAAATCCGAAATATTAGAATATTTTACAAATTCTATCAATTTACTTACAGACAATGGGTATCAATATGCTCAGATTTTAACAAGCGTTCATTATCAACCAAAAATAAATATCCACACGGATGTTCCTGCTTTCAGGCTAAGTATAAATATGCAAAACAAATCCCAATGTGCAACCAACTTAGCATGTTTTCGCCCCCCCCCCCCCGCCCCCCCCCCCCCCCTCCCCCGCTTTCAAATACCCCCCTTTCACAAATATCCCCCCTCCTGAGATTCAATGTCAGAACACATTACGACCATCAAATTATCTCCCCTGATTGTTGTGTTAACAATTTCGCCATTTAATGCTGCCATGGTAACTTTAAATATACCGAAAACCTTGACAAATACTGATTATGAACATGTTTTAACATAAAACAATAGCGAAGTGTTGGAATATTCGAGATCCGATTTAATACATATAATATTGCATCTATATTTTACAAAACCATCCACCAGTTAATTGTCTCGCACATAATAGTTAAAACAGGATCTGAAAACACTATATTACCTTATTATGGGACATATAACTCGCATATAACTCAGATATCACTGAGCTATAAGACCGAGGTCTCCATTAAATCATTGTTGCTGAGTTATTTGCAACATATAACTACACATATAAACAAATTACCAGAGTTATATGCGAGTTATATGTCCCCAGTTATATGCAACATAGAACTACACATACTATATCACATAGATCTCATTTGCATATCTCACATATATGTACGCAAGCGTATACTGACCCCATTACATGTTACATAAAGAAAAAAAAAAAAAAAGTTTGAATTACATAATACGAATTATATCGTTCTGCTGTTGTTAATACTCAACTTTATATTTGTCATTGATCTGCGAGTGTTTACAACCAATATATGTCAGAGAAAGATTTATGTCACATGTGTTGATGCATATATACTTAATTTGAATATAGTTTGGTCTAGTAAAGTAAAAAAAAGACGACGCTATGTGATACGCATTATAAATTTCTGTTTTTTGTTAATACTTACGTTTATAGTTATTATCCAACTGCGAGTTTTACAGCGAATATATTGTCAGAGTAAGAGTTATGTTACATTTTTTGGTGCATTTATGCACAATTTGAATATAGTTTTGTTCTTTTCTATCAAGTCACTCCATTTATATATAAGATAATTGTATTGTTATTTTAAACTTACATGTTATCGATGACTGTATCACAGTGTGTGCCTCTATTTTGTATATAGGGATTATAAGTAAAACTTTGTAATGTTCAGCGTTCCCCGTATGAAAAATATAACATGCTTGTTTGGTGGTCAATATTATAGATGTTTTATATATTATCGAATATCTCAAGAATCTATGTTTGTAAAAATGTAAAATCACAATATATATGTTCCTATATTTTAAACATTATATATCTTATATTTTAATAAAACATATATGATATAAGCGAGCATCTGAGAAAAAAAAGCGAATTATATACGTCTATACACGTGTCTCATTCGCCTTTCGTGGACTGACCATAGCGGCTTTGCCGGGATGAACATGGAAGACAATCAGGTCAGAATTTATTGCAATTACAACAATGGCATCATCCATTTAACACCACTGTCTCATAGTTTGTCATATCCGCTTGTGAATAGCGCGATATTCTGTTCTTAAATTGACATCACCAAACGTCCGTCTAGCTGCCTTTAAGAGAGCTTCCAATGTCGCCGTGTCATTTGTCCACATTCACATTGTGGGGGTCGATAACGCATGTGTGGATGCACTCTCAAGTAGAAATATATCATACACACTGAATTGATCCCATATATCACCTTGTCCCAATAAACTCCCCGCGTGGTTGCTCTGGTCAGAACGTCCGTTTTAATGCATTTACTGTATATTAGTCCGGGCGTCTGTCAGAAAAGCGTGTATTAGGGTCCGCACGAAGTTTTATTGCATGTTCATGATTTCCAACCATTAATTTTTAATATTCCATCGGGTGCCATTCTGGCACCCTTGGGCATTTTGAATAATTTGCGTAAATCCAAGACGGCCGCCAAATGTTCGTATTTTTCATATATTTGCTCCTACGTGCTATGTTTTTCTGAGCTACAAGTCGCTAGTCAGGTTTATGAACCCATGGACTAGTTTGAAAAAGTGTTCGAGTTAATTTGCTATTGTATAATTTATATAAATTGAAGATGGCCGCCACAAATCAATATTTTCTAAAAATCTAAATATTCCTATCCTTGACCTCCATCGATACTCGTGAGTATTTTAATATACTATATTCAAGTTGTCTGGCACATAACAGCGTTTGATAACGTGTATGAGGTAAATATATATATTCCCTTTGTTGCATAAATCCAACATGGCCGCCAAATTTCCAAAGGCTCTGTATTTTCTATATTTACGGATATTTACGGTTTATAGTAGTCATTTTCTGAGGTTCCGTGACTATTTTGTTCCTATCTTTGTATTGCCAATAACGCTACCGGACCATTTTATATGAAAATGAGCTCCTATGACCCTCTGGGAAATGGGGGCTAACTCCACAAGAGCCCAAAATCAAAAATGGCCGCCATTTTGAAAAATGTAAAATGCAATGTATATATAAGCAAATAAGCTATAAATAAAAATAAGGTGTCTTTCCCCACTATTGTTAGACCAGCAAACTGATTGAAATTGCTGTTTTTAGTTTGCACCTTCAAATCCAAGATGGCAGCCATTCATTAGCTTGAAAAAAAAACAACACAACATATTTCACAATATATATACCAATATACAAGATATAAGTACAACATATGTGCTTGTTATTTGTTAATTGTGTAATGTATGTTACATATGCTGCGAGGGATGTGAGTTAATTTTGCACTTAGCCTGACATTGAAATCCAAGATGGCCGCCATATGTCATCTGCAGAGTATCATAGTTCACAATGTGTATGTTGATATACACGGTATAAGTAGACTATATGTGTCTTTCCTTGCCTTTTGATGTATGCTAGATATGCCGAAACAGATTTCAGTTGTTAGATTAACCACTATCTATTAATTTGAAAAAACACGATTTACAATAAATGTGTTGCCATACACGATATAAGTTCCATGTTACATGATATATATGATTCCGGTGCTCTTAGATAGGAATACATTGATGTTTTTTTTAAATATTGATTTTTGGCGGCCAAATTGAATTTATATAAATTATACAATGGTAATTTAACTCGAACACTTTTTCTTTTTCAAACTAGTCCACGGGTCCAAAAACCTGACTAGCGACTTATAGCTCAGAAAAATATATGAAAAATGCGGCCATCTTGGATTTACGCAACTTATTCAAAATTCCCAAGGGTGCCAGAGTGGCACCCGACGGAATATTAAATAGTATTGGTTGGTAATCACGAAAATGCAATAAAACTTTGTGCGGACCCTAAAGCACGGTCATCCAAAAATACCTGGTTTGACGCCCGGACCATATGCGCCAACGAAATCACCCCTTTTGTGATCAGTACACATATGACGCGCATTGTGCCAGGAATAGCCGTTGCTTGGTTTTTAATAGTCACATTCCATTATAATTTTACCTATAAGAACTATTTGTTCTCTGCGTTTCATTGTTCCATGAATTCAAACGTGTGGATGCCTGAACGTGACGTTATTGACGTCATTTGTGATATTATAATCGTAGCCAATAACACTTATGCAGTGAATGTTGCGGGCCCCATGCGTGCCATATGTGTACTGATCACATGTACGGTGATGATTTAGCAGACGCATGTGCAATAAATATATTATAGAATGTAAGGCTAGCCGAGGATTTTTGTGTGTATTTACGAGCCGAGCCACATGGAATTATTTTACGTTGACGTCATTCTGTGACGTCTGCCGCCAATGAAATTTCAACGAATGTAGTTTTTTATCCGGATTGATTATACAGAAACGCGTATTGGATTCAATGCCTGATACAACCCTTTGTTATCTGTTGGCATGTATTCTGGTCAATGTGTATATAGATGTAGTTCCCTGATAAATAGAATTAGATGATGTCTTTCTGATATCCACGAGGATGTTCAATACGCATAGCGACATGACAAATTCGTAACAAAACGCTAGCGCGCTCCATCGAATTTGTCATGTGACCGTGCGTATTCATCACCTCATGAACATCAGAAAACAAATCTTCATTCAATTTTTAATTGGCTACGACCATTAATGACGCCAATAACGTCACGTTCAGGTATCCATACGTAGTCATGGGACAATGAAACGCGGAGCGCACACATACTTTATATAGGCCCATTTACATTCCACTACTATTTTACCTATATAAGGCGTATATACATGTGCGCTCTGCGTTTCATTGGTAATGAATACGCATGAATGCCTGCACATGACGTCATTCGTAGCGTTACCATCATCGTAGCCAATAACATTTCAGCAGCTGCTGTTCCGATGTCCATGCGCACCATGTGTACCAAGGACCTATACAATACACACTAGGTGTATAGGTCATTGTGTACTGATGACAAATACCACAATTTGGCAGACGCATATGCAGTGAAAGCATTATGACATGTTTTAAATGATACTAAAATATAAATACCATGTATAAGAATTGATTGTTGTTTTTGTGATGTCCATAATGATGATGAACACGCATGGCTAGTATAGCGCGCTTCATCGAATTTTTCATGTGCAGGGCTGACGGTAGCAAATGGTTTTCCATAGACGACAATAGTGGGATTTCATTATTACCTGTGTTATTGGCAAATATAGCTATAAATTGTATGTTTAGTTTTTAAATATGTGGGGTCACACATAATTGTGACATCTTGAAACTAGAGGTTGAGTTGCATTTTGAAAATCAATTGTATGTTTAGTTTTCAAATATGTGGGGTCACACATAATTGTGACACCTTGAAACTAGAGGTTGAGTTGCATTTTGGAAATCTATCGACTGATTGCCAAGACATCCGCGCTCGGGACTTCCTTTTCCTGTTCAGACGCTAAAAAATGCACTAGTAATAAAAGTTGAATATATTTATTCTTGACCATCCAATTTTCATATAATAACTATTTCTAGAATATTTCAGCCCTATTGAATTAATTAATAGCCATTTACCTGTTTAGGTTCTTTAACAATCTGCTAAACACCTGTGTACAGCTATGAATATGCATGAGCGTATTCGATTGTATTTCCTACCGTCAGTCCTGCATGCGTGTTCATCATCTCATTAACACCATAAAAAACAGCATTTAATTAAGTGAGATAAATATAATCACGTTATTGTAACGACGCCAATCCAAACCAATACCGATGCGTTTACGTTACAGCTGTATGTGTTCACTGGGATCGAAAGTCTGAAGGTATTTTGTTTTGACGCGGTCCAAATTTATATATTGTATCAATTAATTGTGTATGATATTGTTTTCAGTCCCGTTTTCCTGGACAGGATGCCAATGCTGAAGACCTTACCAAGTATTATCACCGGTGCATGTACACACAGGCGGAAAACCGTGCGTTTCTGATTCTGAGACACGGGAGAGATGTAACCAAGACTCGTCTGAAACGTATCATTTATAAACTCGGTCTACGTAGAAACAACATAGAATCCTCAGCATTTCTAATTCTAGAAGGAATACGAAAACTGCATGAAGCAGGTTTCATAGACGTTGGATACAGGACATTATGGCGATTTTTGAATGTTAGTTTGGGACTCAAATCACAGTTCGACGTCTTGTAAAAATGTTGGATCCTGAAGGTGTGATGCTTAGACAAGGACATCGATTGAGTAGACGCCGGTATAAAAATGGAGGGCCAAACTGCATTGTTCACATTGATGGTTACGATAAATTAAAACCCTTCGGATTTCCCATTCATGGAGCAATCGATGGGTTTTCATGCAAACTGTTGTGGTTGAAAGTTTGTAACGGTCCAATCATTATCCGTATTCAGTATCCCGACTGTATTTTGACATGTTGATGGAACACTGATAAGATGTGATGGACACACCGAAAATGTGTTGGTCGGCGAAATTCAAAAGGTATTACGCAGCGACCATGATGTCAGAGCTGGTGAGAGCTGTTTTATTGTGGGTCGTTCGGAATTTTACAACTAAATGGAGAAACATTTTTCGGGATATCGAGCAAATTGGTTTGTTTAATCCGGCAGATGCAGATGATATTGAAAATATCAGACTGGTTTACACCTATATTGCAGAATGAACTTGACATTGTGAAAATGTACTGGAACACACACAGGATAAGGGCACAGAGAGATGTTGAACTGACGACAGGGGAAATACCGGATGTAATGTATCACCAGCCAGAGTTGTTTGCTGCTCGAGACTGCTCAATGTCATTTCCTTGCAACGAAGCCGAGTTGTTACAACTCACTAGACAACTTAGCGAAACTGACTCTTTGTGTGGCTGTTCACAAGATTTCTTTAATCAAATTCCAATGATAAGCAATGTTCCTCCAGAATGTTTGAGAAGGCAGAACATTTCGAAGACGCTATGCAAATGTATGTCGCCACGAAATAGTTACCTTAGAGTGATTTAGTTAGATAACAGCACATATTTGTACATGTATATACTGAGGGGTGTTTGTTTGTTAGAATGGTTGCTTCTGAACCAGTACAAACAAAAGAAAATTAACTTTCGATTGTTGACCAACAACTTTAGTTGCATTGCATAACAGGTTTCTTCGTTAGTCAAGTAAAATGCACTCGCATTATTAAAAAAACTTGATTCTGAGTAAATAAGCGTCGAAAATGCAATACATTTCTCTCTATTATGTACAGCCCCTGGATATGTTTTGACAACAAACTTGTTTCTCTAGACTAAATGTCAGTTAAGCTGAGCTATATACATAATCTAGAGCAACCAGGATGTTGTTTTATAGAAAATCAACCTGTCTTCATGCATAGTAGGATTCACTTGATCGCACCGGCCCTGTCAGTTCCATGGTGACCCACCCGTTGCAAATAGGTTTTGAACACAATTTTCCACATTTCTTGACCAATATTCACGAAGGCAGTGGCTAGAGATACGGGCCCGTATCTCTAGCCTCTCAGGCTAGGGATACGTGACCGTATCTCTAGCCAAACCCTTCAGGACAGGCTAGGGATACGTGAGTCCATAGTCTGTATATAATACGTAGGTATGGTAACAAAGTTGTGTCCAGCAAACAGAAAACTAAGAATACTATTTAATTTACCAAAGTATATACCCGACAAAGTGTTTAATTCATTGATAAACTCAATTAGAACGCTATTGCTGCTGTTGTTTATGTCTGATACGGTATCCTATCACACTACAGTGTAATTAAAATGATCGGAAAACGCCGTATCTGTTACGACAGCGAATACAAGTTATCAAAAACACTCACAAAGCACATTACAAAAATATACTTTAATTTATATTGGTTATATTACTGACATAACAAGAAACTAAATGAGTTAGGTAGCTGTTTGACTGCTGATAAGCGGTTGTGGTATGGATTTACGGATGTTTCGGTAAATGACCAGTTCGGTAAATTGATAATATAGTGTGAATGGTTTAGATGTTTCTGTAACACAATTTAAAATAGTATAATTGACCAACGTGATCAATGGTGAATGCCTAACAATAGGATAACATGGCAAAGTGTGACCAAACAATGTAATTATAGATTATTACCTCTTTGATCACGGGGTTTCACGGCCTATGTTTACATGAAGATTCAAAACGAGGCCAAGATGGCGACCACATTGTAACTCCGTGTATGACGTTCTGGTTGAGTTTATCAAAGAATTAAACATTTTCTCTGGTATATACTGTAGTAAATTAAATAGTATTCGTAGTTTTCTGTTTGCTGCCAATATATACTTATTATATACATAATATGGATTCACGTATCCCTAGCCTGTCCTGTAGGGGTTGGCTAGGGATACAGTCACGTATCCATAGCCTGAGAGGCTAGAGATACGGGTTTTATAATAGTGCATTCACCAGCCTCGATGATGCTTGGCACAGGTGCTTCTGGATCATTGAAAATGCTTGAAGCATTTCGGAAGCAGCTCATCAATTTCAATATGCTCGCCTTTCCCACTCCATGTAGGCTGGATGTAGTGTCACAACCAAGCATTGCATGTGCAAACTCCAGATTGTTACCCTTTTCACTCCCTAAGTAGTATATAGGGAGTCAAAATGATACTACCTACGGTGGTATCATTCATAGCCCTATATAGGGAGTCAAAATGATACCACCTACGGTGGTATCATTTATAGCCCTATATACTACCCCCACCATCCCCAAAAAACTCTAAAATTGGTTAACGAGGAAATTGTCTCCCGACAGCAAATCGTGACAATTGGTGTCATAAATACCTCATGTTTTTTTCACGTCCAATTGAACATATAAATCCCATAGGTTATATACGTCAGAAATAGCCACCCGATAATGCGCCGGAGGGGAAAAAAAAAAGAGAAATGTTTGTTCAATTGGGATTTTGCATAATTCTATACGTCCGCGCGTGATAGTTTATATTTCGTATTTTCCTCCTGCAATATAGCTAATTGATTTCGTAGATCAGCAACTAATTCTACCAGCTCTAGTCTACCACGTTCACCTTTAGCCACAGGGCAGCGTAGTTGCTTATGTCTACAAAGAGTTTGGGCACTAACGAATTTACAAGGGCATCTGGGGCATTGAAATTGCGGGGCGACACAAGGAATTTTTCTACGTCTCGCTAGATGCCTTCGTAGATAGTCTTTACGCGTAAACGTTTTATAACAAGTCTCACACTCCATTATATATGTATATGTATATGTTTATATTCAATCGGACGTGAAAAAAAACTTAATGTTTTCACGACCAATTGAACAGATAAATTTCATAGGTTATATATTACAGAAAATATGATAACGTCAGAAATAGAAAGTTTGAGAAGAGAAGCCGAATCTCTAGGGATTACTTATAGTAAAACGGTTGAGATTAAGTTAGGGGGTTGACAAAGCTGATAAACTCCACAAAGAATGAGGCGTTTATGAAGCGGTTTACCCGCGCCCACAAACGAGGAGCCTTTAAAGACCTCTCACTAGCAGAGGAAGTTGGTAACATAATTCAAAAAGAAAGTATTGCGGGGTTAAGGGCTAGTGTAATTAATTCTAAAGAATTACCTTCAAGCACCAATAATTTGAGACGCCCAATACCAAATAATAAGAAAAAATCTATAGTTCGCGCGATAGTGGAAAAAGGTGAAGAAATATTGGGGGCTCACGATGAAACATTGGAAAAGGTAGAAAATGGAAGACGGGTAGTTACATTATCCTTTCGTAAAAACATTGACATCAACGAGTCTGAACGCATGTCCGATAAACTCGCTCCGTATCTAACAACAAATTTTTATTTGAGATATTCATATTCTTACAAGCTAGAACATATGGAGGAAACTAAAAATGGAAAACCTAAAACTCTAATATTTCACAAAAATCTCGGTGGTAGCGAACCACTATCATCAATGAAAACCGTTAAAAAATGGCTGTCAGATAAGGAGCAAACACGAACAATGTCCGATAAAATAGACAGACCAAATACAAAGTGGAAGTTTGTAAGATGGGTAGAGGTTTTTGTAAAGCTAATACAGGGTAGTAGGGGAATAGATTTGGGACTACAATCCAAAGAAGCAGCAGGAGGAGAACTTCCAGAATGGTTGAGGAATAGAAAAGGTATGTATTCTTTAGATAAGTATAATGACGATCTTTGTCTGTTCAGGTGTCTAGCTATGCACCTTAATAAAAAGATCAGACCTGACAGATGTACAGAAAAAGCGGAAGAACTTATTAAGCAATATTTCGGTAGTAATGTTGTTTCACCAATTCCTATTTCAGATCTAAAAAAGGTTGAAGAGGTTTTTGAAGGTAGGTATAGAAGTATATCAACCGACCAAATATGACGTATGGTGGTTGAGAAAGGTACCAGCGCACTATAATGAAATAGGTAATAAACCAATGACAATAGGACTGTTTAATAATCACGCATTTCTGATAAAAAACCTTAAAAACCTATCTAAAACTTACGCCTGCCAGAATTGTAAACAGAGATTCACGAAAGCGAGTAATATGAAGAGACACGGACCAAAATGTATGAAAGGTGAGAAAAAAATAGTATGTGATGGTAATTATTTAGAGCGCCCGCGTTCGTCGTTCGAGAAAGCGTTTTACCCAAAAGGTTCTAACAGTTATGGTGCGATCGATTCGATGTATTCTGTGGAAAAGCTGGAGGGAATTCACATTCACCACGAGCAGTGCGGACACGGGGGTGAAAGATGGATTTTAGGAGCTCCAGTAGATGGATACTGCCAAGAAAACAATACCGTATATCAATATCACGGCTGTTACTGGCACGGGTGTGAGATTCATGCAAAGCATAGAAAAGAAGAACGCGCATCCACTATGAGAAGAGATACATTTATTAGAAGAAGCAAAGAATTCAACCTAGTAGTTATGTGGGAATGCGAATTCCAAAGAACGGGTAAAGATATAAAGATCGGTTGCGACACTACTCTTTATCCATATCAGATAGTATATGATTTTGAGGCGTATCTCAACCCACCTAATTCTAAAGAATTACTTAAAACTCTAGGTAATAGTTTAGAGTACGAAGCTGAGCACGTTCCGGTAAGTGTTAGTATAGGAGATAATTTCTCAGGAACAGTAACTCATATTTGTGATAAAGATCCTGCAAAACTTATAGAAAAATTTGTAGAAGATTTGAAAGTCAGGGGAAAAGCTATAAGGGAAGAAGTGTGGTCAAGATATGGGTTTAATACAGAACATTTACGTAAAAACCAAATCGCTAAGATCGAACAGTGGATAGAGCAAGTACCGGTTATAGGTTTTAACAGCAGTAAGTACGATATAAACTTAATAAAGAAATATTTAGTAGGTGAACTATCTGCAACAACAAAGAAAGTAATGGTCGGAAAACGGGCAAACGCGACAATATTTCTATTTACTCCGGAGTTTAGATTTCTTGATGTAATACTTTACCTAGGACCGGGTGTAAGTTACGCTAGTTGGATAAAAGCCTACGACTGCAAAGGACAGAAATCTTTCTTTCCTTACGAGTGGTTCGATTCTCCAGACAAACTTGATTACCCAGGACTGCCTGATATAGAGAATTGGTATTCCAAACTATCTGGGAAAATGTTACTAGATGAAACAGAATTAAGTAAATGTCGTAGAATTTTCGAAGAAAAGAATATGAAAACTTTCAGAGATTGGTTTTGAAATATTATAACGATTTAGATGTAGCACCGTTCCTAGAAGCGGTAGAAAAAATGTGTGAATTTTATAAACACAGAGGTGTGGATATTTCCAAAGATGCGGTAACACTACCGGGTGTGGTTA